>CM035792.1:3750246-3907746 GCA_020466265.1 Siphamia tubifer | reverse complement strand
TCCTTAGCAACGCATAATAATTTGTATCCGATTGACACAAATTGTTGACAGATGTTAAAGGACACTCTGATGGACATGTCACAGAAGTTTTATATATTATAATAATAGGACAGAAGTGTGACGTATTATAATCATTTGGCTTACACCATTGGACAGAACATTCAATATAAGCTTTTACCTCGTACCAAACACTTGGGTGTTTACCCACGGAACGGAGATCGTTTTGTTCGGCGAAAAGAGGTGGAAGTCGTCTTTGTCTTTGCTCAGCAATACCTGAACTTTTGTCGCCGCTTAAATAATTGACTCAATAAACACCTTTATTGATTGGATTTCAATGTAATGACCACAGGAAGTGAACATAGAGGTGTTAAGGTACCGTTTTTTGATAAGGTGTAAACACAAATAACAAATCGCCTTCCAGCTTAAATTTGGCTGTAGCTCTGAACGGCTCAGCGCGACATATGCCTGGTTTCGTGGTGGCGGGTCACATGTTGTCTTTGTTGTATACAATGAGGGGACTAGAGATACAGACGATTATAAGAGATGAAAGGAAGTCAAAGAAGTCCATATTTGACCTTCAGAAAGGATATAAAACACAAGAAGCACAACGATTAAATTGTAGGTTTAATTGCCGTGTTGGTTAGATTAGATAGATTAGTCTTTATTTATTGTGTCTATTATGTCCTAATATATTCCCTTTTTATTAATTGGTGGCCCAGTGGTCTAGTTTAGTGTGAAAAACACTTGCCAGTCTTCATGAATGACCATGAGATTACAAGGATATTTGATCATTTAGATTTAAGACAATAATTGCTGAAGGGCAGTGGGGCACTCGAGTCAAAATATAAGAAATGTTAAAGGGATTATCTGGAGTAAAAATAAGTTTAGCTCATCTTTTAGATGATTGGGAGTACAAACATATAGTTGACATCAAAATCACACCATTTGGATGAACATTGAGAAATTTTGATTTTGCTGTTTTGAGCTAAACTGTGTTAACATGGAAGTGATTAGGGGATGTCTTTGTACCGACACGAAACGCTATTTAGGGTTAGAGTTAGACAAGGCTAACGGACATCTACACAATCAAAAAATCAAATCGGAAAAATACCATATTTTCATTTAAATATATAAAATGGAGTTTAATAAGAGATTAAATGGTGATAAATCAGAAAGCCTTTAAACCCATATGGAAGTGACACAGATGTAGTATTTATGGGTTAAAGAACATTTTTCTTTGAAGATAAAATTGTCATTTCTGTATGTGAACGACAAATATAGCAATATTATCCCATTATTATTCCAAGTTTTGCTAATATCATGCAGCCCTAATGGCCACCACATTTTATGACTTTTATAAAACGTGTTACATCAGTGCTCAATGATGTGTTTCAATTCTGTTTCCATAACAAATTCCTGATCATAAAACATGTGTAAATATCTGTGAACCAGCATCAGTATATTTTGAGACTATTTCTTTCCTCAAAGGAAAGACTGATGAATGAGGCTATCTGAGGTCCTGATCAAACCATCCAAACACCTCTGCAAATATTCACTCATCAGTCTGTCAGTTTGATTTGTGCAGCACCAATCATAATTTGAACAAATTCACTTTCCCAACAGCAGCAAATGTTTTTATTTTAGGATACAGGTCTCTGAATTTGCATTCCATTTGTATGTGCAGGTAAAATGAGTCATTCTGAGCTGGTGAAGTATGGTTTGGCTGATGTCATCGAGAACCCTGGAATCATCACTGATATTGGCATCAAGGTGGTGAATGAGGTGTTCACTAACATCAAATATCTACTCGTCTACAACTGCCCACACCTGCATAACCCTCATCACTGGATCACAGGTACTGCAGAAAGGCTTTTGAAATGTAAAACTATTGTTGAAGGGATTATCCCAGTAAAATCAGTTTAGCTCATTTTTTTTAGAAGATTGGGAGTACATACATGTGGTTTAAATCAAAATCACACCAGTTGGATGAACATTGAAACATTTTTCAGTTTTGAGCCAAACCGTGTTAACATGGAAGTGATTTGAGCAGGTCTTTTTCGCCAACACAAAATGTTATTTTTAGACTAACTCTTCTAAAGTTCTAAACAACATCACACTTCAGTGGTAGTAAGTAGAGGGTCCCTAAAGACAAACCCAAGTGTCCTGAGGTCTTCATGTCCTCAGATAGTGTGTCCACAGTTAATGATCTACAGACATGGACGTCTGTGTTCAGAAGACGTCTTTAGGAGAAAGACTGAAATAGTCGATTGCTGAGTGCAGACTTGGACACTCTGGAAATTCACTACTTTGTTGCTTCCTTTTTGAAAATAACAACCTGTTAGTAGGCTAAGCTTTGCTCTTGCATACAGCTTTATTTCAATTTGTAATGAAATACTGGGCTGTTTTTTTTAAAAAAAACAATGCAAGGAAATCGTGAATTTCCAGAGCGTGTCAGCAATCGACTATTTCAGTCTTCCTCTTAAGAATTCAGACTGGTCCATGTCTGTAGATCAGTAACTGTGGACAGACTATGTGAGGACATGAAGACCTCGGGACACTTGGGTTTGTCTTTAGGGACCCTCTACTTACTACCACGTAAGTGTGATGTTTAGAACTTTAGAAGAGTTAGTCTAAAATTGTGTTTCGTGTCGGTGAAAAGGACGTGTCTTAATCACTTCCATGTTAACACGGTTTGGATCAAAACAGCAAAATCTAAATTTCTCAATGTTCATCCAAATAGTGTGATTTTGATGTCAACTATATGTATGTACTCCTAATCATGTAAAAAATTAGCTAAACTTATTTTTACTCTGGATAATCCCTTTTAACATAATGTTTGAATTTTGTGTGGATGTGATTCTTTGACTCCAAAGCAGTTCTGCTAAAATAGAAGATGAATGAAGTGACTTTGTGTGAACATATGTTTGAACTTCCTATTCCTGTCTTCTGTTTGCATCCTCAGATCAGTCCCGATGGAACCGTCTGGTTGATCTCACTCTAGTTCGCTGTCACGCAATCAAACTGGAGTCCTTCTCCCAATTCATAGAGTTAGTACCCAGTCTGGAGTTTATCTGTCTGGACCAGATGTTCAGAGAACCACCAAAGGTATACAGTATATTAATATTTATTAATACACAGTAATATAGATTGATCAACAACAATCAATCTTTCAAGATAACTTTAGATAATTATAAATATTAGTGTACATGTGGGCGTGGCCATATCTTCCTTACTGCATGCTGCCACTCCAGTTGAAGATTCTTCGTGCCTTCTTTTTGGAATCTTTCTCAGTTGTTTTTGCTCATCTGGTAGAAAGTCCACAGGATAGTTCTACCACTGGCCCCTGGAATGTGAATCATAATTTCGGCCGCCTCCTCCATTATTCGCTCCATAAAAAGACAATTGAAATCACAAACCCAGACATGCACATTCACACATGACTTGAATTATCACTGGACGTCTGTCTTTTGCCTAAACACAGTAGGTAATTTGCAGCGGAATTATTACTCAGCAAATCACGGACATGGTGCATTCACGTGGGACAAATGCCCTATTCGTATGGGATAAGTATTTCCTATGGACCACTGGTAATTCGGAATAATTACAGAGAATGTCTGAGTTCTCCAAATATTCTGCCTGTTACTAAATGTTTAGTATATTTGTAATTGAAATGTGCACATGTGCAAATGACAAACTCATAGACTGAGACAGAAAAGGGTTAAAATTGCACTTCTTTTTCTGAAAGACATGTCACATTGTTGACATTCTTCACATTTTGAGGAAAACATTATAGATGTAAACATTATCATAAAGTAATTTGACTCTTTTACTGTTACTATTTGACTGGTCTGGTCCTTTTCAGGTCTAGACTGAATGTACAACTGAATTAAAATGAGTTTGACACCCCTGTACTAAAGTATGCAAACATTCCCTAATAATACACTAATGTACACAAAATTACACAAAAAATACAGTTGAAAAATACATTTGCATAAAACATTGTTTAAACATTATTATAATGTAATTTGACTGTTTTCACTGTCATTATTTGACTGGTCTGGTCCTTTTTGGGAAGTGAACTAGCATGTTTGATCTAAGCCATGTTCTGTTAATGTGTGTTTTTAGGGCTGTGCCAGGGTGGGACTCAGTGCGGGAACTGGCATTGGTGTGTCTTCTGCATTGGTTAGCAACCAGAACTCCAACAACGACAATGACAACAACAACAACCACCACCACCACAACAACAATGAAGCCAACCTCCCTCCTGCTCCACCACCTGTCAATAATAATAATAATAACCAAAGACAACAGCAACAGAATGGCAAGTCACACCTGCACCCCATTAACACAGCAACGACACATGAGTTGTGTAGATTTTGCACAAAGATGTTGGGCATAAAGAGAGCCCGGCACTCTATAAATGATTAATTTTGACTATTATATATGTGCGATTGGGGGGCTTTGTTGGCTTATAATTTTTTTTGTTCATTTTTATTGATCACTTGGAGTGTTTTTGTTCATTTTGTTGCTTATTTTATTCTTTTCTTTTTTTTTATATATTTTTATTTTTTACTGTGGAACAGCTAAAGTGTCAGGAGTTAAAGAGTTAAATCCCCTGGACGGACTGTGACAAATTCCCTTAAAGGGATAGTTCTTTTTTTTTTTCCACCCTGGTGCACCCACAGTGACAGTGTCCTGTGAACCCATTTCTGGTCCAGTTTTGGTCAAAGTGAAAGTAGTCCCAGCAGGTTTCCTGGGGTCAACAATATAAAAGGTGTGTCTTCTCACAACAGTATGTGTTGGAACGAGTGATTTATTTACATAATAAAACTGTCACGGAACAAAAACTCACACCTCGTAATTGCTTGGAGCTACCTTCTCTCAATTGCGATCAATGCGCTAGCGTTGTCACTGCTAACAGCTGTGCACCTGCACGTAACAGCTGCTAACACTGCCCAACAACTGATAAAAGTATTTTGCTAAGGCGCACAGCTGTTCAATATTCTCCTCATGTCTGAAGATGTTTAGACTTTTTATGGTCATTTTCATTTTGTTCTTATGTTTTCTTTTAAGCTTGTTGTATCTCTTGGAATGTTCTTGTTCCATCTTATATTGTTTTAGTATTTGTCATTTTCATTTTGGTGCATTTTTTTTTACACTATTGTAATCTTCCATCTTTTATATCAAATTTGTAATTTATCAATCATTTAAAACCAAATGTAGCCATTCATACTGAACCTATAATCATGTTTTGAACTGATTTGACTTTTTTTTTTTTTAATTTATATGGATCTTAACAGTTTTAGTGGTGTGCTTGTGTTAGCAGCACCAGTGGAGGTGAATGGTATGGAGGAGGAGGAGGAGGATGAAGAGGAGGAAGAAGAAGAGGAGGAGAAGGAGGAAAAAGAGGAGGTGATGTTAGGGGAAGAGAACATAGAGGCAGACCCTCAGATTGTGGTGCGAGGAGCAGAAGGGAAGGCAGGGGGTGCAGAGGCTGGCGTGACCCCAGGGCCCAGTCATCCTACGACATCACATCCAGCAGATGAAGAGCGAGCAGGTTTTCATCTGATTATTATTATTTTCTGATGGATTGCAGGAGATGAAGACAGATTATGACTATCATTTACTAAAATGTCTCTGTAGGTCCTAGCGGTGTTGTGCATCAGTACAAACCCACTGGTGCCACTGTCCCCAAGCCCCCACTGGTCATTTCAGATTCAGACAGTGAAGAAGAGGAGGGTCTGGTTTCAAGGTTGATGCCCTCTTCCTGTTCCCCTCAGCCCGCTTCTTGTTCTGCAGGTACCGCCACAGTTTTTTACAGTTTCATGGTGTATTTCATCTTATCTAGTAGGGCTGGGACAATAGGATTTTATGCCGATTCGATTCTTTTCTGATTTTTGTTTTTGGTGCCAATTCAATTTAAATTGCGATTCAGTTCACGTTTATTCAGCAGTAATATATTTGAACCAGACTTTGGGAAGTAAACTGCTCCATTTATCTGCAAACAACACAAATAGGAGCCTTTAAATTAACATACTTCATCATAAAGTAATTTCAAAAGCCTGGACTGCATGTAAAAGAGGCAAAGAAATGTACAATATAAAATATATTTAATGTCGCCCAACATTGGTTTGGTGAGATTATTCTAGTGTGTGTGTGTGTGTGTGTGTGTCTGCATGTTATAAGTCAATGAATACTTGAGATATCACCATGGAATTACATGGGCATATACATATAGCTAATGCACATCAGATGCAATGATCCATTTGAGTAAAGGTTAAAGGTCAAGGTCACACTTAACTCAAAGGTCAAAATCACATTTCAAGAACAGAGGGTCACAGAACTTTCAGATTGGAAGATGGGAATGAAAATTTCTACAATTTTCAGACTTGGTGTTATCACCTACGATCAATAGTTTTTGAGGTCTCTGGAGGTCAAAGGTGACATGGCACAATTAACTTGTCTAATACTGTTTGTGTGTGTCAAACAGACATATCGCACTATAACTTAACAAATACTGCACATATTATGATAATATTACACACACTGACACATATATACAAATAACGAAATTATCAATATTGCAAAAGGTCATGGTTGCATTTAGCAGAAAGGTCATTAGACATTCTCTGAAAACTTGTTTTTGTTGTTTACATTGTGATTCAATAGAAGTGAACACAAGTTGAATAACGGTGTAACCAATGTGTGTGTGTATCATCAGGTAAAGGAAAGACTCCCCTGCGCCGTAATAACAACGCCGTACCAGCATTTGTGTCTGTGGAGCAGCCGAAGCTTCCGGCACCAGAGAGCAGCTGTGAGAAGAGCTGTCAGGTGAACAGTGAGCAGATCAAGGCTGACATGAAGGCGGCTGCAGAGAATAACCGCAGGACTAGTAGTAAAGGGGTCAGTACTGATTCTGGGGAGGCGGGTGGAAGTCCTGGTGCAGACACTGGGCCAGGACCAAGTACTGGAAGGACCAGCGTGAGGCCAGGACCTGGGTCTGTGGGCAGGCCTGGACCTGCGGAAAGCACGTCTAGGCAGGTTAGTGGATGTGGGAGAGTGGTGACAGGGATGGCCCACAGGTCCACAGCCACTACTGCTGACAGAGGGACGGCACCAGGCAGGACTACGGACTGCACAGAGGGGCCTTCTGGATCTGGAACACAAACTGGGAACAGTTCAGTCAGAGACAGTGGGCTGAGGCAAAGTCCGGGCCCTGGCAGCATGGACGGTCTGGGCTTCAAAGGTACTGCTGGGAACCAGGCATCCAGAAGAACGGTACCACCTCCTGTACAGGGAGTGAAGACATCTGCTACTGCTTCACAACCATGTCAGGGCAGGGATCAGGATTTCATTCCCAGGCGGCCTTTGACACGATCTTGCACACGTATGTCTCCGGTGTCCCTGGTTTCTGAGACTGGTAAGACCTGAGTGACCAACCCTATTTTCAGAAAGGCACAGACATTTCCTGAAATGCAATAAAAGCTACAATTGGTAAATCTTGAATAATCCTATTGAATATTTAAGCCACGTTTCCACTCCACGGTATCGGCTCCACTCGAGTCAGCTCAGGGACCACGTAGTAGAGGTCTGCGCAGGACACAATGTTTAGCTCCTGCCCGCACCTGCCATAGGGTCTACCTTGGTGGAAGTCTGCACTATCTGAGTGCTTTTCTAGTTTGTTAATGCAGCCCAAAGCAGCTGGTGAACTCCATCTAAGGCTAAATACTGACACCAGACCGATAGTAAACAGGTACTTTAAGGCAAAGTTGAAAACTTTGAAGAGAATTCAAGAGGGCGTGAAACCGTTGAGAAGTAAATGGGTGGGGTCTGCACAGTCTGCAGATTCAACCTCGGCATGTAACAGTGTCGGCCGCTCGGTGCTGGGAGGATCCTTTAGCGGGACCTCTCCCTGTCTCGCGTATATATGATCTTCAAAATGAATTATTTTTAGCTTTTATTTTAAACATGTTTTTATTTTGTGGGACTACATTTTATCACTGCTCCGAAAACATGCACTCCCCCTCCCTCCCCTGCCCGCAGTGAACTTTCAAAATTTGTCTCGCGCCACACTGTTTTGCGTTGGGTCCTGTAGGAGTGCAGGCTCCATCACGTACTATTCCTTGAGAGCGTTTCCATCATATCATACCTATCGAACCACCAAAGACAGAAATGTCTCATCCTCTACAGCCAATCACGATGTGGTTTTGTAGAGTGTCATCATTGTCTTGCCGACTGAATGTCATTTATCCGTCTGTTGTTGTAACTCCGAATCTTTTTTTTAAATGGCGGCTCACACGTTGATTACACAATGACGCAGAGACAACTCCACCAACCAGTTTCTATGCTTGGAACCTCAGCAGAGTGGGTACCAAAAATCTCAGACCAGGTACCGTGGGACCGGGTCCTTTTTCATAGTGGAAACGCACCAAAGCGAGTAGAATCAGGTCGAGCCGATACGAGTGGAAACGCAGATGTATCGTGTTCATGGAGTCCTAGAAGAACTCCAGTAGAGTGCTGAATTATCTCACTTGTGAGTGAGTTGTAACACTTAGGAAAAGAAATTAAGCCAAAACAATGTAAAAATCATCAAAACCTGATCTAAGACAGTTGGTCTGCACTGAATTTGACGCTTCACGTTTTACAGAGCTTTCACGAACCAGACCTCGAGTTGCAGTGAGGAGAAAACGAAAGGTTGATAAATCAACCAGCACTTCAGACCCCGTCACTGAAGACGATCACATACAGGTACACCAACTGGCACTTAGGTTTCTTTTGACTTCATTTTTCTAGAACTTTTGTCTGTTATGTATTAAAACACATTATGGACGTGCTTCTAGTCCAATGTTGAGAAAAAATTATAATTATTGAGTTGGTTTGTGTCAATTGGATGCTGTTAGACTCTATAAACGGTCATTGTTTGCTCTCAGTAAAGTCAAAGTAATAAATGATCATAAGATTATATAAGAACAGCACTGTCATATGTCAAAATTAAGTTGGGAAGTAGCACACAGTACAAACAATAACATATGTTATTAATCTTTAATGAGTGCTATGATCATCCAACACTTTAAGCACATTACGAGTAGTGTAGACATAGACTTAAACTTTGTGCCAAGCAATAAATAAATATTGTCAGCAGCTACGTGAATAATTAATCTTCATTATGTACTGTATTTTCCACACAATAAGGCACACTGGACTATAGGGCGTATTAAATGAAGTTACAATCATGAGATAAAAAGTGAAAATTATGAGAAAAATAAAATAGTCAAAACTATGAGATAAAGTCAAAATTCCAAGTCACTAAGCACCACCAAAATTAATGCATATATAAAGTACTCTGGATTATAAGGTGCACTGTGGTTTTTGGAGAAAATTCAAGTATTTTAAGTGCGCCTTAATAGTCCGGAAAATACCGTATTATTAATGAAAACAAACAATTTGCTTTACTAATACTACTGTAAAAACCACAGTGATGTGACCTCCATTACAGTTCCTGTTCACGGCAACAATCTCCACAATGATCTTATTTAAAATGACAGTGACAAATGTGTTGTCCTGTAGGTTTTGACTCTGAAGAGTAAAAATCTGGTGGGCATCACACTGACGAACTGTGGAATCACAGACCTGGTCCTGAAAGACTGCCCTAAGATGATGTTCATTCATGGTAATGTACACGAACAAAGTCACACTCATCTTACATTCAAATAATTTCTATTATTATCATTATTATTATGTTCTTTTACATCGTCATGTCCAATTCCAACCTCAGTTCCATAGGCCACTTTAAGCTTAATGCCAGGTGCGATATGTACACACTTATTTTAATGACACTTATTTTTCTGGACACTTAGACACTATTTCTTCTGATGCTCTTGTTTACCTCATTTTGATGCTCTGTCTATATTTACTGTAATGTTTCAAGTGATCTGGCAAAACAACTTCCTACAAGATTAATAAAGTTTTATCTTATTTTATCTTCTCTACACCTCATGTTCTAATTAAAATTTGGACTTAATGGTGATGTACTTTGTCAATTAATCTGTCAATTAATTGTTTGATCTATAAATTTTCTGGGAAAAAGTATGTCCCCAATACCCAAGATGATGTCCTCAAGTCTTTATCGTCCTCAACCCAAACCTATTCAGTTTTATGTCACAGACAGGGAAAGGAACTGATGACATACACATTTTTTGAAAAAAAAACAAAAAAAAACCCTGAAATGACAAAATGTTTTCCCATGAACAAATTCCACAACTTATTCTTCACTTTGACAAAATAGTTATTGATTAAATTCAAAGTTTAAAACAAGTTAATCTTCTCCCTTCTGCCAATGATAATTGATGAAGCTTATTCTTTCTTGTGGTATTCACTTACAATAATATCAATGTTAAGCTTAATAGCACCTGACATTAAGGTAAGTTTAACTTGAAAAAGTGAAAAACACATGTTCTAATCACTTCCATGTTCACACAGTTTGGCTCAAAATGGCAAAATCTAAATTTCTTAATGTTCATCCAAATGGTGTGATTTTGATGTCAACTATATATATGTAATTATGAGCTAAACTTATGTTTCCTCCAGATAATCCTTTTAAGTCTTCTAGTCCTGGTACTCATAAGTTGTAGAAATGTATTTTAATTGTGTCCACACATCCAGTAGAAACTGTCCAAATACTGAATATTGTTCTAAGGTGTATCCATATGTTGTCCTTCCTCGTGTTAGCCACCAGATGTCGTGTGTTGAAGCAGCTGAGAATAGAGAATGCCCCCATCGTTAATAGGTTTGACTACGCCCAATGTAAGAAGCTGGACATGGAACAGGTCTTGGATCAGATTCTGAGGATGCCTCCTGAAAGGAACCGTATTGTCTACATGCGCCCAATGCATCAGGTTAGTGACCTGTGACCTCACCTCTGTGCCCCCCCCCCCCCCCCCCCTACTGGACATTAGACCGATCACTGCACACACTTTCATAACTCAACATATACTTTAGATCAGGGGTGTCAAACTCATTTTAGTCCAGGGGGCACATTTAGCTGAAGTGAGGCCAAAGCAGTGAAATAATAACATAATAATACATAAATAATGTCAACTCCAAATAGTTCTCGATATTATACAGTGAAAAAAGTCAAATTAAATAATGAAAATGTTTACATTGACAAATTATCCTTTCAAACAAATGAAATAATAAGCCTCGTTTTAACAATATTATGCTTTTGTTTTATCATTTCCACATGTTCATTATAACTCATGGATCATAGTGGGTCAAATACAAACACACAAACCATTTAATATCATGCAGATTATTCTTAAAATCGCAACTGACTTCTCTTGAAAAAAATTAACACTTCTTCATATATTCAAGATTATTCAAATATTTTGTGAAATTCTACTTTGTTTTTGTGTAAATATGTGAAAATATTTACATTTACAAAGACAAAAAAAATTTAGTTGTGATTATTTACAGATTATTATGATAGTATTTTACTAGTTTTGACCCAGTTCAAACTGAATTGATCTGAATGTGGAACATGGACTAAAATTAATAATATCTGTTTTTGAATTTCACAAATTCACCCCAAGGGCCGAACTGGACTCTTTGGCGGGTCGGATTTGGTCCCCAGGCCTTATGTTTGACACCTGTGCTTTAGACACTCAATATTTATTTAAGAATTCCCATGTTACCACTTCCACTGATGACTGGTTTATGGGTTTTGTTTTTTTTGTCCCTCTTGTCTTTTCTCATTCTCTTTGTCTTTAATATGTCGGTCTTTTCTGCTGTCTTTGCTTTGTCTACAGATTGATTCTGTAGCACTGGAGCGCCAGCTCTTCCAGGGTCCCTATCCCTATCATATCGCTATAGTGCATGAGTTCAGTAATCCTCCAAACATCCGCAATAAAGTGCGAATTCGAAGCTGGATGGACACCATAGCCAACATCAGCCAGTGAGTACTACTGTCAGTAACATTAACTACGAAAGTCAAGAAAGCTCTGGAAATTCATGATTTTGTTGCATTTCTTTTTGAAAACAACCACCTGTCAGTAGGCTAAGCTCTGCTGTTGCATACAGCTTCACTTCTAATGAAATACTGAACTATGTTTTTAACAAGAATGAAACGAAGTTGTGAATTTCCAGAGCGTCTAACTCTGCACATGTGTGTAGATCAGTAACTGTGGACACACTATCTGAGGACATGAAGACCTGAGGACACTTGGGTTTGTCTTTAGGGACCCTCTACTTACTACCACTGAAGTGTGATGTTGTTTAGAACTTTAGAAGAGTTAGTCTGAAATAGTGTTTCGTGTCGTCAAAAAAACATGTCCTAGTCACTTCCATGTTAACACAGTTTGGCTCAAAACGGCAAAATCGATATTTCTCAATGTTCGTCCGAATGGTGTGATTTTAATGTCAACTATATGTATGTACTAACAATCATCTAAAAAAATGAGCTAAACTTACTTTTACTCTGGATAAACCCTTTAGACTTATTTGACTGCATGGGACTACTTTTATTTATGAAAAAAGAGGTTGAATATGTTATCTAATTTCTTGCATTTGAAGTTAAAACTTAAACAATTATTACTTTTTTAAAATATTGACTTAAGGAACTTTGGCTCGAACCTTCTACTTGAGCGAAATGTAATAACTGGACCTTGGGGACTGTTAATGGAATACCCCTCACATATGTGTTCTTCTGTCTGCCAGGGAATTAATAAAGTACGAGTTCTTCCCAGAAGCCACCAGAACAGAAGAGGATGTTAAGAAGTATCCAAAATACCCGTGGGGCCGTGACATCTATACACTGGAGGGTAAGACTGAATCCGGTTTTCATTTTGTCCCATTTTCACAGTGATCCGGTCACCAGTGGACCGCTCTAATGCAAAGTGAACATCCTCGTACTTTTAACAAAATGTGTTCTAGAATGAACTGAATATTTCACTGATATCTTGTTAGTAAAGACGCCTGGAATTTTGGAGAAAAGCTTTACATGGGTGTTAGGAATTTCCTGTTGGTTGATTGTAAACTGAGGTTCAGTCAAAAATGAAGTTCAGCCAAAGATGAGTTCTGGATTCGATCGGTCTCAAGCTGACGATGTATTAAAATCACATGTAAAATACAGGAATCAGCTGATTTCGTTGAACATGAGCTCCCGCTTGGAAAGTCAGGTCCAATCTCTGTCAAAATCCCTAAAACCTTTGACAATATCTTCTGGACGTTTCTGCCTCGAACACATGGGTTGGACTTGGATCCAGTCCTCTGATTGGTCCACTACCTGGAGAAGGGGCTTCCCAACCTCAGCCCCCTTGGCATTCTTCTAGTTGGTGCCATAGAAGAACAATCCAGGCACTAAAGCTTAAATTAAAACTGCTGTCATTATGGCAAACACTTGGATATTCAAGGATCATTCACTCATTATGTGGTACAACCACCGTCTAAACCAGTGGTTCTTAACCTGGGTACGATCGAACCCCAGGGGTTTGGCGACTCAGTCTCAGGGGTTCAGCAGAGGTCAAGGCACACACCTGACCCATGTGATCCATGAGGACACGCCCCCTTGGCTGTCACTGGCTACAGGTGATCACATTACTTTCCTCAGTTCATCTGTGCTACAGGGAATTTAGTAACTTCAGACTGTCGTGATGGTACATTGTGTGATTTCTTTAATATTTTAATCCATATTAACTATGTCGAATAAAAAAGAAAGTGGTCGGACGACTGCACAATAAGGATTCACATGTATCAAATCATTTTTATTTTTCGTAAGGATGAAGCAGGTTCAAAAACTGATAACTGCAGTCATTAATAAAAGTAAGGTGTGTAAATCATGCAGTTCATGTATTGTATTGGTTTACTTCTTTGGACACAGTGATGTTGGTGCACGGTTCATTTTGTGCATCACAAAAACATATACTGTATTTTCCAGACTATAAGGTGAACTGAAAAGACTTTAATTTCCTCCAAAAATCTGTGTGCCTTATATATGATTTAATTCTGGTAGTGCTTAGAGACTTGGAATTTTGGCTTTTTATCTCATGATTATGACTTTTTATCTCATAATTTCAGCTTTTTATCTCATAATTTTAGCTTTTTATCTCATAATTTTAGCTTTTTATCTCATAATTTTAGCTTTTTATCTCATAATTTTAGCTTTTTATCTCATAATTTTAGCTTTTTATCTCATAATTTCATCTTTTTATTTCATAATTGTAGCTTTTTATCTCATAATTTTAGCTTTTTATCTCATAATTTTTGCTTTTTATCTCATGATTTTAGCTTTTTATCTCATAATTTTAGCTTTTTATCTCATGATTTTGACTTTTTATCTTGTGATTTTTACTTCATTTAATTCACCTTCTAGTCCAGTGCGCCTTATATGTGGAAAAACCGTGAAAAAAAAGTAAAACATTAATTGACCGTACACCTTATAGTGCAGAAAATACAGTACCTATGTATGTGTGTCTTGAATTTGAGGAGGATAAAGAAGGGTTTGGTGAATATGCATATGACACTGGTGGGGTTCAGTTCAGTACCTCCACCCAGGTTAAAACCCACTGCTCTAAACTATTGATCTGTCAGAACTAATGCTTTTGTGGATGGTTAATATGCTCTGGTAGTCAGATCAGATTTCCAGAGGCTGTAATATAATTTTTGTGGTGTCATTTTCAGGAGTGGTTGACGGTGCCCCCTACAGTATGATAACGGACTTCCCTTGGCTGAGGACACTCCGAGCAGCCGACCCCAACAGCTACGCCCGCTACGACTTTGAGGACGACGAGAGCAGTGAGTACAGTCCAAATATCTGTGTTCATCAGCTGTTACATATAAGGTGGGTTTATATGGGAGTATTTATTCCTGTTTAATTCAGAATAAAAGTTAATTCAGCTTTAATATGAACCATGTAAACAACAAATTCCGACTTAAAATTAATTCCGATTAAAGTCACTGGTTTGTTCCTGTGTTAATTCCGAATAAGATAATTTCTGTCCCATGTAAACGGTTAATTCCGAATACCTTACTGTATTCACAAGAGTCTTAGGAGGAAGAATTATCATTGTGAGATTAATGTAATGACCGTGTGTGTATGTATTCCTATCTTTATGGGGACATTGATATGTTTACACAGTCACACCATGGGGACCTCTGACACTATGGGGACTAAAATTCAGGTCCCCATGAGGTTTAAATATAAATAAAGGTCCCCACTAGTAAAATAGAAATAATGTGGCCCTATAAAGACATGATTTTTTTTTAAGTCCCCATAAAGCATGAGGCAAACGGGTGTAAAGTGAAGCATGTATTTTATTGTTTAAACATATAATTTAGTTTTCTAATTTATTACTCCTATTATTAATATTATTTAAAATTTGTATTTTAAAAATAAGATGTTTACACTCACTACCTAATGGCTACTTGATTACAAACTTGGTCCTCATAAGACATATAAACGTGTGTGTGTGTGTGTGTGTCTGCAGAGACATACCATGCTATAAGTAAATGAATACTTGAGATATCACCATGAAATTACATGGGAATATACATATAGCTAATGCACATCAGATGCAATTATCCATTTGAGTAAAGGTCAAAGGTCAAGGTCACAGTTAACTAAAAAGTCTAAATCACATTATCGGTTGTAACTCCAGAACAGAGGGTCACAGAACTTTCAGATTGGTACCAAATGATGTGGAATGAAGATTTCTACAATTCTCATAGTTGGTGTTACCACCTCTGACCAATAGTTTTTGAGATCTCTGGAGGTCAAAGGTGACATGTGACAAAATGAACTTGTGTAACACTGTGTCAAACATAGACTGTGATGGAAATTGACCTTAAGTGGGTCATTAAATGTCACTGATCACCATGAACCATGAACATTAAGCTTTTGATTATTCAGCTGCTGAAATATTTAAATCACAGGTGGCGTCTTCACATGGAGGATCAGCAATGGGTGACTAATGATTGATTTTTGATGACTTTACCAACAAACACATCAAAAGCAAAGAACGATGGAGTCGATATCAAACGGAACAATGAGAAGAAGTACAGGAAAATAATGATGATTCATGTCACATATAGTTAGGGAGACCCATCGTTTTTTTGATTCTTATTTTACAACTGAAGACACAAAATTATATTAGACTCAGACAATTTATGAACACTCCAGCAAGACTATTTTTTGCAAGCAAATTTAAGCAAGTGCTGACTAGGGTTGTCAAAAAAAATCGATTTTAGATACTAAATCGATATTGACCCTTGGTATCTAATTAGATACTAAGTTGCTGGAAAATCGATTTTTGTTTTTATGGCGCGTCGCCGCTTTTTTGTAGCGGGTAACGTTAAGAATTGTAAACAGGCATCAACGCGGTCAGCTCTGGCACAGCCGTAATGCCGGCGTGTAAGTTAAAGTCTCTTTTTTTCTCCAGCTGCCTCTGACAGCACACGGGATGACGCCAGTGCGACCACAGACCTATACACTATTTCTATAGGTCTGTGATTGGACCATCCGATGCAACTTTGCTTTTAAAGGCCTCGATATAGTCGAACGTTTATGCGCGCGGGCGGCAGCCAGGCGGTAGCGCATAGTATCACGTTACCACCACGGAGGCCACCGTGAGCATGTCAGCCTATCATTTTTGACGTGCGCGCTGCTAGTCCCGCAAGGGGTCCGCGGTGGTCACATGATGCAATACGCTGCCGCCCGCGCACATAATGCTCGACCATAAAGAGTCTTGCAGTTAGCACTGCAGAAGGACTTGAACAAAAAGATAGACCTACCTTAACTTACCAAGAGATAGACATGCATTTATTCTGCACCCGCACTCACTACCTTTTTTTAGCAGTCCATGGAGGACATTTTAAAAGGAATCCCTCACATCTCCAGTACCGAAATAGTATAGAGTATCGAGTATTATCCTTAGTATCGGTATCGAGTTGGAAATTTTAGTATCGTGACAACACTCATTGTTAATTTGATGTGTGTGTTGTTCATCAGCTACCATCTACGCTCCACGTCGTAAAGGCCAGCTGTCAGCTGACATCTGCATGGAAACCATTGGGGAGGAAATCTCAGAGCGCAGACAGAGCAGGAGAGGAGTGTTTCAGAGAGTCGTGGTCCTGTTCCTGCATCACTGTGACACAAAAGGGGAACCAGTGGACGACGACTACATCTAGAAGTTCACCAGGTCCTTTGTCCTCTGTCCTGTCCAAACAGAAGACAGCGCTGTGACCAGTCCTGCTGTGTAACGAAGCAGAAACAGGTTCCGTTTCAGCGCCACAGGTTTTTTCACACCACACTCAGTGATTTTTAGAAGACACAGACACCACTAGGGGGGCGCTGCTGCTGCTGCAGACCACATGGATACATAATGTGGCTGAAAGTCACACTTCCAAAGAATTTGCAACATGGTTCCTTAACCTGATTTTTGTCTGTCTCATAGTAGGATGTATGTGAAATTTGTGAATGAGTTTTGATGCAGATTTTTTCTTCTTCTTTGATTTCAGTGAAATCTCAATTGGCACAGTTTGAGTATCTGCACATGTCATTGCATTCCCCCCAAAAAAGAAAGAATTCAAAGGGACTGAGATTCCAGTTCCAAGTGTAAAAATTAAAGTCTTTGTATTCTGACTTTTATTACTGGTTGTTATTAGCTGTGTTTCCATGGGTTTATATATGTTTTTATATATGTATATAGATATATACATATATATGGACATTTTCGAAGTGTTTCTAAAACCATCCACTTGAAAAAAGGCAAAAATTACTTGAAAGAAACACACGCACAAACATATGAAAAAGATAAAACTCCATGGTAACAAACTTTGACGACAGTCACAGCACAAAATACATTTTCAGTTCACAATATATCATCAACTGTTAACATATCTTATGAAATGTAATAATTCCACTTCTTTTATTTAATTTAACTTAGTTGTATTTTATTTTTTATCTATAGGTAGATGTATAGGCACTATTTAAAATGGGGTTATTTTGTCTTTGTTTTTACATCCACCTTTAAAACAGAGAATCATTGACTCTAAACAGGGGTCACATATATCAAATGACAAATCTAAATGACCATGTACACGTGTCTAAATAATCCTTGTACTGGTGTGTCCCACTTCTCGTCATAAGTCATGAAATGCTTCACTCAGAGGAAGGCCTAATGAAGTGTTTTCATACAGAACATACCGTTTACTGTGACTACTGTTTTGCAGCAGATAGAGCAGCTGTGGCTACAAATGTAGTTTACCACCACCAGAGGGAGCATGCGAGAGTGAATGAATAATGGCTCACTGATATGAAGTGCTTTGAGTGGCCAAAAAAGTGCTATATAAATCCATTATTATTATTATTATTATTATTGTTATTATTATTATATTTTTCAGTGCATTACCATTAGTTTTTCCTCTCCTTCTTCACTGCTGTGACTACACTACAGTACACTACAGTAGACTTCACTTCAAATCTGCCTGACTGTTTTATGGAAACATGGCTAACCCTACCATGTGTGAAAGTCATAGAAAGTAACAATAAGATGATTTTAGATGATTGGGAGTAAATATATATAGTTGACATCAAAACCATTTGGATGAACATTGAGAAGTTTTGAGCTAAACTGTGTTAACATGGAAGTGATTAGGACATGTCATATTCACCGACACAAAACCTTTTTATTTTTAGACTAACTCTTCTAAAGTTCTAAACAACATCACACTTCAGTGGTAGTAAGTAGAGGGTCCCTAAAGACAAAAGTGTCCTGAGGTCTTCATGTCCTCAGATAATGTGTCCACAGTTACTGATTTACACACATGGACCTCTGTGTTCAGAAGACGTCTGAGGACGAAGACTGAAATAGTCGAGTTACACGCTCTGGAAATTCATAATTTGGTTGCATTCTTTTTTTAAAAAAACACAGTCCAGTATTTAATTAGAAATGTAAATGAAGCTGTATGCAACAGCAAAGCTTCGCCTACTAACAGGATGTTGTTTTCAAAAAAGAATGTGGCAAAATCATGAATTTCCAGAGGGTCTCCGCACTCTGCAATCGACTAGTTCTGGCTTTCTCCTAAGACGTCTTATGAATACAGAGGTACATGGCTTTAAATAAGTACTGTATGTTCCGCACTATAAGGTGCACTGAATTAAAAGGTGCACAATCAAAGAATGGTTTATTGTAGAGGTTTTTCTTCATATACAGGGTGCACTGGGCGCACTGTGGTTTTTGGGAGAAAATAAAAGCCTGTTTGGTGTCAGCGATAAATACATGCCCTAATCACTTCCATGTTAACACAGTTTGGTTCAAAACGGCAGCATTTGCATGTTCATCCAAATGGTGTGATTTTGATGTCGACTATATGTATGTACTCCCAATCATCTAAAAAATTAGCTAAACTTATTTTTATTCTGGTAAAAGGATGAGGTTCACCGTTACAATTTGACACTAAAAACATAAAGACAAAATTGGAGACTAAAGCAGTGAAGGGAATTTTTCGGTGGTGAATGGGATGGTTGGGAGGACTTTATCCAGACGACGGAAAACAGTAATGCTGCAACCCCCCCCCCCCCTCACACACACACACACCACAAGTGTTTTCAGCTGCAGCTTCCATGTTTTTTTCTTTTTTTTTCATAATATCTGCAGGAACAAGTTAGTCTGATCTCTTCATCTGTCCTCACAGTCTTGCCTACCTCTGTTCTAAACACAAGTACTCAGACAGAAAATGCCTTAGACCCATTAGTCACTGACATTTAGTTTCCCTTTTTTTGGGGGGGGGTTTGTTCTCTGGCTTCCCATGTTTATATGGACATACTTATTTAAGGAAATGGAAGCAAGACACGGTCGAGCTGAATGTAATTTGTTTATGAAGGTTTGAAAGGCCAGCTGCTGTCAGAAACTATATCCAGCACCATCTGCAGACTGTAAATGTCAACTTCTTACAAGTGGGAATACGTGATTTCACAGCAGAATTTAACTACCGTATTTTCCGCACTATAAGGTGCACTATCAACAAGTGGTTTATATTATTATTATTTTTTTTTCATATATAAGGCACATTAAGTGAAGTCAAAATTTCGAGGTAAAAATCTAAGTCACTAAGCACAACCAGAATGAATCCATATATAAAACACACTGTGGTGTTTGGAGAAAATTAAAGCATTTTAAGTGCGCCTTATAGTCTGTAAAAGACTGTATTCTGATCGTATTTTACTGGTTCTGACCCACTTCAGATTGAATTGATCTGAATGTGGAACCAGAACTAAAATGATTATTCATGTCTTAATGTCTATTTTTGAATTTCATGAATTCATCCCAAGGGCCGGATTTGGCCCCCGGGCCATATGTTTGACACCTGTGCATTTAGTGTTTGTGTTGAACTCTAAACCTATAGAGAGCTGAAGTGCTGTCCCTTTTTTTTAAACTTGGCCTTACTCTGTGTTTTTTTTTCTCTTTCTTTTGAAACCCCTCGTTCAGGACGTTACATGAGAACAGGTGACTTTTTGTGAGCTTGTGTGTTTTCTAACATTAGATTTAAAGGGATTATCCAGAGTAAAAATAAGTTTAGCTCATTTTTTAGATGATTGGGAGTACATAGGTATAGTTAAAATCAAAATCACACCATTTGGATGAACATTGAGAAATTTAGATTTTGCTGTTTTGAGTTAGCCTAGCAGTGTTATCTCTATTCACTCCATGTATGGGTCTAGTGATGCTTCATAGTCAGAGGAGGCGGGGCTTAAAGGTTGTCTTTCAAATCCTCTGCATGCAATAGGACGGTACTACAACCAATCAGCGTAATCTTTAGGATGACGTAGTTAGAGCGCCTGAAAGTTGACGGAGGAGTCTGGAAAAAGTTAGGAATGACTAAACAAAATGGTGGATTATGGATCTGAACGACTGTTGTCGCTTCTGTAAGAATAATTTAAAGATTGATGACGTTTTCTCACATTCTTCACTCATCTGTGATAAAAGTAAATCTACACCTGTTGTTCTTCTTCTATGGTTGTTTCTCTCTGAATCGTTGCAGCGTCACTTTGTTAGGCCCGCCTTCTAACTCTATACTTCACTGTGATTGGTCGACCAGTTTCACGGAAATTTAGCCAAAAGTTACATTGAAAAAAATAGATTTTCATTTAAACATAAAAGATGAAGCATAATATGAGACTAAATGGTGATAAATAATGTAAGAAAGCAACTGACACAAACGTAGCCCTGGGTGAATATGGGTTAAAGAACAATTTTCTTTGAAGATGAAATTGGCATTTATGTATGTGAATGACAAATATCACAATATTATTGTATTATTATTGCAAGTTTTGCTAATATTCTGCAGCCCTAATAGCCTAGCATGGCTTGGCTAGTATTGAGCCAAACTGTATTAGCATGAAAGTGATTAGAGCATGTTTTTTTACCAACATGAAATGCTATTTTTAGACCTCTACTAAAGTTCTAAACAACATCACACTTCAGTGGTAGTAAGTAGAGGGTCCCTAAAGACAAACCCAAGTGTCCTGAGGACTTCATGTCCTCAGATAGTGTGTCCACAGTTACTGATCTACACACATGGACCTCTGTGTTCAGAAGATAACTGTGGAGGAAGACTGAAAGAGTTGATTAGAGTGCAGAGTTAGACGCTCTGGAAATTCACTACTACGTTGCAGCCTTTTTAAAAAACATAGTAGGCTAAACTTTCCTGTTGCATATAGCTTCATTTTAATTTCTAATGAAATACCGGACTAACAGGTAGTTGTCTTCAAAAAAGAATGCAACAAAATTGTGAATTTCCAGAGCGTGCAACTGCACTCAGCAATCGATTATTATTGGGCTTCCTCCTAAGACGTCTTATGAATACAGAGGTACATGGTGAAAAAGTCATGTCCTAATCACTTCTATGTTAATACAGTTTGGCTCAAAACGGCAAAATTTAAATTTCTCAATGTTCATCCAAATGGTGTGATTTTAATGTCAACTATTGGTATGTACTCCCAATCATCTAAAAAATGAGCTAAACTTGTTTTTACTCTGGATAATCCCTTCAAGGAGGACCTCCTGCTGCCTTCGCTGCTGCTGCTGCTGCTCTTCAAACTCCAGTCCCATCCTTGACCAGAGCCACACAACAACTAGACTGAACTAGTGTGGACTGTGACCTGGATAATCAGCTTTTGGTAAAAAGTGCTGGATTGACTGATTGTTCCAGAAGAAATGTGAGGTTGGACACTTGTCGAATGGTCAGCTGTGTCTTGTGGGACTGCCCAACACTGCTGTGGATTTTCTTTCTTTAATGTGGAGTGGACAAGGTTGAACACTTCAGTTTCTGTATCGACCTGTGTACAGATGTCGTGGATGTCGGTATACTTCCACAGTGTTTATATGTTTATAAGAAAAGAAGCAGACTATTTCACATAATGAAGAATAAATGAACAGAAAATCACTCTTGCTTGTTGTGCCTTTGTTCACAATACAGTACTGTCATTCTGAGACATAATCAAACGACATTTTAGCAGCAATCATCAGCTTTTTATCTAATCTTTTTATCATACATTTGATTTATTATGTCATGATTTTGGCTTTTTTTCTAAT
Organism: Siphamia tubifer; assembly: GCA_020466265.1. Classification (NCBI taxonomy): domain Eukaryota; kingdom Metazoa; phylum Chordata; class Actinopteri; order Kurtiformes; family Apogonidae; genus Siphamia; species Siphamia tubifer. Next base: position 3,885,160 of record CM035792.1, on the reverse strand, counting down.
AATTATGACTTTTTTCATCTAATTCAGACTTTGTATGTCATAATTTTGACTTTTAGCTCATAATTCTGGCTTTTTAGGTCATGATTTTAACTTCTTAGCTCATGAGGTTATTTCAAAGCCCGTTAATATTGCTTGAGAATTTAACGATTTATGACAAGTTTAAATGTATAAGTACAATTAAAGTTCATTCCTCTATGGAAGTACTGTACTGTAGGAACGAGTGGCCCCGATCCAAGATGGCCGCCTCACAGGCCCTCTGCTCCAGTGCGACTGCAGTCAACGAGGCACCACAGAAGAAGAAGATGCCTGAGCCGCCGGGGGCAGTAGGAGGCACCACAGAAGAAGAAAATGCCTGAGCCGGCGGGGACAGTAGGAGGCACCACAGAAGAAGAAAATGCCTGAGCCGGCGGGGACAGTAGGAGGCACCACAGAAGAAGAGTGTGAGAACTGCTGCCACTGGCTGTCAGCAGTTAACTGAGTACAGAATGTTTGGAAAAGTTTTCATATCGCTGCTATTTCTTATTCTTCTGCACAATGACTCTGCTCTCGGGCAAAAGAAAAAAGAGGTAAAGTGATTGTTATAACATAAAGAGAAGTTCATGAACTTTGATATAAAGTTATACTTCGTTTTCAAAGTTTGTCAAACGACCGAGTTGCTAAGCTAACAGTATCAGAAGTGAGCTAACGTGTGGAAATGGTCTTTTTTTTCAAATAAATAACTGTTTCAAGTTAAATGAAACGACATAAAACATTAGTGTGAACCACTTTGACTAAACGTTTCAGTGTCGGTTAGGTTGGAATTCATGCATTAATCGTTAGTTCGTGTTGGACTAACGCTACTTTCAAGACATTCAGCGACAGAATTTATTGGAAGTTCTTAACATTTTCTCAGAATTTCCCCAGCAGCTTTGTTAAATAAACGGAACCGTTGAATGAAACGTCGCGTTGGTTTAACTGTGCTCGACTTGGGCCTACGTAACTAATTCATTCCTTTGGCTGTTACGCCACATTCGTTGTCACTTTCCTATAGGCTGTTAAACCAAGTGTATGGTGTAAGATAATTGTCAATATATTCCTGTCCACATATTGAATACTCCTTCGTATTTATCAAAAATACAAGTACGACTCCAAAAAGTGTGTATATATATATATATATATATATATATATATATATATATATATATATATATATATATATATATACACTTTTTGAAGTCGTACTTGTATTTTTGATAATCAATGGCTAATTTATTATAAACTTGGTCGTCATGACACTTGTAAGTGTGTGTGTGTCTAATGTGATGCCCTTTGAGCACCATGAAGGTGGTAAAGAACTACAGATGTGCAGAATATTGACCATTTGACATTAGTGTGTTGTGTGTCCTACAGACTCTGCTGTCAGAGAAGGTGACTCAAATGATGGAGTGGGCGTCCAAACGCTCCGTCATCAGGATGAATGGAGACAAGTTTCGCCGTTTTGTCAAGGCTCCTCCCAGAAACTACTCTGTGGTCATAATGTTTACGGCTCTGCAGCCACAGAGACAGTGTGGGGTGTGCAGGTAAGATGAAGACCTGCACCAACCTTCTGTCTGTTTATCTATCTATAATTTTGTTGTAACTTGTGCGCAATGACAATAAAATCTATTCCAATTCTATTCTAATTCAACAAATCTGTGTGTCCTGTTTGCCTGTGGAACTCCTAACACCTGCACAACTCCACCAAATAATCCAACATTTGGAGGGTGACTTTCCAGTATTATGGTGGATTACAGTGCAAAGTTTCACATCATTACGACAAACAACAACAAAGATATTAAACCACCGTATTTTCCACACGATAAGGCGCACTGTTACAGAATATTTATTTTTTGATGGTTTTTATATCTAAGGCGCATTAAGTGAAGTCAAAATTCCAGTTCACTAAGCACAACCAGATACAGTAATTTCTAACTTAGTTGCTCTGAGCATTGCCGTACACATTGCCCAAGTCCCTTCCCCTGATTTATCTACAGCTGCACCGTAGTACATTACTCAACTAACTGCTGTTATGGACTTTCACAACGTCTCTATGATAACAACACAACTGTGCTTCACGCCACTAACAACTTCAGTCCGCTAGGAATTTGCAGACAGTTTTGTCATTGTTGCGTCCATCGCAAGTCCAGTTGCGACCAAGGCTATTATTACGGTGTATTTGCACAAGTTAAACAAGGTCCCTAATTTACTGAATTAACAGTTGGAACATCTGATTCACTTTCAACTGAACATTGCATCAATGTTAATGACTGTAGGTTACATTACTATCTGGCTCATCTGCCGTTCAGTTTTATCACTTCACTTTTAGGCCTTTTTCATTTTTGGTTTGTTTGTTGTTAGCTGTAGTTCAGTACGCGGAGCCACATTGCCCAGTTTCCTGCTTTTCGTGTATTCAAGTCCGAAAGTAGACAGTGACATTTGAGTGTGAGATGAACGACTGGCAGCTCACTTCACAGCCGTAATAATAATAATATATCTTGCTGGGTGTTGATTGGTGTGTCCTGCGTTAACATGACACAAACCACTACAGTGGTAGACTGTCTGCTCCACCTGAAACTGGGTTTTGTTAATTCCACCAGCAGTAACAACCGACACCATCAGCATCATCATACTCACAGATTCCAGTACACACTTCCAAAACAGCCACAGCTAATTATTATAATCTTTCTTTCAACTCATTTCACCCACTTTCACAACACATTAGTAGCAAACAATCTCACATTTTCGACAGACTCTGCACTAGTTATTTTAATGTTAGTTGTGTGTCTCCATTTCAGACAAGCTGATGAGGAGTTCCAGGTGCTGGCTAATTCCTGGCGTTATTCCTCTGCCTTCACCAACAAAGTCTTCTTTGCATCTGTTGATTTTGATGAAGGATCAGATGTCTTCCAGATGGTGAGATGACTTTTTCTGTTCTTCAGGGCTGTTTCTCCTTTGAACAATACATGTGATCTAAATGAGCAGCAAGTTTAGAGGTTTATTCAATTAAATTTTATTTGTAGACTACAAATCACAACATGGTGGTTTTATTGGGCTTGATGGAGTTGATTTGATGTAAACAATCAATGAAATAAAGAGCAGATGAAATAAACCTGTCAGGCCCCAGACACCCCCTGTCTTTAGACCCTCCTCAGCTCCTACAGGTGAAATGAAATGTATGATAAACCTCATGGTTTAACTAACTACTGCAAATGTACTAGTACAGTGGCCTGTATTTGTCACTGGCAACAGTGATCAAAGTGTCCATATAGTAATTGACGACTTCCAAAACTACAAATAAGAATCAGTATTATGTTTTGTCATAGTCCAAAATGGAGAGTAGGGATGGGTTGTGAGTTTTGAATTTCCAAATTGTGTATTGAAGTCTGCAGGGTTAGATTTGTTTAGTGCTATTGTTGAAAAAAAAGGCAAGAACTCCTCATCATTGTAATTCAAGTAGTTATTGAGGACGGGACACTTCTCTTCCTGTTCCTGTGTTTTTCGGCTGTAGAAAACAAATGAAGCATTGTTATCTAAACACTGGTCTGTTCACAGTAGGACGTAGGGCTTTGACTTTGAATTTTGACATTTGAATATAATTTGAATGTTATAAAAAAAAAAAGAGAGAGATGTTTGGATGAATATTAGACAGCTCTTAATATTGGAACCTATATATGGTCTCATTAGGACTATTTCTTTTATTTTGGTGAATGTGGTTGTCAGTGTTTTCAGGTCATGTTTTTTTGTTTTTTTTTTTCATCTGGGGAATTTATGTGAATTGCGAAGGTTTATCTGGGCACGTGTAGACATTTGTGTCCAGCTGGCAAGTAACCACTGGCAGAGTGGTCAGTGGTCAGTCCTGCTCATTCATGAACAGTAGCTGAGGTAGACGCACACCTGAGATTCACTCCAGAAAATGTATAAGTGTCATAAGTTAAAGTGAGCCGGTAAAACTAATCTTTGACAGTTTTTCATATCGTGTCGTAACGTGATTGTCAATGAGGCTAACAGTTTAGAAGATTTCATCAGCAACAGGCAACAAAGGAACAGTGTTTCACACACAACAAGGCAACGGACAAAAGATGTTTGTAGATTATGTAACGTTAAAAGTGTCAGCCGGTAATAATGTTCATTACTGCGACACTGCATGTTTCATCAGTAGTGGTTAGAAACACACCAGAACATTTAACATATTTGACTGAATACTGACCCCTGGTGGACTGAATATATTTTGTTTTGATGTCGAGGTGCTAGGGAGGCATTTTCAGAGTAATATAATTAATAAATATTCAAATATTATTTGAATATTTACATTAATTTTAGAATGAAATTTGAATATGACTTTTGGTCAAAGTTCTAGTAGGAGGTTTAGACATTTGATTGACAGTTGTATTTCCCAATCACTTGGCATATTCTAGCAGTAGATTTACATCTTGGTTTGATCGAGATGTAAATCTACTGCTGTCCTGTGTGTGGAACAAGAAGCTTGAACATGTGTTTACTTTTCCATAACACCATGAAACAACATCAAGTTTATCTATGTTTATATGACATCTTTTGATTTGGTTCGAGAACATTTGATTTCACTCAGAAATCTGCAACTTGCTGTGTATATATATATATATATATATATTTTTTTTTTAGACCATTCTCTGTAAACCTTAAAGCTACTTGTGTGTGTGTGTGTGTGTGTGTGTGTGTGTAGATCAGCAGTTTGTTAAATATACAGACCAGTCTGTCTTCCACCAGCACCATGACATGTTCAAAGTCACTTAAAGCACCTTTCTTCCCTCCTCTGATGCCTGGTTTGAACTTAAGCAGATGGTCTTGTTTGTACACTGGACTGATTCTTTATTTAAACAGATGTAAATGGATGGTGTGTGTCCACACTCTGATTCTGACAGTATTTGTGTTGCAGTTAAATATGAATTCTGCTCCAACGTTCCTCCACTTCCCACCCAAAGGGAAACCCCGGAGGAGCGATACTTATGAGCTGCAGGTCCGAGGCTTTGCAGCGGAGCAGCTGGCTCGATGGGTGGCAGACAGGACTGATGTACAGGTACATGTCAAACACACGAGCTTCACACCGAATCAGTGATCACATCAAAGGTAACACGATCCTGTAATGTTTGAACTCCACTGTATATGTTTTGTAGATCCGTGTTATTCGTCCTCCAAACTATGCGGGTCCTCTCCTCCTGGGTTTCCTCTTGGCTGTAATTGGTGGACTAGCATATCTACGAAGGCACAATCTGGAGTTTCTTTTTAACAAGAATGTTTGGGCCTTCTCTGCACTGGTATGGACACATTATATTTACATTAACGTCATCCCCTCAACCTTAAAGGGACAGTTCAGTATTTTTCACATGAATGTGTTTGGGATCAGTGTCTTTACTCTGGTGCACCAACAGTGACTTACCCCCGACAGTGTCCTGTGAGCCCAGTTCTGGTTCGGTTTTGGTTAAAGTAAAGTGTTTCTTCTCAAAACAGTATGTGTTCAAATGAGTGATTTATTTGCATAACAAAACCATCACGCAACAAAAACTCACACCTCGTAATTGCTTGGAGCTACTTTTTCTCAATAGCGATCAATGTGCTAACAGCTGTGCACCTGCACGTAGCAGTCGAAACACTGCCGAACAACTGATGAAAGTAGTTTGCTAAAAGGCGCACAGCTGCTAGCAGTGACAACAACCATTGATTGCTTGTTTACTCATTCCAACAAATACAAACACATTTTATTTTTCAATTCAATTTTATGTGTAGCACCCAAATCAAAACAACGTCGTCTCACTGGACTTTACAAGAGAGAACAATCAACCACAGATATAGATGAAGTCCCCCTGTCCTTAGACCCCCCCCCTCCCCTGTCCTTAGACCCTCCTTCTTGGCAAGAAAAGAAACTCCACTTCTGATGCAAAGCACTTTGTGCTACATGCACCATGTATGAAAAGTGCTGCATAAAATAAGTTTTATTGATTGATTGAATATATATATATTGATGATCTCACCTCCAGTTTACACTGAATATATATGATTTGATTATTTTAACACCGTTTTTTTGCTTATTGTTTGCATATTCTAGTGCTTTGTGTTGATCATGACATCAGGCCAGATGTGGAACCACATCAGAGGACCACCATATGCACACAAGAACCCCAGCACTGGACAAGTTGTAAGACAAACACACATTTCCCAGTATTGGTTCCATATAAACGCTGGCACTAAAGTGCTGGAGTCCAATGGTACGGCCACATCGTACACGAATTTTCCCCGTCCTGCAGGCGCTTCTGCAGGATCGGGTGAACCCAAAAGTGACGGCGTCTGACCCTCCGACGTATCTGTGAGCTCCAGAGCAGGTACAGAGCAGCAACCCAACTGATCTGACCCAAAGTTGAGGAGAGACTGAATTAGACAGATTTTGTTTATCTATTGAAAATGAGCGAGCTCGTTATTGTCCAGCGCTCAGACTTGGGCGTTGCACGTTCGGTGTGGCCTTGCAGAAATTGTTCAGCGTCACAGGGGAAACACGTGTAAATTTGCCTTCGGTGTGGCTGGTGTTCTGTCAAAATGGGCATCCCGTCACATTGGGCTTCTGAGCATGCAGGCGACCACCAAGCGTATGTGTAATTGACTTGGATGCTGGACGTGAGTCAAACTTTTAAATTATTTTTATTTTGTCATGCCTTTGACCAGTAAACATATAAGCAATCACATGCGTACGATAGATATTGATGTTTGTAAGTTTTAAGTGAGTTTTGTATGATATGAGCGTCATGCACTTGAGTTACCTGGGTGTTATTGTTCATCTTAGTTCAACAGACACAAACAACACTAAATCTAAATACAATATTAGAAAAATGAAATATTGAAAAAGGTCTTTCTATACTGGGAGCATTATATGATATCAATATGAACATTTCCAAATGTAAAGTAACATGTTTTGACTGAATAATGTGAACTTGTAGAGACTTATCATCAGTTCTGGCTGCTGGTAGCTCATTTCGATGGGATGCCCATTTTGACAGATCACCGTACCATAAGAAAGGCAATTATGAAGGTGCACCAATTATACTGTGGGTCTATGGTAGGGGGCAAGAACCATGACCAGTGGAAAAGTCAATGACACTTATATGGTTGTTGGCTGATGGATACGAGTAGGTCAGTATTAATTTTGTCAGACAAGACGAAATATGTTTGGCTCAAAACGGCAAAATTTGTCAATTTTGACAGTGTTGTACCTGAACGAGTTCATTGAACGATCGTTCCCGAACTATATCATATTTATGATGAACGTGAACGACTCGTTCACTTTTGCCAAATGAACGGGAAGTTGTGAACGCGGTTATTCTGGCATTTATTGAACTGTGCTCTTATGTAGTTCACATTTCGCTCTTATCACGTTGTAATTATTGAGTCCTATAAGGAATAAAATGGGATCAAAACACAGCATTATCATAGATGTCATTTTTGTATTATTCTGAACTAATGTTGGAAACATAATGTTGTGGAATAGCCAATGAGAAGTGTTGTGGCCGGGGTAGAGAGAGAGAGAGAGAGAGAGAGAGGGGTGCAGAGAGTTTTTGGGAGTGGAGAAAAAGAGTTAAATATACAGAGTGTGACCGGAGCAGGTGTTGTCCCGTTCTTGGAAATAAACATTGAAAACGAAAAAGTGCTCCCTGTGTTCTAAGAACCTGCAGAGGGAAGTTAACCCCGGGAGGAGGACGACATTTTCCTCTGATTTTCTGACTATGGTCAGGATAACGTCAGGAACGGTTAATAATAAGTTTACAATAATAACACGAAAAAGTTCATTTTGGGATCCATGAACTTCTAGTTCATAATTTGTAAGAATGAACGATGAACTGAACTAATTTATATTGACTAACTTGAACTGAACTTTGAACTAGTTCCTAATCAAAGTGAACTTTCCCAACACTAGATTTTGATGTCAACTATATGTCTGTATCAGCTAAAAAATTAGCTAAACTTTTACTCCGGATAATCCCTTTAACATTTTCTCTCATTTTCACTTCAAGTGTGATTCTTTTCCCTCCTCACATGTTCTGTAGTTAGCTTTGTTGATACACGTTCACACATTTTGTTCTTTTTTATTGAGTTTTTTTTGTGTGTCACAACAACTTCTTTGTTTTTTGTCTGTTGTATTATTCATTCATTGCAAGTTTACATCTATAGAATATGCAACAAACAATCCTTACATTTGTGAGTGAAGCATCAGGATGGCCAGAGATGATCTCTAATCAAAACCAAAAGTTGGTCAAAGGTCAAGGTCTTTTTTAAAAAGTCAAATGAGCAATTTGACTTTTTAAAAAAGACCTTGAAGTCAGATGGATGGTTGGTGGGTTGTATTTTTTTCTCCGTGTAAAGTGTCTACAGAACATTTCCTTTTTGTGTGTGTTTGCAGAGTTACATCCATGGGAGCAGTCAAGCCCAGTTTGTAGCAGAAACCCACATAGTTCTTCTCTTCAGTATCCTTTAACACCAGCAGTTGGAAGACGTCCTAAACTGAGGGTCCTGACCGACAATTACAAGTGAAGGCTTGGAAGTAATCTACGATGATATTGTTTCATTTTTATTTGTATTCCCTTGCTCTATAGCAGGTGTGGCCAACGCTGGTCCTCAACAGCCACAGTCCAGCATGTTTTAGATATAGCCCTGATCCAGTACACCTGACAGTCGTTATCATTTCTCTGCAAAACTCCATGATAGGCTGGTCATTTGAATCAGGTGTTTTGGAAGAGGGATGCATCTGAAACATGCTGGATTGTGGCTCTTGAGGACCAGGGTTAGCCACCCCTGCAAGTCTATAGCATGGCCTAGCCTAGCCACACTAGAACAACCCCCCCCCCCAACTATGAAGCACCACTAGACCCATACATGGAATGATTACAGATAGTGCAGCTCAGCTACTTCTTCTCACATACATTTACTGTCATAAACCTTGACTATAATGTTAGATGCTGCTGTTACTATGGGAGTGGTGTTGCTATGCGAGGCTGCTACATCTGATTTAGACATTGGAAAGAGGAAAAGTAAGTTCACACCAAGTTACATTGCACAGCATCTGTCTGAGAAGGTATGACGTATCAGTGATGACTTACACTCTGGGATAAACTCAAAAGTTAAGGTCACTGTAACCTCACAAATGTATTTATGTACCAAAATATGAGGAACGTGCCACATATATCTTTAGCATTTGGTGGCCTAACAGCCATATGCTGTGGACTAAAACAAGGTTTAAGGTTCTGAATGAGGGACAGTTCTGACTGAAGTTGATCTTTGCAAATGTTGTGCAAAGAGAAGGAGACTGGAGGTGCAAGACATATCCTGTATTTTCTGCACTATAAGACACACTGGATGACAAGGCACACTATCAACAAATTATTTATTTTAGAGGTTTTTCATATACTTGACTATAAGGCGCATTAAGTGAAGATAAAATAATGAGAAATAAAGTCTAAATTGTGAGATTAAAAATCCAAATTTGTGAGATAAAAAGTAAAAACAAAATTATCAGATAAAAAGTCAAATTCCAAGTCATTATTTAGCACAACCAGAATTAATCCATATATAAGGCACACTGTGTTTTTTGTAGATAATTAAAACATTTTAAGTGCACAGTATAGTCTGGAAAATACGGTTAATAAAATAATGTAAAATCACATGCTTTAGTTACAATAATGTAAGTAAATCTGTGTGTTTGTTCAGTTATGTGTGTGGCAGGTATTGGTCTGGTGATGCTGTTTTTCAGCTGGCTGTTGTCTATATTCAGAGCAAAGTACCATGGGTACCCCTACAGGTAAGTACCCCTACATCCAGTCCAGTTGACTGTGCTCATACTGGCTGACGTACTGACCGTGTGTCTTCTGTTGTGTGTTGCAGCTTCCTGTTGAGTTAGAACTGATAAGTTCAGCCTCCAACTTCACTGCAAATATGAACTTCAGTAGAGGAAGTTCTGCCATAAGCCATAATTAGCTTTAATCTCCTGAGCCAAAAGTATCCGGGGTCATCACAAATCCCCCGTCACACACCCCACGGTAAAAAAAAAAAATCACTATCCGGGTCTAGTGAAATGTTTGGTGCTAAAATGAATGTAAAAAAACAAAACAAAACAAAAGCAGTTGAAATTGAATTGATTGTTGTTTTCTGTCCAATGCTCACTAAATATGTTTTAAATATTGGGACCAAGCATAGATTTTTGTGTACCGGGTTTTCTGCACTGGACTATAAGGCACACTGTCAAAGAGTTGTTTATTTTCATAGGTTTTCATATATAAGATGCACTGGACTATAAGGTGCATTAAGTGAAGCTAAACAGTGACCAGAACTCCCAATACACTTATTCTGCTAAATCAAACTTTAAAAAAAAAAAAAAAAAAAAGTCCAAATCATGATATAAAAAGTCAAACTTGTGAGATAAAAACTCAAAATTCTGAGATAAAACTCAAAGTCATGAGATAAAAAACACAAAATTATGAGAGAACTGAGTCAAAATTATGAGAAAATCTCAAAATTAAGAGATAGAAAAATCTAAGTTAGGCAAAGAGTCAAAATTCCAAATCACAAAGCACAACCACAATTAATCCATATAAAAGGCACACGATGGTTTTTGGAGAAAATTAAAGTCTTAAGTGGTCCTTATAGTCTGGAAAATATGGTATTTACTTATTTCTATGAGGAAAAAAATGTACCCAAGATTATAAAGTATTGAAGTGAGGAAACACGTTTCCCCACAGGTTTTTTTTAAAATATATCCCTGTAAAGAACCACATTGTCGGAGTTGGTGATAGGTTAATCAATTAATTACACTTAAAACAAAATAAACTATTGATCTACTACTGTATAAACTACAGAACCCTCAACTTTAGTATATAAGACACGGCCCATCTAAGGGTCCAATCCGGCCTTTGGGAGGAATTTATGAAATGCAGAAATTACACTGAGATATAATTAATTTCAGTTCATTTTCCACATTTAGACCAATTCTCATAAGAACCTAAAAAATATTCATAAGTAAATTTAAAAACTAACCTTCGTAAATGTCATTTTTTTCCACTGAAACAAAATATAATTTCACAAAAAATATCAATAATCAGGAAAAATTGGAAATATCTTCAGAGATGTACAATTTTATTAATATTCCACCGATAACTAAATAATCTGTAGATCCAGATTTTGTGCTTTTCAACGTACCCAAAGTGCTTTACATTATTGATTCATTATTCATTCACTCTCACATGCTCCCTCTGGTGGTGGTAAACTACATATGTAGCCACAGTTGACCTGGGGCAGCCATTTTGTGCCTACGGTCCCTCTGACCACCACCAAAAATTCAGACACCAGTGTGAGTGACACTGGAGGCAAGGAGGGTGAAGTGTCTTTGCCCAAGGACACAACGGACCGACTAGGACAGAGTGGGAATCAAACCGTCAACCCTTCAGTTAATAGATGACCTGCTCCACCAACTGAGCCATGGCCGCCCCTAATAAATAATAATAACTAAAGTAAAGTGTAATACTGTTTGTTTTTCATAATGTAATTGTACTTTTTTTTTCGCTCTGGAGTTGATTTTATTTATATTTTTTCTTTTTTTTTTTTACCGGTTTGGCCCACTTCAGATCAAATTTAGCTGCATGTGGCCCCTGACCTAAAATGAGTTTGATACCCTTGACATAAGATGGAGGCTGGGGTGGGGGGGGGCAAAAAAACAGTTTGACCCATCTTGACTTCAGTGAATCCGTGTATCATTCATTCATTCATTCATTCATTCATTCATCGGTTTTTCAAGATAAAAACAAAAATAAGAACGAAAAAAACAAGTCATTTCTTCATCGTTTCCAAAACCAAATTGAAAAACAAAAAACGATGATGCAGTTTTTTTTTTCAGTTTTTTTTTTTATGTGTTTAAATGAATAGAAAAAAAACTGATAACGACCGTTTCTTGTTTTATCCAATTTTGACCTGAAGCAAATTGTCACCGTGGGTCAAAGGTCATGTCCAGTTTTGCTCAAAGATGTAAACCTACTTCCTATTTGGAGAAACTAAGTGGGTTACCCTGAGACCTGAAGATATGACCACGGAGGAAATTGGTGTCATATCCAACTATAATGATGTTCAGTCCAGTGGACGTGTTTGTTTCGGTTGTTTAGATTCATTTCCAATTTACTCAATTTACTTCGGGTCAAAATTGGATAAAATGGGAAACGGCCGTTATCCGTATTTTCTATTATACACTTAAACACAAAAAGAAAACTGAAAAAATGCATCGTTATGTTTTTTTAATTTTGGTTCTTAGTTTTGGTTTCCTTTTGAAAAAGGAATGATACACAGATTCCAGGTAAATGTTATCTAAGAGTCTTAAAATCATTTTCTTTGAAATGCTGGTTAAAATAAAACAGGTGATGTCATGTGTGATTTAAATATATTCAAATGTAGCCTTGACACTAAGAAGCTTTTACGACAAAAAGTTATACAGTGGTACCTCAATTTATGAAATTAATTAATTCCAGAAGTGGTTTCCTAACATGATTTTTTTCCCAGCAGTAATCACATTTTACATATAAAAGGTCTGATTGGTTCCAAGGCCCCCAATACGATCCCCTCAACCATTTAAAATGATATAGTAGTATAATAGTATACATATTTTGTGTGAAATACATGTTAAAAGTAAAATAAAACTATTTATTAAACCATTTAAAATGAACCAAACATGCTAATCATGTCCACACCATTGTGGTTGTTGTTGTTGTTGTGGTCAGTTGTTTTTGTTTGTTTAGGTTCACATTCACCTTCAACAGTTTCTTTGGACCCATGATGAATAACAAATAATAAAGTTGTAATGAGTACACTGGTAAAACTCACCAAAGTACAGTAAAGGTGCTTCTACACTGACCGCTCTAAGAACTCCCTGTGTTGAAGGCACACGAAAAGCATCATGGGTAGCTCCCTCCTAGCCAATGGGAGGCCAGCGGGGTGTTGGGAGACAGCCAATGGGAGAGCAACTCTATCAAATACTGAATATGATGCTACATACAAGTGAACAGTATGAACGTATTTACTTACAGTACTGTATTTACACTTCGGGGTTTCGTAACATGAATTTTCTTTCGTATTAAGATGAAAATTTTACGTAAAGGCGTTTCATAACTTTGATTCTTCATTATTTGGGTATTTTGTAAGTTGAGGTATTACTGTAGTTATCTGAACAGTTTTCTATTGTCAAGTAAACACTTAAATGTTTTGAAGTGTTTCCTACCATCACCCTCACTTTAATAATGCAATGTTTGCATTTATCAAATCACTTGACTGAATGGTGTGTGGGGTTTTTTTCTGGTGTCCATTGTCCTCTTGTGTCTTACAGGGACATAAAGGTACTTGTCCTTTGTTCTATATATGAGTTAGTGTTTGCCAGCGCTGCCTCTGTTTCTATATTACATCTGTACTTTTTCAAAATGTAATGTTAAATTTAATTTTCCTGAGTGTATCAGGAGAGAATATTTGATCTATGGTGGGGGGTTTCTAACATTAAAGTGCCTTAACTGCTCCTGTGTTTGTCTCCTTAGTCATCAAGAATACTTTCTTTAAAGATGACACCACTTTTCTTCCTCTTACCAGCCTTAGGTTCTGGAATGTAGATGACATTATTTTATTAACACCTATATATACAGCTGCTGCATTAATGACATTATTTTAACACACACACACACATATATACATACACACACACAGCTCCCGCATTAATGTTTTAATAATGCCTATATATACAGTTCCCACATTAAGAGTTGGAGTGAATAGAAACTGTGAAAAGAGGTTGTGTGTGGGTGTAGGTGTAGGGGGGGGTCAGATTATTTCGTCCAGCCAAAACTGTCAACGGCCCTGGGTACTGGGTACTGTGTGTCTTCATGAGGCTGTCTCTGGGCTCTGGCTCCTGCAGGGGGCAGTACCGGCTCTATCCCCCAGTTTACTACCTTGAATGCACGTGAAGAATTCTGAACCCGGAAATGATGACAAGATGGCGGAACACGAAAGTAGCAGCAACGTTAGGCAGCAACTAAATACCGACGCAGAACCTCCGAAATTATCCGACTTGTTAGACCGCGGTTGGAAAATATTTGAAGAGGTAGACAGTACAAATGAACCCCTGGGCTCGAATAATATTCAGGTCAAAGTTAAACGTGGAATCGGGATGTTGGAGGAAGCGTCCAGAATGGTGGCTCAGCTCGCCCTGTTCAGCCGCAATGAGGAGCTGGAGGAGGTGACCACGGCCGACCTCAAGTACCTGCTGCTGCCCGCCCTGCTAGGAGCTCTGAGCCTCAAGCAGACCAGCCGAGAAAAACGACTGCAGGTTGTCCAAACAGCCAGGGCATACTTTATGGATTTTTTAAGGCGATGTAAAGACTACAACATATCACAGTTTGAACTTCCAAAGACAACAAATGATGACACGAATCACGACGAAGCGGTGCAGAGTGAACTCCCTGTAAATAAGGTAAGTGATGGGGCACTGCACCACACCTGGGCTGCATGCTAACAACATAATACAGTCTTTTGGTTAGCATTAGCATGTACGTGTAAACGCCAAAAGGCAGTCAACTATCATTGTGCTTTAGTGTTAACCCCACAAATTATAATAAAATATACTATAACTAACTGATGCTGTTTAGTGTACTGAAAACTAACTCAACTGTAGAATAATTAAATAGGATGTTCTGTTCATTTTCGTCTTGGTTTATTAATCCGTGCATCATTCGTTTTTTCAAAATAAAAGCAAAAACTAAGACGACGAAAAAAACAATTAGTTTCTTCAGAGTAGATGCTAGATTGGATCAGCCGGACGGACAGTGGTGGTGTCCAGGATGTTCAAGGCCATTTCAACACTGATAGTTCAAAGAGGGTCATAACATTGTACATTATTTTGAAAGATGACTACACTTTTAAATGAAGATCTGGCAAAACTTATCCAGACCACCGAGGACGACTCTAGGTGTAAGATTTTTTTTTTTTTCAGGTAGACCATATGACAAAGGTAAAGATGAATGGAATGAACAAAAACACTGTGTGTAACGTTCATGGAATCAAACACATTCGCCATTCATTTATTAGTGTATAAATGACTGTATAATATAATTCAACAGAGGTTCTTAAATATAACTGAACATTATCAAACATATCTGACGTGTTAAAAATAAACCTTCTGTAAGTCATTGAAGCCTTATTTCAATGTCATTTTATTATTTTAATATCACTTTGCATCACCATGGCCTTCCTCTTTGTATAGTTTCGCTGGTGTACAGGAAACTTTGAGTAATAAATACAGTATTGAATGAATCAGTGTTCTTATCAGATTCAGACGAATGTAATAAATTAAAAAAAATAATTCCATCCTTGTGCTGCTTAGATTTGCCAAAACTTTCCACGTGAAAGAAAAAAATAAAAGCACACCACAAAGAAATATGTCCAATGAAATGCATCTTGATTCAGCTTTTTGACTGCACTGCATCTGAATGTCATATTTCAGGCTATAGTCCCACACCTGTCCGGCTGTTACCATCTACCTTACTTCAGACTTCTGAAGCATCGCGCTTCATCTTAAGTAGCTGCCTACAGATGTGTCGGACTGAAAATCAGCCAATGCCAATTGATTTAAAAAAAAAAATCTAAAATCGGCTGGCCGATGGATTGGTCAAGTTCATTCAATTACCTTTTCCCCGAATTTGTGGCATTTTAGGGTGGACCTCCTGACCTGTAAGAGAGCTTATTATGGAGCAGCCATGGCTCAGTTGGTAGAGCATCTATTAACCAAAGGGTTGACAGTTCAATTGTCCTAGTCAGTCAGTTGTGTCCTTGTGCAAGACACTTGACCCTCCTCACCTTCAGTGTCACTCACACTAGTGTGTGAATGTTCAGTGGTAGTCAGAGGGACCGTAGACTCAAAATGGCTCCCATGCTTCTGTTAGTCTGCCTCAGGGCAACTGTAGTTACATATGTAGTTTACCACTACCAGAGGGAGGATATGTGAGCGAATTAATAATAATCCATAAAGTACCTTGGTTTCCTTGAAAAGCGTTGTAGAAGTCTAGTCCATTATTATTATAATGGTTGTACTTTGATCATTTCATGTCTACTTTTTTATTGCAGCCTGTATCCTCTTCGTCAGATCTGGTTTCCATGGCAGCACAAAGACAAGCCAAGATAGAGCGTTACCGTCAGAAGAAGGAGCTTGAAGCCCAATTGTCTGATGTTAAGAAAGCTGTGGAGGGTGGACAGGCGGACGATGAAGTCACAAGGGATTTTTACATTCTCAACGTGCGGAAATGGGTCAATACGAGTTTAGAGGAAATAGAGAGCATTGACCAGGAACTGGTGATTCTCAAGAACATGGATGTACTTAACCAGGGAGCTGCTCGTCCTTTGGCTCAGCCACCCAGGGCCCCCATGAAACCCTTCATCCTCACCAAGGACGCTGTACAGGTGAGACAGACACACACCGGCTTATAGTGGACTACACTAATCAACAATATGATATGGGCATGGTGTGTCTAATCTTATCTTGTGTTCAGTGCTGTTAACCCATAGAATCATAAATGGACAATAACCTGTTTGAAAAATAATTCACCTTCTTTTTTTAAATAGAACCAATGCACGATGCATTCAATAACAGTGGAAAACACAGCATTAATGAAATAACCATGAAATGACTCCTTTAAAACCGTTGTTAAAAATATCAGTTTTATTTTATGCTACATTTCAAAAGGACTTTATGTCCATTTTACAATTGACTGTGTCCTTAGTATTCCATTAAAGGGTTAGTTCACTATTTTTCACATGAATATGTATAGGATCAGTGTCTTTACTCTGGTGCACCAACAGTGACTTACCCCCAACAGTGACCTGTGAGCCCAGTTCTGGTGCGATTTTGGTCAAAGTGAAAGTAGTCCTGATAGGTTTCCTGGTGTCAAAAAAATAAAATGTGTTTCTTCTCAAAACAGTATGTGTTTGAATGAGTGATTTATTTGCATAACAAAACTGTTGGGGAACAAAAAGTCACACCTCTTAATTGCTTGGAGCTACTTTCTCTCAATAGTGATCAACGGTCATTGTTACTGCTAACAGCTGGGCGCCTTAGCAAACTTCCATCCGTTGTTTGACACTGTTGGCAGCTACTATGTGCAGGTGCACAGCTGTTAGCAATAACAACATGCATTGATCGCTATTGGGACAAAGTAGCTCCAAGCAATTACGAAGTGAGTTTTTTTTATGCAAATAAATCACTAATTGAAACACATAGTGTTTTGAGAAGAAACACATTTTATTTTGTTGACCCCAGGAAACCTGACGTGACTACTTTTGCTTTGACAAAAACCAGACCAGAACTGGGCTCACAGGACACTGTGGGTGGTGAGTTACTGTGGGTGCACCAGAGTAAAAACACTGATGACAAACAGATTCATGTGAAAAATAGTGAACTATCCCTTTAATGCACCATTCAGTGTGTAACAAAGTATATTTTTATCATTTGCAGGCACGTGTTTTTGGTGCCGGTTACCCCAGCCTTCCTACTATGACAGTAGATGACTGGTATGAACAGCACAGAAAACGTGGAGCACTGCCTGACCAGGGTGTCCCCCGAAGAGTCCCTGTAGAGGAGGACACCGACGCAAAAGAGCACGAAGAAGAAGAGAAGGAGAAAAAGGCGGAAAACGATGACGAGGAAGCTCTGATGAAAGCCAGGAACTGGGATGACTGGAAAGACAATCATCGTAGAGGCTATGGAAACCGGCATAACATGGGCTAAACTGATCCAGGAACTGCCTTGGTGACATTAGACCTGACACCCCGTCTGAAGTCGTCATCAGCCCAACCAGAGGATGTTATTTCGAACTGTGATTCTTGAAATTGTTCTGTTGGATATGAAAGTCAGGAAACCGAGACACACAGTAGATTAGGTGTGTTTCCACTATCGGAACTTCCGGACCATTTTACAGGAAATTCACGGTATGCGCACGTTTCCACTGACCGGGTCGTTCTGACAGGGCCGCCTTCAGGAACTTTTACAGGAACCAACAGAGTTCCTGCTCGAGGGTAGGTACTTGAAGGCGGCCCGGTAGAGTCACTGGTGGGAAGTCGCACAGATTGGTTGTCGCAAATTACATCATCAGATTGTGACAAACGACTCAAGAGTAGTTGCTGGAGGAAGTTTACCACGCGGCGAAGCAGAATAAGTTCTGGCTTTTCCAGTTCTCGGTTTTGTTCATCTCTGTGGAATTCTTCTTTGTGGGCGGCTGTGGTGCAGTTGGTAGAATGGGTCGTCCAATGACTGAAGGGTTGGAGGTTGACATCCTGGTTCTGGCTGTCCACATGTCGAAGTGTCCTTGGGCAAAGACACTGAACCGTGTGTGTGTGTGTGTGTGTGTGTGTGTGTGTGTGTCTAATGTAAAGCACTTTGAGCACCATGAAGGTGGAAAAGCGTTGTATGAGTGCAGTCCGTTTACCTTTCTTCTAGAGCAACTCTTCTTTCAGTCTCTGATACCATTACTATGTAAAGCAACAGCACAAACGCAGCATCCTAATTTCGTCCGTGTCCACGATGTCGAGTCTTTTGTCGTGATTTCCTCCTCTGCTGCTGTTTTCTTTTGCCGCTTTTTGTTAGACGTTACCATAGCAACTGATGTGATATGATGTGATTGCAAGGTTCTCACAGGGCCAAAAGTGTATGGAGACGCAAGTTGGCCTGAGAGGACCGGGCTAACTCATGGTCCGGTCAAAAGTAGGCCCCCCCCCAAAAAAGTCCCGGAAGTTCTGATAGTGGAAACACTCCTGTTGTCATTTGACTGGAGGTGGATGCTGCAGTTTATTTACTCCTGTTACGCTCTGTGTTGTTGTTGTTGAAATCCATATTAATGCCAATTCAGCTGCTCTGTGTATTTCACAATGCCAATTTCAAATAAAGGAACTGATTCCCTATAGGTTGATAAGAAGAGGCTTAAACATATAGCCTAGCTACACCCCCCAGTGTACATGTACCTCTGTATTCAGAAGAGGAAGCCCGAAATTGTCGATTGCAATGAAATTGTGAATTTCCAGAGGGTCTAACTCTGCATTCTTTTTTTTAAAACAACAACCGTTAGTAGGCTAAGCTTTGCTGTTGCATACATTAATTAAAATTTCGAATGAAATACTGACCTTTTTTTTTCAGAATGCAACGAAGTCCTGAATTTCCAGAGCATCTAACTCTGCAATCGACTATTTCAGTCTTCCTCCTCAGACGTCTTATGAATTCAGAGTTCCATGTCTGTAGATCAGTAACTGTGGACACACTATCTGAGGACATGAAGACCTCACAACTAGGGCCGCGGTGTCTAATCCAGCTACAGTGGGTGAAGGCGGGGTACACCCTGTATGAGTCTCCAGTTCATCTCAGGGCTGAACATATATAGACAAACACTGTCACATTCACACCTATGGGTGATTTCGGTTAACCAGTTAACCTGTCAGTGCATGTGTTTGGATGGTGGGAGGAAACGAGTACCTGGAGAAAACCCATGCAGACATGAGGAGAACATGTAAACTCCACACAGAAAGGTCTGGTGTGGGATTTGAACCAGGGTTCAACTTGCTGTGAGGCACCAGTGCTAACCACTGTGACGCCCCAAGACAAATACCTTTATTATATTAACTGTTAAGATTCAAAATAGCAAAATAAAAAATGCCACTTTAGTGTCTTGCTCAAGAGCACATCAACAGAGCTTGCTGATGAGCAGATCATTTGAATCTGGTGTGTTGGAGCAGGGTGACATCTAAAACATGCAGGACAGTGGACCCTAAGGACCATGTAAAAATACTCTTAATGAAGTGAAACTGAACTGCGTCAGGATTCTGTCCATAAAGTGTTAGCCTAGTTTCAGTTGACCAAAATTCATAAAATTTTATGTTATGAATTTTAGTCGACTAAATTATGACAACCAGTGTTTTTGTTTTGTTAACAATTATATCAAACTCAAAGTGGTTATTGTAATGTTTTAATGCCTGGGGCAGGCTAGACAGGCCACCAGGAAAAGTCCCAGTTGTCCCGTGTGCCAGTCTGGGCCTGGTTATTGGATGAATTAAAGTGTTTCAAGTGTGCCTTATAGTACGGAAAATACAGTACTTTATTCCAGGAGGATTTTACTAATGGACTTCCCAAAAAACATGCACCTGGACCCAGCTAGAGGCTTTGGCCAAAGGTTTTTGGTTTTATTTTGAAAGGCGAACGAACGAATGATACACGGATTCAGGACATAGAAGTAAGTACGTTTTCGTGTGGTTTTATTTTGATAGTGTAACCCAGAGTAGTACTACCGGGTTGGAAGTGCTCCCCGGCGTTTAGACGGTAGACGTAATGTCCGGTGGTGGCGCGCGATGCCATTCGCTCTCTGAACAGTCAGTTAAAGTAGCGGCTAGCTAGTCCTGCTAACTTCAGCCGCGCCGAGGATAACAACAGTGCGAATCCAGTTTGAGGTAAAGTATTACATTGCTGTTCGTGTGGTTGTTAGTGCCTGTCACATATATGACCTACATTCACTGCGTTGAACCCACGTGAAACACCTCTCCAGAACCGCGCGTGATGTCCTCAGGACCAGCTTGTCCTGTGTTTGGGTGACACCGTAGTGACTGAATGAACAAGGTTAGCCAAGTTAGTGGTCAGTTCAACTTCAGACTTCAGTTTTGGAGCTGGTGTCAGAGGTGAAGCCTGCCGTAGTTTATTTGTGGCTGCTTCAAATACCATTATTAATATTATTATTTTTTTGTCAGAAATCAGGAACACATTATTACGCAAGTATCAACACATTTGGTTGTCATACATCTTTATCAAATGTCAAAATGTCTGACGGGTCTGTACGATCTGTGCATCAAGGTTAATGGTGTACATTGTTTTAACTCTTTGTTTCGTATATGCTGTGTGTAGCTTTCCATTCATTTCATTGAATAATTGGAAATACTATTAAATTGTATTTGTAGAGCCCCAAATCACACAAGGTCGTCTCATAGGGTTTTACAGTTGATTAGAAAAAAAACAATCACAGAACACTAGACTACAATCCATGAAGGAACATTCATGCACTGATTATTTTTTATTGCTAAGGCCCTAATATTTTCTGCCAGCAGCAATTAGACTCTTCAGTGTGTAATAATGATTTTTTTTAATGTACTATAGTGATCTTTTCATTTACACTAATGATTTCTTTTGAGTGTGTGTGAAAAGTGATGGTGGGCTTTCTCGTGTTTTTCTGCTGCTGTGACAAAAGCAGTTTCCTTGAAAAAGGATTAATAAAGTGTCTGTCTGTCTTCCTACTGCATAAATTACCTTTGTAAATGTTTAATATGCTTTCTTATCATAACAGTGGTTACTGCACAAGGTCATCAGAAAAAAAATACTTCTATATGCTCCACAAACAAGAACAGAACTTGGTAAAACTGCCTTCTCTTGATATGCACCAAGGATTTGGAATGGACTTCAACCCACTTTATTCATCTTGAAATTCTCCTAACCATAAATTATTTTAAAGATCTTTTAAGAGCAACAGTGACTGAGCACTGCAATTGCTTTTTTTTTTTAATTCCATTTGTTGTTTTGCTGTCTGTTTTTGTTGTTGTCTGTGTATACATAGGCTGACATAATTTATATATTTTGTCTGTTTAGATCTGGAATTGTTGTGGCTTGTCATATCATTTGTGGTTTTTTTGTAATGCAACTTTCGGGACGCCTTCTTGCCCAGGACTCCGTGGCAGAAGAGTTATTGTAACTCAGTGGGACCACTTCCTGGTTAAAGAAAGATTAAGTAAAAAAAAAAAATGAGGACATGACTAGATTCTAAACTTGTCAAATCTGCCTCTTGTTAAAACAAAACTATTAGTGTTTTTGACATTAGTATCAGTATTCCTCTGAGTTAATATGTGTTTGTGTGCTTGTAGATGTCAGGTGTTGGTCCATGGGTGTGAGCCGACTGGATGTTTTCTACAGAAGGCTGCTCCTCACCAAACTCTTCATTGGGGGATGGGGGAAGCCTGAAGACCTCAAGAGGTGACTTAACACTTACAGGACAAATTGTGGAAACAATACTTCTTAGGGTGGTCCTTATTTTTCAACTTTTGAAAAGTAATGCTTTCACGCCATTAAAGAGAGAGTCACTATTTTTCACATGAATTTATATAGAATCAATGTCTGTACTCTGGAGACCCACAGTAACTTACCCCCGACAGTGTCCTGTGAGCCCAGTTCTGGTCCGGTTTTGTTCAAAGCGATAGTAGTCCCGGGAGATTTCCTGGGGTCAACAAAATAAAATTTGTTTCTTCTCAAAACAGTATGTGTTGGAATGAGTGATTTATTCATAATTGGTTGGAGCTACTTTCTCTCAATAGCGATCAATGATCATTGTCACTGCTAACAGCTGTGCACCTGAGAAAACTACTGTCATCAGTTGTTAGGCAGTGTTGCGTGCAAACACCTGCTTCTTAAAATAACTACCTACAATTTCACGGCTCTAGACTAACTTCTTGCACTGTTGCACCTAACTTTTTTTTCTTAGGTGCACCAGTACAAAATTTAAGAGCACCCAAATTTTTCAACCATTTAACACCACAGTTTTACATGTTCACGTTTCACTTCTTTTTTTTTTTTTTTTTTTAAATCATTGTCCATACAGATAACATTGATTTGTAAATGATTAATCAACAGTTTTGATAACAAAGTTCCTTATTTGGAGCACAGCTCTACAAGTAAGATTAAAACTGACTAAACAGTGCTTAACCCTTGTGCGGTCCTTCGTAAAAGGCACACTGGCTGTGTCCTACAATCGGGTCTTAAAAACCCAGATTCCAAAGTTCAGTTCCATAGACTCATCACCCCACCCCCCAAGGATATATTACTGTTTTCAGTAGTAAGCAGTGGCATCCTACAGTACGTATAAAAAGGTACATTTGTGAGCCACCGGGTCTCTTTGACCCGAAGGACCGCACAAGGGTTAAAGTGTTTCACTGAGCTAAAATTAAATATCTCTCGCTCTCTCTCTCTGTGTCTCTCTGTCTGTCTGTCGATGTATATATATATATATATATATATATATATATATATATATATATATATATATATATATATATATATATATATGTATATATGTGTATATATATGTATATATGTATGTATATATATGTATATATGTATGTATATATATGTATATATGTATGTATATATATGTATGTATATGTATATGTATATATATATGTATATGTATATGTATATATATATATATATATATATATATGTACATATATATGTATATGTGTGTGTCTTAAAGGCTCCAAACTGAACATCTCAATATCTGAAGAGCTCCACATCTTATGGACTATCCTCCATTACAATCACATGACCCTCAGATGTAGTGACGTCTCTCATCATTCAGTATGAGTGTGTGTGATGCACGTATCTGTGCTGCAAATGACAGCTGCGTGGTGCATAACTAGCCGATTGAAATGTATGTGTTGACAACTAATTAGAACGTTATCAGAACCTACTCAGTGACATGCATGACTACGTACAACCCAAACCACGCCCATCTGCATGAACTGACATGCAAATGTGAGTCCCATCTCTTGTTGATCACCTGGAGACCTGCAGAGTTGCAGACATTTCTTTCCCCAGGGGCTGGTCACACCGCTGCAACCTCTAAAAAATTTTAGGTCACATGTATGACCACATTGGTGGTCCAGAGCCCTGAATTCTTTAGGTTGTGGAAAATATATGGTGGCCCTGTTTTTCATCGTGTTTTACTGAGGAGTCTGAGTAAACACAAGGATGTATAGTGACACAAAGTGATGTTTGTTCTTCAGAATCTTTGAGTTCCGAAAAGTGATTGGGGACAGAGAGAAGTGTAAAACTCTGGTGCCTAACGACTATCCAGTTTATATAGATAAGGTATGTTCTCTTGTAATCACACCCTCCTAATCACAACTTGTTCCTATAATGTAACGACCTACTACTGATGTGTGTGTGGGTGGTTATTTGGAGTTATTTTATTTTTATTTCTTTTTATGGGTTTCTGAATACAGATCGAGGAGCACCCTGACTGTCACATTCACAATGGATACTTCATATCTCCTCTGGAGAATTTGGTTCCTGGAATATTACCACCAGAAGCGGTCAAAGCCAGGTAACATACTAATCATGTGACCTCTGGTTCCTAAAAGATGGAAACTGTCAGACAAGGACTAATAGTTCAAATGAGTGAAATAAAATACACGCTTAAAGGGATTATCTGGAGTAAAAATAAGTTTAGCTCATGCTTTAGATGATTGGGAGTTCATACATTTGACCTCTTCTAAAGTTCTAAACATCATCACACTTACGTGGTAGTAAGTAGAGGGTCCCGAAAGACAAACCCAAGTGTCCTGAGGTCTTCATCTCGTCGGATAATGTGTCCTTTCTGTATTCATAAGACATCTGAGAAGGAAGCCTGAAATAGTTGATTGCTCTGGAAATTCACGACTTCATTGCATTCTTATTAAAAACACAGTCCAGTATTTAATTAGAAATGTAAATAAAGCTGCATGTAACAGCAAAGCTTAGGTTGTTGTTCTCAAAAAAGAATGCAACGAAGTAGCATTCTTTTTTTTTTTTTTTTTTTTAAGAACTAATTGCTTTCATAAGGTCTTTATGACAACAACACAACTGTGCTACACGCCGCTAACAACTTCATTACCCCCAGGTATGTGCGGACATTTTTGTCATTGTTGCGGCAACAGCAAGTCCAGTTGCGACCGAGGCTATTATTACGGCACATTCGCACAAATTTAGTGAATTAACAGACGGAACGGAACGTGTGATTCACCTTCAACTGAACATTGCACCAATCTTAACGACCGTAGGCTACATTACTATCTCACTCATCTGCCATTCAACTTTATCACTTGACTTTTAGGCCATTTTAATTTTTGGTTTATTTTTTGGTAGCTGTGACATGTAAATTTCCCCAATGTGGGATCAATAAAATCTATCTTATCTTATCTTAGTAGGCGGAGCCACATTGCCCAGTTTCCTGCTTTTCGTGCATTGAAGTCTGAAAGTAGACGGTGACATTTGAGTGTGGGATGAGCGACTGCCAGCTCACTTCAGGACCCTAATAATAATAATATATCTTGCTGGGTGTTGATTGGTGTCGTCTGCATTAGCATGACACAAACCACTACAGTGGTAGACTGCCTGCCCCGCCTGAAACTGGGTTTTACTAATTCCACCAGCTGTAACAACTGACACCAAAACAGCCCCAACTAATTATTATAGTCTTTCTTTCTGCTCCTTTCAACTCACTTCACTCACTTCCACAACACATTAGTATCAAACAAGATCACATTTTCTATGGGCTCTGCACTAGTAGGATATGATAACTCACCATTAAATTTATGTGAAATACTTTAGGTTCCAGGGTACATGCTAATTTTACAACTCGACATAAACGGGACAGGATCAGTTATGCGGTTTATGGCTTCATAAAATCTAAAGGTCTTTGAGTACGCAGCAGTAAATGTATTTTGTGAACTCTGTTAAATAACAGTAAGTAGCTGAAACCTTAATTGTCTTCATGTTGATAAGACTGACGTAGCATGGAAATGTTTGTTATGATTCATGTGTTTGTGTGCTGTTGTGTCTGCTTTCCTGTAGGTTCCAGTTCATAGTTCCTAAAAAGTGGCAGAAGAACAAGCCAGTATGCATCCACCTGGCTGGGACTGGAGACCATGTAAGATCCTTTACTACGGTGGCCGACGGGGGCAAAGCCACCGCATTGACAAAACACTGCAAACGCAAGAATGATGCACAACCAAAAACACAGATGCAACAGAAGTGAATCTGGAAGAGAAAGATCCTACAATAACAGAAACCAAGCAGAAGCAGAAACATACAAACCCCAAAACAACTGCAAGAGAGAAACACTGATAATTCACTCCACAACAAAATGGAAGTTCACCAAAATAAAATGGAAGAAGGTGAATGAAGATGAAGTTGAACTTTGTCCCTATTTTGTGAGATCGACACAAAATAGGGACAAGTTTAGACATTTTTCTAAATACTAGTTGCAGCATTCTTCTCCTGCAGCTTCAGTTCTGTTGCATTTGTTTTGTTTTTGGTTGTGCATCTTTCTTCTTTGCAGCATTTTGTGGATGTGGTGTGTTTGTCCCTGTCGGCCACTGTACTTTACACATGCTTTGATGAAAACTAGTTATTACAATGGTATCATTAATAGTCAAATGAAACATATCCATAACTAAATATTGGTATCAGTGTTTGATTTTTACATACCCATAACTAACCTTGTGTTTGTGTGTATAGTTTTTTTGGCGGCGTCGGACCCTGATGGCTAGACCGATGATTAAAGAGGCAGGAATGGCTTCATTGCTTCTGGAGAATCCTTATTATATCCTTTTTTTGCACTCTCACATTTTTTCCCCTGCAGTTTTCCTATAATTTTTTTTTCATTTGTATGAAAAAAAATATATATGTTTGTATGTATGTATGTATGTATGTATATATATATATATATATATATATATATATATATATATATATATATGTGTGTGTGTGTGTGTGTGTATATGTATATGTATACTGTTACATTTACATGCACACTTAAGTCGAGCTATTGGCAATTATCAAGGTAAGGACTTAACTGGAGTTTTTGTGAAATCTCAATTTACATGTACACCTACAGAAATTATTTATTGTTTCTCTCCCAGACACTAGGTGGCACCAGAGGTAAAAGAGTTCTTTCAATAATTCAAGTACAAAAAAATAAAATCATTTATGGTCTAAGACTACTGTCTATGAGAAGACACAGGTGTTAAACAGGTGGCCCGGGGGCCAAATCCAGCCCGTCTATGCTATGCTACAAAGTAAAAAGACAGTAACTGCATTTTTTGGCAAAAAATAGTTAGTTTGTTTTTCTTTTACAACATTCAAATCATATTTTTTCATTTCAAATGTCTGTCGTTTTGGAGAAAATTGTTGAGTGTTTGTTCAGTAACTGTTAAAGTACGAGTAAAACAAAACATAAAGACAGTAAAGACCATTAGTGTGTTCTTACCAATGTCCATTTAGGACCCTGCCCCAATAGTTTACTGTCAACCACTGTATTAGACTGAAACACATGATGGAATTAATGTATTTACTGGGCTATAAGGTGGACTGGGCTATAAGGTGGACTGGGCTATAAGGTGGACTGGGCTATAAGGTGGACTGACAATGAATGGTTTTTCATATATTAAGTGCATTAAGTGAAGTAAAAATCATGAGATAAAAAGTCTAAATTATGTATATATAAGGTGCACTGTGTTTTTGTAGAACTAGTTAATATACAGTAACAATAACTGCCTCATGTCCAATAATCTACCTATAACTACTGGGACTGAACAACAACTGTAAGGTTATTTTCTCAGTTTTGTGTCTTTGCAGTTACTGACTTTTACTTTGTAGGACAGTATGGGTCCAATCCAGCCCTTTGAATGGATTTATGAAATGCAAAAATTAAACTAGGATATAAATAATGTTAGTTCATGGTCCACATTCAGACCAATTCAGTCTTGTAATAACCTATAAATATTTACAAGTAAAAAAAAAAATCTCTTTGTAAGTGTAATTTTTTCTTTCATTTAGTGACACTAAAACAAAGTATAATTTCACAAAAAAATCTCAATAATCCAAACAAATACAAAAAATTGGAGATGTCTTAAGAAGAGTAAGTACAATTTTTAGAGTTTTTGAGATCTCTAGAGGTCAAAGGTGACATTTGGCAAAATTAACTTGTGTAACACTTTTGCGTGTGTCAAACACAGACATATCACACTGTAACTTAATCAATACTAGATATATTATCATAATCAGAATTATCATAATATTACACACACTGGCTATATATACATACAACAAAATTATCAATATTGCAAAAGGCCAAAGGTCAAAATCATATTATTTTACAACTGAAGCCCCAAAATTATATTAGGCTGAGATAATTTCTGAACATTCCAGTAAAACTATTTTTGGCAAGGGATGAGATTAGGCATTCTCTGAATACTTGTCTTATGTTTGTGAATTACTTTTCATTCCTTGACTTGACTTTTACATGGATACCGCAAACCCAAAGACCAACGGTAAGTTAACACTTCATTACACAAAGACCATTTACACCTGATATTAAAAAATGTGATCTGTGTGCAAATAAACAAAAGTGTGTTACAGCCAAAACAGTCTAATGCAGGGGTCTGCAACCCTGGTCCTAGAGAGCCGCAGTCCAGCATGTTTAGATGTTTCCCTGTTCCAGAACACCTGACGGTTCTTATCAGTCTTCTGCAGAGCTTGATGATAGGTTGATCATTTGAATCAGGTGTGTTAGGACAGGGATCCATCTAAAACATGCAGAATAGCGGCTCTCTCGGGCCGGGGTTGCAGACCCCTGGTCTAATGGTACGGCCACACTCAACGGTGTACACGCCGCGTAAACACCAGAGTTTGGACGCTGGACAAACAGATAAACGAAATCTGCCCCAACGATATGTAGGTTTCAGTCACATGACTATGATGGTGTTGCGATTTCAGCTGGAGGGCAGGAAGTAACCATGGAGACTGTCACTGTGGAGGAAACCATTGAAGAGATTTAGGTCCAGTGTTGAAACACTGATACATACAATTAGTTAAAAAAATTATCGAACATGACTCGTATCTTATGAAAATTAATGAGTTTTCGACAGAACCCAAAGATCTGTCAACAACCTGTGCTGTGGATATTACTAACTACCTGGTCCTGCAGACATCCTACTACACCAGCAGCAGATGAAAGACTAGAAAAGTTTGGAGACATAGAACTTTTTTTGTCAGTGGGTGAGTCCACAACCTCGGTACCAAAAGGCTCAGTGATAATTATCATTGGTCTTCGACAGAGTGAGTGTTTTATTTGTAAAGATGGCACGTCAAGATGGTATTGCATGTTTGTTTACATTAGTTGCTTCTAGCTGCTAGCAGTAGCAACTAATGTAAATAAACATGTAACTCATTGTGATGTGTCTCGGTAAACCATATTACAACAGTGTAAGTGAACATTTAACCACAACATAGCCATATATAGCACATCCACAAGAAAGTTAGCTTTGGAACATACCTCTGATGAAGTGGTCACTGCAGACACGGCCATTAGCATTAGCAGACTCCGCTCCTCCAGACGCAAATGAAAATTTAAAATCCACTTTTTCTTTGAGCTTTTTCCATTTCTTACCTTTGTGAATGACAATCTTTGTTACTGTAAAGAAAAAATTGTTTCTCCTTCTCTTGGTTAGAACAATTGGTGCAGCCGTAAACTACACAAAACATAGTTTTCCCGAAGGAAAACTCACTCCGCTTCAATTCCTGCCCTCCATCTGAAAACGACGCGCTGACTATATAGTAATGTGACGTCACATGAAATCAACTGATTCAGTCTGTCCTCAACTATGGGTCAGATCAGTTGGTTTGCTGCTCTGTACCTGTTCTGGAGGTCCCAGATACATCGGCGGGCCAAATGCCGTCGCTTTTGGGTTCACCAGATCCTGCAGAAGCGCCTGAAGCACAGGGAATTCCACCTTGATGACGTCTGCTTTTAACGGTATTTCAGGCTCAGTTTTTCTTTCTGCCGCCTTCCGGGTCGGTCCGAGCATCATTCGTCATTCCGTCACGACATTGGCAACATCTCAACACTGATTGGCTTTCGCGAATTCGCCTGAAAAGTTAAATATTTTCAACTCAAGCATTTACACGTATTTGCGGCAAAACCACACCAGACGCTGCAACGTGCTACCTGGGCCGAATCTGCGTCCAAACGTGTCTCTCCATTGACTTTGTATGTAATCTTGATGAGTGAATGTGAAAATTTGTGTTTGGTTTTGCCATACCATGAAACTGTTTTGAGTTAATTTTTTATGACAGCTTCCAAACTCTGGAGTGTAAGGGCTATTTTGGCCAAAAAAATGTACTTTGATTAGTTTACATGAAAGATGCTAAGTCCACTATACAGAAGCACAGTATGGATGGTAATGGTGGTCCTCCTGATTGGCTGTGACCAGTTAGGTTTTTTTTTTTTTTTTTTAGAGGAACTATAGGAAACCATAATTTAGTTTGATATGTCTTTGTGACATGCCACATGAAAATAAAGCTGATTCTGATTTTATTATAATGATGTTTAACTAGAGCAAGGATGTGTGCCTTTTACAAAGCTAGATTTAAATGAGTTCTAGTTAACCTGGTCCACTGTTTGTGAGTATTTCAGGCGGTCCAGTCTGAAGAATGTATCAGACCTGTTTGTGATGGGAGGGGCTCTAATCCTAGAGTCAACAGTGCTTCTACGCTGGTTGGAAACAGAAGGATACTGGCCCCTCGGGATGACTGGCATCTCCATGGGAGGATATGTGAGTCACTGTAGAACATGGAGACTGATTTCACTAAGTAATACCTCACCTTCAAATAGAATTGTAGATGGAAGTGGTAAAAAAAAAATGTTGAAGTAAGCTTATAAGTATAAACCACTGCTATTGTACATATTCTGTTTTAAATGTGTTTGTTACAGATGGCATCATTGGCTGTGACGAACTGGCCCAAGCCCATTCCTCTGATCCCCTGTCTGTCCTGGTCCACTGCCTCCAGTGTCTTCACCACTGTAATACATCCTCTCTCTCTCTGAACTCACATGTTTGTATGTTTGTATGTCCATGGTCCTGGATCTCTGAGATGCTTTCTAGTCTTCTGTAACAGCACCTCACATTTGGCTGGAAAATCCTTTTCTAAAGAGAGTGTAGCGTTAAATCTTGGAATATTTCAACACTCTCTGTAGGCGGAGGTAGATGGTGTGCTGTTGATGATACTAGGAAAGTGATGACAAGTATTTGGAATCACATGATACATACTGCATACATATTTACATTTCTATTCTAAAAAATATAAGGCTGAATCCCATTTCAGCTCTCACCCCTTCCCCTCTGTTTTGCACGTGTAGGGGTAGGGGTGTCTCAATTCACATTAAGGCAGAGGGGTACGGGGAAGGGCTTTATACTAGCCTAGCTGCACTAGCCCTATTCATTCCATGTATGGGTCTAGTGGTGCTTCATAGTCAGGGGAGGCGGGGCTAAAATGTTTTCTTTCAAATCCCTCTGTATGCAATAGGACGGTACTACAACCAATCAGTGTAATCTTTAGGATGATGTAGTTAGGAAAGTTAGGAATGACAAAACAAAATGGTGGATTATGGAGCTGAACGGCTGTTGTCGCTTTTGTAAAAAGAATTTAAAGTACACAAATGTAGTGTTTTTGCCATAATTAAGTTTTTAAGTTGCGATAACTGTTGTATTATATAAAGTTTGACATGTGTAATGGTAATTTTCTCCATAAAACGCACATGAAAAATATCGCTATTTATGTAAATGTGGAGTGTTTGGTCGATCCATCGCACTTCTCCGATTCGACACAAATATTAATAAAAATATGTTAATATCCAGGAGAACGACACAAATCCAACAGCAGACATGTTTGTTTACTTCTGGTTAAAGCTGTGGTTTTTGGTTACGTAACAATTGGAGGAGTGAACTGATGACGTAGGTGAATGTTGAAGGGGTGTCCCAATTTATAGGGGTTGATTTTCAAGCCCTACCCCTTATAGCTCTGTTTGTAGGGGTAAGGGGTTAAATGGGATTCAGCCTAATTTTATTTTCTGTCACAGTATATGCAGTGCTGAATGGTTTATATGAGTTTGTGCACTACAGTCACATGACCATGAATAATCTCACTATATTAACTGTCGATGGCTGTTTGAATGTTTAATTTTTTGCTGTAAATAATTGATATGAAAATCCACCATAAGACATTTCAAAGAATCCCACAGTCATGTGCTTTCTTTTCGGCACACAGTTATTTTTGCTTTCATTTCCTCAGCTATACATTTACCGTATTTTCCACACTATAAGGGGCACTGAACTATAAGGTGCACTGTCAATGAATGAATTGTTTTTTAAAAGGTTTTTCATATATTAGGTGCACTGGAATATAAGGCACATTTAGTAAAGTCAAAATTATGATGTCTCATCACCTGAACCTGCTTCATCCTCACCTAGGGTCGTGGGGGTCTCTGGGCCTAATCCAGCAGGTGAAGGTGGGGTACACCCTGTATGAGTCTCCAGTTCATCTCAGGACTGAACATATATAGACAAACAATCACTGTCACAATCACACCTATGGGTGATTAAGATTAACCAGTTAACCTGTTAAGATTAACCAGTTAACCTATCAGTGCATGTGTTTGGATGGTGCGAGGAAACTGGAGTACCTGGAGAAAACCCACGCAGACATGAGGAGAACATGTAAACTCCAAACAGAAAGGTCTGGTGTGGGATTTGAACCAGGGACCTTCTGTCTGTGAGGCACGAGTGTTCACCACTGTGCTGCCCCAAAATTATGATGTAAAAAGTCAAAATCATTAGATAAAAAGTCAAAATTCAAATGCACTAAGCACAACTATAGTTGATCCATGTATAAGGAACCATGTGGTTTGTGGAGAAAATTAGTCTTTTAACTTCGCTTTATAGTCCAGAAAATATGGTACATTTATTGTGTAGAAATGAAGAACTCTACTCCGAATGCTAGTAGAATAGTACTAATATATGACCAAATGTACTTCTATTATACAAAACAAGGAGTGAGTATACTGCAGAGTTTGGTGTGTTTTGATTAGGAGTATAATAATATATTTTTTGTGTTTATATTTGATTTGGAATCAAATTTTGCTTTATGTTGTTTCTTTTTACTTGATGCAAAGCACATTTTGGTCTTCATCACAGTCTTCAGTAAGTTTTAAGTCTTGGCATAACTGTCACATTTGATCAGTTTAACTATTCTAGAATCAACTTAGCATTCATACCAGCTAGTCAGTAGGCTAGCTAAGTAACAACAGTAGTGATTTGTTGTGCCCTGAGTGAAGTATATGATTCTTGACACATGGATTTTGATCTGTGACAATCATAAAAAAAAAAGTTAGTATTTTGTGTGTTTATTGGATACATTATAGTCCCTATCCCTATTGTCCCGACTCAAATTTTTAGTGATTGAGCACAATTTTAGAATTTATAGTAAGAAATAGAGAAATAAGCATGACATGAGGAAAAAGGAAAATGCATTTTACAGATTTGTAGTGCTTTTATCACAACCAGAATTAATCCATACAAAGGTGCTCTGGATTATAAGGCACACTGTCAGTTTTGGAGGGCATTAAAGTGTTTTAAGTCTGCCTTATAGTCTGAAAAATTCAGTATATTGAAAAAAATTGGACAGAGCATACAGATACATACACATCGCAACAAGGAATTCTTTCTCTCTCATGCCTAAATGTAGATCCCAATGACTGTAGTTTACCCATGTTCTGTAATTTTAAATTAAATATTAATATACTGCATTATGTGTGTGTTCCAGGGTGTACTGAGTAAAGCCGTGAACTGGACAGAGCTGGAAAAGCAGTATGCTATCAATTCAGTATATGAGAAGGAGATTATAAAGCTTTTGGAGTATTGTGGGGTATGTAGTCATTCTTTTTTACATAGAAACTATACAATTCCCAGGGTTCCCACACATCCTGGAAAACCTGAAAATTGAGAGCAACCCTTTCCAATCATGGAAATTGATTAAAAAAATGGCTAAATGTCCTGAAAATAATCTTTCTTGTCTTGGAATTGTATTTCAGTTTTCACTTTTTACTTTTTCTGTTTGAAACCACTCACTGTTTGTAAGTCGAGGACAGCCACGTTTGATCATGAGTTCTGCTGCGCAATCTCTCCCCCTACTGCACCTATATCGATAGACAGTTGGTTTGGCATCTTCTCTGTCTTAACTCTATCGTAGCCTAGCTAAAACGGCTAGAATAAATTTGCTGAAACAAGATGAACAGTCTTATAAGATGAAATTTCTTCAGAATTTTAAGTAGCATGGACGCCAAACAACTGCACTATACAGTTTGTATTTATTGATGTTGTCGTTATTTAATTTGGATTAGTAATAGAGGCCTTCCAAGGTCCCTGCATAATTACAGAAATGGCAGCAAAGAAGAGACAAAGGAGTATGAGTTTATGACCAAATCCTGTCATGAATTTTCTGAAAAAGCTCCTGGAAATATTCTGGAAATGTCCTGGAAAGTGATACCTTAAAAAGAGTGGGAACCCTGAATTCCATGTGAAGCCATTTTGAATAAGTAACTGCCTGCTATGTCTAAGTGTAAAGTTGATAAATATGAGCAAAAATCTTGTTTGTGTGTCCACATCTATTAGGCTGATTCCTTTAAGATGGCTCAAGAGCTTGTAAAGAACGCTGCAGGTCCCGTGGAGTCCCTAGAACACCTGTTAAACCTCTCCAGAGACCACAGTGTCTCTGTGGAGCAATTCTCGAAGGTCGGAGGCGAGGTCGATACTGGACGAGGCCTGCTGATTGGCCAATCAGGAAGGCTCAGTTCCCAAGACATAGTGGACCAATTCATATCATCAGTCAACAGTAAAAGGCCAAACCTTGATACTCTGCCAAGGTAATTACTGAATGTACTGTATTTTCCAGACTGTAAAGAGCACTTAAAATGCTTTAAAAACCACAGTGCTGCTTATAATCCAGAGCGCTTTATATATGGAATAATTCTGGTTATGCTTAATGACTTGGCAGAAGCTCTGACATAAATATTCAGACAACGGTTAAATGGTGATGTGCTGTTTTAATCCTAATCAGTTGGTCTCTACAAAACTACATGGCATGCTTTTTTTTTTAGACGCCTCCATGAAAAAGAGACGGTGCAAAACGGGAAGACGGTTGATTCGGTGAAATGCTGTCGACCATCATTACACAGAGAATCGATCAGTTTCATGAAGGGAGTGATGGATGAATGCACACACATGGCCAACTTCTCTGGTAAGTGCGATGTAAATAACTAGAATTACAGACATTACACTCTGTATCAAAAGTGCCTCATGACTCCAAACTAATGATTAACCTTAAAGTCAACTGGTGTCATTGTTACAATATGTGTAGGTTGGTAAAGGTGACCGACAATAGCAGATCATATGTAGGTTCAGCGCCGTCGCAAGAGGGGGGCGGGGCCTGTGCAAACTTGACAGATGCAAGGTTTAATTAGAATCTAAGTAGTCGTGGTAGTGGCAGCAGCATTAATAATAAGAGGCCTATTAAAGGTATTATCTGGAGGAAAAGTAAGTTTTGCTCATTTGTTAGTTGATTGGGAGTACATACATATAGTTGACATTAAAATCACACTATTTGGATGAACATTGACAAATTTCGATTTTTGCCGTTTTGAGCCAAACTGTGTTAGTATGGAAGTGATTAAGACGTGTTTTTCACTGACACGAAACGCTATTTTTAGACCTCTTCTAAAGTTCAAAATAAACAACATCACACTTCAGTGGTCGTAAGTATTTGGTCCCTAAAGACAAACCCGTGTCCTGAGGTCTTCATGTCCTCAGATAGTGTGTCCACAGTTACCATATGTACCTGTCTGGATTCATAAGAGGAAACCCAAAATAGTCGATTGCCAACACGCTCTGGAAATTCACGATTTCATTGCATTGTTTTTTAAAAACATAGTTCAGTATTTCATTAGAAATGTAAATGAACCTGTATGCAACAGCAAAGCTTTTCTTCTAACAGGTTGTTGTTTTCAAAAAAGAATGCAATGAAATCGTGAATTTCCAGAGCGTGTTGGCAATCGACTATTTTGACGAGCGCAGCGCTGTCCTAAAAGTTGAACTATCTCCAACTCGCAGCACTCAGACATTTTCATCTTGTTTTTGGCACAGTTATCCTCAGTGTTTTTAGAACAACTGTGTCGTCTCATCATCATATTTAATCTCGTCTGACAAAAGTAAGACCGCCCCCCCTCAGTCATGTCACAAAGCTGCAAGTGTAGACCAACGTAACGACGTAATTAAGCAAAATTTAAGGAATATTTTTATTTTTTGTATTTTCCGCACTATAAGGTGCACTATCAATGGATGGTTTATTTTTAAGGGTCTTCATATGTAAGATGCACTGGACTGTTAGGTGCATTAATTGAAGTCACAATTATGAGAAAAAAGTCACAATTCTGAGATAAAACATCAAAATCATGAGATTAAAAGCCAAAATTATGAGATAAAAAGCCAAAATTCCAAGTCAAAAGGCACAACCAGAATGAATCCATATATAGTGCGCCTTACCTGGATTATAAGGCGCACTGTGGTTTTTGGAGGAAATTAAAGTAATTTAAGTGTGCCTTAGAGGCCGGAAAATACGGTACTTAATTTAACTTAACTGTGTTTATGTATACTGAAATGAAATGCAGTTGTTTTATTTTACAGACATGGATGTCATAGTCTACAAAGGACCACATTAAATAATAAAAATCTACAATTTCATTGGTCAGGCGTGAGGCCTGTCATAGTGCGCGGCCGTGAACGACTGGTCGCCCACCGGCCTTGTGTTGTTGATGTTGGTTTCTTGGTGGTTATGACTTGACTTATAGTTTAATTTGTATTTCCTGATAAATGTGACCCAGCTCCTGTAGACCCCAGTCTGATCATTGTGGTCCAAGCCAAGGAGGATGCCTACATTCCTCGTACAGGAGTCCTGAGTCTGCAGGAGATCTGGCCAGGCTGTGAAGTCAGATATCTGAGTGGAGGACACATCAGCGCATACCTGTTTAAACAGAATGTCTTCAGGTAATTTCTGCTGCTTTCACCACTTTCTTTAAACCCAGTCAGAATATGCAGGAAAATAAAACAACTGCATAGAATTAATTATTTAAAGCAGAGGTTTTCAAAATGATCCTCCCCTAAAAGAACCCCAAAGCAGCTGTGCACCCCCCCCCCCCCACCCCCAATTAATGTAATTTTCCAGACCACAAGGTGCACTTAAAAACTTAATTTTTCTCCAAAACCCACAGTGTGCCTTATATATGGATTAATTCTGGTTGTGCTTATAGTGACTTGGAATTTTCACTTATCTCTTAAATCTAACTTTTTCGTTTTTTTTATTATTATTATATTATTTTATCTCATAATTTTGAATTTTTATTTCATGATTTTTACTTTTTATCTCATAACTTTGACTTTTTATCTCAGAATTTTTACTTCTTATATCATAATTTGACTTTTTATTATGAAATAAAAGCCAAAATGACAAGTCACTAAGCACTACCAGAATTAATCCATGTATAAGGTGCTCTGTATTACAAGGTGCACTGTGGTTTTTGGAGAAAATTTAAGCATTTCAAGTGTGCCTTATAGTCCAGAAAATACACATGTAAAATGTTTTGTGGGTCTTATTGTTGTCAAACTGTTTGTCTCTGTTGTTTCTAGACAAGCCATATACGATGCATTTAACAGATTCTGCCTGAAGTATCCCAAAGTGCAGTAGCCTCACCAGCCTGAAGTCTTTCCTGCTACAACACCATCAAAACTGTATGTTCAGAATGGGTCTGGATGTCTTTGGGTAGGCTGAGACACACCACCTCCCCTTCCACAATGGTTCATCACTGAAATAGTTGTTTGAAGTCAGTGCAGGCCCCAAACTGGGAGTGATGGGTCAGCACTGTGTGATTCTTTATATTAACAGACTAATGCTTTTACAAATATGACACTAAAGCTCAGTGACTTGACACATTACTGCCTAATATGTAAAAAAAAAAAAAATTGTATACAAATATTTTTAAGTAAGACACGATAAAGGTTCATGGACCAACATAAATAAAAACTTCTAATGTTTGCTACATTTGAATACCACTTAAAGGGATTATCTGGAGTAAAAATAAGTTGAGCTAATTTTTAGATGATTGGAAGTACATACAAAATCAGCATTAAAAAAAGGCATCACACCATTTAGATGAACATTGAGAAATTTAGATTTTGCAGTTTTGAGCCAAACCGTGTTAACATTGAAGTGATTAGAGCATGTGTTTTTCACTGACACGAAACTCTATTCTTAGACTAACTCTTCTAAAGTTCACAGTTACTGATCTGCAGACATGGACCTCTGTATTCTTAAGAGGAAACTTGAAAGAGTCGATTGCCGACACACTCTGGAAATTCACAATTTGGTGGCATTCTTTTTAAACAAGTATTCAGAGAATGCCTAATCTTGTCCATATTTTGTGCCAATCTCAAGTTTCTATGACAACCCGTTCTTGAATTAGAGCCAATAATGTGATTGTGATCTTTCTGCTAAATGCGACCTTGACCTTTGACCTTTTGCAATATTGATAATTTCATTATATGTATATATGCATCAGTGTGTGTAATATTATGATAACATATCCAGTATTGATTAAGTTATAGCCTGATATGTCTATGTTTGACACACAGTGTTACAGAAGTTAATTTGGCAACATGTCACCTTTGACCTCCAGAGATCTCAAAAACTATTGGTCGTAGGTGATAACACCAATTATCTTCAATTATGTTCTAATCTTCATTCCACATCGTCTGGTACCAATCTGAAAGTTCTGTGACCGTCCGTTCTTGAGTTATAACTGATAATTTGATTTTGACCTTTTAGTTAATTGTGACCTTTGACCTTTACTCAAATAGATCACTGCATCTGATGTGCATTAGCTATATGTATATGCCCATGTAATTTCATAGTGATATCTTAAGTATTCAGTGAGTTATAGCATGGTATGTCTCAGTGGACACACACACAAAGTGATTTAATTAATCTAACCCGAACCAATGTTGGACCAGATTAATGAAATACTGTTTTTTTTAAAAAGAATCCAACAAAATGGTGGATTTCTCAGAGCGTGTCAGCAATTCATTATTTCGGGCTTCCTCCTAACAATACACAGAGGTCCATATGTGTAGATCAGTAACTGTGGACACACTATCTGAGGACATTAAGACTTGAGGACACTTGGGTTTGTCTTTAGGGACCCTCTACTTACTACCATATAAGTGTGATGTTATTCAGAACTTTAGAAGAGTTAGTCTGAAAACAGCATTTCGTCATCGTCGTTGTCGTCCTAATCACTTCCATGTTTAACACAGTTTGGCTCAAAATGTCAAAAATGTGTCAGTGTTCGTCCAAATGGTTTGATTTTAATGTCAACTACATGTATGTACGCCCAATTATCTAAAAATGAGCTCAACTTGTTTTGACTCTGGATAATCCCTTTATGTCAATACTAAAAACCAGCTGAATAAGTATGAATCATATTTGTCTAGAATGGAAAAGCCCCTGGTATGAATTACTCCCACATTCTTCTGTCCCACACCTTTATTAATTGGACCATGTGACGATCCATAATCTTGTTTGCCTTTCAAAGAGATTTTTTTCTTTATCATTATCACAGTTTTTAGCTTTATCTGCAGTGTGGATGACCTCACTTCACTCTGAATGATGTGTATTTGATTATTTGTCATTTTTTTTCTTATGTTCCTCCTCCTCATAACAATTGATGATAATAATAATAATAATAATAATAATAAAGGTGCATCCTAATTAAAGGAGCAATATGTGACATGTGAATAAATGTATATGTATTCCTTCAGATATTTACTGCCTTTAGTAAATGTAGATGACCACGAAAATGAGTTCCTTCCTTCATATTTGGGGGCGGCCATGGCTCAGTTGGTAGAGCGGGTACGATTCCTACTCTGTCCTAGTCAGTCCGTTGTGTCCTTGGGCAAAGACACTTCACCCTCCCGCCTCCAGTGTCACTCACACTGGTGTATGAATGTTTGGTGATGGTCAGAGGGACTGTAGGTGCAAAATGGCCGCCATGCTTCTGTCAGTCTGCCCCAGGCTACAAATGTAGTTTACCACCACCAGAGCGAGCATGTGAGAGCGACTGAATAATGGGTCACTAATGTAAAGTCACCAAAAAAGCACTACATAAATCCAATCCATTGTTCTCATTATTAAAGGAATTATTGTGCAGCATTCAGGTCAAATCATAGTCAAAACAGAATTGTGAAATGTCACAATGTTAAAAGTTTACGGGAATTGAAAAATTCAAGACATGACGTGATTTTTTATTTTTTTTTCTCAGCAATTATTTTCTGCGCTCCCTAAAGGTATTCATCATTTAAAACCCAATTTATTAGCATATTTTATATCTGCCAATGATAGCATTGACTTGGTATTGGTATATCAAACTCGTGTTAGTTCAGGGGTCACATTCAGCTGAATTTTATCTAGGGATGGGCATAATTAATCGATTAATTGATAATTGATCATTAAGAATTTCACTAAAGAAGTTTATTTTGGTCAACAAACCAATTTTTTTAGTTTTTAAACAATCCGAAACTACATTATTAGGCCTAGTGCACGGCCGTCCTCAATGCATTTCACTCTGCTACTGGTAAAATGTGGGCACCAGGGGGCAACGTTTTACCATCACCGTACCCTGGCGTTCCTCAGTTCATACACGCCAGCTGCCGTAGGTCAATCGCCAAATCATGAACAGGTCACAGCGAAGTGTTGCGTGGGACCACTTTAAATAAAAAAATGCACATGCGATCACTGCAGTGCAGTACACAAATGTACCTGATCAACAACACTAATGATCTATCATTTAAACATCGCACATCCAAGCCTGATAAATGATGGTGGTGTCGGTTCATCATCTCTAACCCAGTAGGGCATTAACAGAAATGTCGACTCCCGTAGCACAAGTCGACTTAAATTTGGAGGAGTCGACAAATGGCATGTTATTGTTTCTCTTCCTCGGTGCGTAAACACAGACCAGTCAGATGTAAACCAGAGGAGACATGGCTGCTGCAGGTAAAACAGGAGGTGGTGGGTCTGACTAAACTAAAGACACACACATATATCACATGTGTGGAAATATTCACCTTAAATGATAAAAAACACAGCATCTGAAGAGGCATCCGCTAGCTAACCTGAGTGATATGAGCTGACTTAAACTTTTTGCACTTTATGTAGCGTGACCATGTGTCTGGGTTTTGTTCTGGACAGACTGCTCCAAAACTGGACTGTCTGGACTTCTGTCACGCATTCCTCACTTTTTATATTTTGACCTTAGAATGAAATGTAAAAATTGAGGATGCATGACAGACGTGTGGACAGTCCAGTTTTAAAGCCGTGGGTTCAGACAAAGTGCAGACATATGTTCACCTGCTGATGTTGTTCAGTTAAATTTAACAGGAAACTCTTTGCTAACGTTAGCCTTTGTTTTGTTGGGGTTAAAATGTTAAATGCTTGTGTCTTGTCAGTGGACAATGTTGTGTTGCAGTGAACTTTAATACAAGTTACTCATTGCTGGACAGACGTGCGTCCGTGTTGTTCATCCGCTGATAATGTGATGATGTCATCACGACCCGTCGACTCAATTTTTACTTTATTGACGGATAATTTGACTCGAAAATAACTGGAGTCGTTAATGCCCTATAACCCATCCTACACTCGATGCTAGCAGACTTGTTTTGTTAATAAATTCATCCTTACAGAAAACACTGTATTTTTATTATTATTCTCAATACATAAGAGTATAGGCATCATAGGCCTTAATGTGATTGTTTATTCATCTAAACATTTTAATGATTGATCGATCATTAATCATTAATTGTCCCAATGATCGATGAAGAAAACTTTACCAAATGCCCATCCCTAATTTGATCTGAAGTGGGCCGACCATTTGAAATAATAATCCATAAATAATGTCAACTTGAATTTTATTTCTTTATATTTTAGAGTGAAAAAAGTAGAATTGAACAATGAACATGTTTATATCAACAAATGATCCTTTCAAACAGTGCGAATAACATGAACAAAGTGAAAGAATAAGCAGAGTTTTAACTATATTATGCTTTTGTCATTTCTACATTTTCATTATAATTCACAGATCTCAGTGGTTCCACAAATACACAAAACATTTAATATCAGGCAGAATATTATTACAATTTCACCAACGTCTCTTAAAATATTTCAGATTCTTCATATTTGTTCAGATCATATACAATTTGACAAAATGATACTGTAGTGTAAATATGTGGAAACAATAATATTTATAAAGTTGTGAGTATTTATGGATTATTCTGATAGTATTTTACTGGTTCTGACCCACTTCAGATTGAATTAGTCTGACTATGGAGCCTGAACTAAAATGATTGTTCATATCTATATACAAATAAATGTATTATATCTTAAACACTATTTTTGTATTTCACAAATTCATCCCAAAGGCCGGACTGGAGCCTTGCGCGGGCTGGATTTGGTCCCCGGGCCTTATGTTTGACACCTGTGCATTATATGGTCCAAACAGGGTAACTAATGAGTGCTTTTTTCCATTTAATGAGTGACATTACATTAAACCAGTGTTCCATAATAAATTTTTACACACATTTTAGTATTACATTGGAAATGGCTTCATTTTCCTTTTATTTACTATTATTTGATGCAGAAAATAGGAAATGGAAACATTTTTGAATAAATTCTGAAGTAATGAATATATCATTTATATGAATATTAAGTTTACTGATCCCTGCACAAACTTGACATCAGCACACAATGCAAAGAAATCGTGAATTTCCAGAGCGTCTAACTCTACACTCACCAATCGACTATTTCAGTCTTCGTCCTCAGACGTCTTCTGAACACAGAGGTCCATGTGTGTAGACCAGTAACTGTGGACACACTATCTGAGGACATGAAGACACGAGGACACTTGGGTTTGTCTTTAGGGACCCTCTACTTACTACCACTGAAGTGTGATGTTGTTTAAAACCCTAATCACTTCCACAGTTTGACTCAAAAAAGCTAAATTTAAATTTCCCAATGCACATCCAAATGGTGTGATTTTGATGTCAACTATATGTATGTACGTTCAGTGAGGTAAATTTATATTTACTCTGGATAAACCCTTTAAGATTACAGCGTAAATCAAAATCAGCCTCTGAAACCAACCAACACTGCAGATTACACCAAGTTTACGTAAATAACTTATTTTTTTTTAATGTGCATTTTATGGAGAAAATGAGAATTACATATTGTGACAATGTCAAACTTTATCCAACATTTATCACGACATAAAAACTGTTAATTACAGCTAAAATACTACATTTGTGTACTTCCTTCATAGATGCTGCCATTTTTAAAAGGATTTGCATTGTATTCTGGGAAATTTCTTGTACCCCTCCGTTTGGAGTCTGCCTCTTTGAAGGGGTATTAACAGGGTTCATACATTTTGAAAAAACCTGGAAATGTTTTGGAATTTGAAAATGCACATTCCAGGCCTGGAAAGGTTTTGGAAAAATAAAAAGACACAGAAAGTTTGGGAAAAGTCATGGGTTTAATTTACTCAACATAATGTGTGATTAGTAATAAAAAATAAATAAATAGTTTGAATGAGTGAATAAAAAGTTTATTTCACGTCATCTTAACCTTAAATTTCTATTCAGTAAATAGAACTCACTTCTTGAGGTGCATCATGAACACATGTGGTGAAGTGGGTATGGACTAAAATCTGCCCAAATTAAATAGAAATGGCTGGAAAGTAACAATGTGTGTCTTCATTGGGGCGTGAACATTAATGTTAATTTAATCTTGAACCACACATTGTCATTTATTTTATTGTTAAACCTCTGAGGGTAAACTTTAACACAACACTTTAACTTTTTATTTTTATTGTTTAAAGTCGACTTGGATTTTTAGGAGTACGTAGTCATGGAAATTTGCTGAAAAATCAAGTATTGGTTAAAGTGTGAATGAACCCTGTATAAAGCCCTTCCCCTACCCCTACATGTGGACACGCAAAATGGAGGGGAAGGGGTGAAATGGGATTCAGCCAGAGAGAAGAAATGAACTGTGCTGGACTAATGCAGTTTTCATAGGATGTCATTTTAGTTAGAGTGACTGATGGAAGGTTTTATGGACACTTCAGAGGCAGGTGTGATTTGTATGATCGTTTTGTGTTTTTGTTGTGATTTCAATATAATTGTAGAGAGACCTTGTACTCCTTCCAGTGATTGATGTTTGAGATTGGTCATAATGTGTGATTTTTTTTTTGTTATTTTATTTTTAAGTTAAGAAGATGAAGTGTGGCCTTGCAGAAACTTGTAAATGACTTCAGTTGACACTACTGGATAAATATATACATGCACTTGTGTTTTTGATTTCAAATTAAATGAATAACGTTTCCTGTTTAAATCAAATGTGTATGTTGGTTTTCATTTTTGTATTGAAACATATATACAATATTTTTTTTCTGTATGTGCTTTGGATGTCTGTTCAATCTGCAATAGAGATGAAAAGTATACAAAGTAAAAACTTGTATTTACGTGACCTGGAAGTTCTGTGCACAGCAGTTCGGATAGCTATTTAATTTATCAATAATATATTTATTCATCATACGTTCATGCCAACACTGCCAGCAGCCATGAAAGGGAGAAGAAGAAGCAAGGACAGAAGAATGTTCACTTTTGACTGCCACTCTGTGTTTATATAGACGACTCTGTGGTTGTGCTGTAGTTTACTCTGTTGTTGTGCTGTAGTTTACTCTATTGTTGTGCTGTAGTTTACTCTGTTGTTGTGCTGTAGTTTACTCTGTTGTTGTGCTGTAGTTTACTCTGTTGTTGTGCTGTAGTTTACTCTGTTGTTGTGCTGTAGTTTACTCTGTTGTTGTGCTGTAGTTTACTCTGTTGTTGTGCTGTAGTTTACTCTATTGTAAAATGTTCTGTGGCTTCTGCCTGAGATGGTTGAGCCATATATTAATAAAGTTTGATTTAAACATTATTTATTCTGACTGACTTCCAAAAGTGAACATTCTCCTGTATCTGCTTCTGCTCCATTTCTTGGCTGCTGATGGTGTTGGCATCAATGCATGATTAATAAAAAATATCTTATTTTTTAAAAATCTCGCTGCACGAACTGCTGTGGTAGGTAAAGG
The DNA here is from genome assembly GCA_020466265.1 of Siphamia tubifer. Classification (NCBI taxonomy): domain Eukaryota; kingdom Metazoa; phylum Chordata; class Actinopteri; order Kurtiformes; family Apogonidae; genus Siphamia; species Siphamia tubifer. The sequence goes on along the minus strand of CM035792.1, from coordinate 3,840,164 downwards.
TAAAGGGTTAGGTAAATATAATTTTTTTAAAAAAATGTTTTTTCAGTTGTTCTGTTTGTGTTTAAATGAATAACAAAAAAAGACTGATAATGGCCGTTTTCAGTTTTATTTAATTTTGACCTGAAGTAAATTGAGTAAACTGTAAATTATCGTGACGTGAGCTTTTTTTTTCCTAGGATAGCGACGGATTGATTTACAGATGCCACAGCTCCCTTTCCTAGATGCTGGCAGTGTTGGCACCAAAGCATGATTAATAAAAAATTATCAGATAAATGAAATAGCTACATCCTCTGTATTACTTTAGCTCGCTAGCTAATCTGGTGTTAGGTGATCCAGTCAGTGATGCTGGGCGGGTCTATTAAATTGGGCGACCAATGAAATTAGTTGGGGGCGTGGTATATGTAAATTAGTCAATCGCCATCAAAGGAAAAAAATCTCGTGACCCGCAGTGACAGTAAACCTACATCCTATTTAGGGAAACTAAGAGGTTTGCCCTAAAACCTGAAGATATGCCCACATAGAAAATTGGTGTCATATCATACTATAATGATGTTCAAGTCCGGTGGACATGTTTTTTTGGGGTTGTTAAGGTTCATTTCCAGTTTACTCATTTTGCTTCAGGTGAAAATGGGTTAAAACGGACGTTATCCGTTTTTTCTATTATTTATTTTAACACAAAACAGGAAAATCGCATTGTTATCCGTTTTTTAATTTTGGTTTTGTAAATAATGTTTTTCCGTTGTCTTATTTTTGGTTTTATTTTGAAAAATGAATGAACTAATAATAGGCGGATTCATCATCTCTAGTATTATATCTGTATGGGGACATCCATGCGTTTATTTTGTTTTACATGTGAGGTGGTGCCGGAAGTGACGTATGTTGTGTATGTGTACACAGTGATACACCCGTGGAGCAGGTCGGGATTCGGGAATCAGCGACAGACGGCGTCTGTAATGTTTGGATAATGTACTGAGGACCTCAAACCACGGCGGGGCCAACGTGGACCCCGGAGCGGACACTCAGCGGGACACACGGCGGCTTGTGTGCGACTCTCACAGCGGTTCGCCGGGGCTCTGTGGCCGTTGTTTAAAAGCCTCCATCGCATCCCAAACTAGGCCTACCTTGGATGCAAAGCTAAGCTAATTAGCTAGCTGTCAACGGTAGCAGGGCTGAATGTACAGTAAACTACAAGCTAGAAAGAAACTACAGGCGACAAAAGGGAACTAGCTAGCTTAAACCAAATGACAGAAGTCTTACAGGCAGATAAATATCTTTAATAAAGCTGTCATTTTGTTAGTTGTCACTTAAATCGTAGGTCGTCTTACGCGTATGTAGCCTGTGCAGGTTGAAACAAACATCGGCTGTCAGACCTTCTCTTGTGCTAGCAGCGGCCTCCACCAGCTTTAAGATGTGGTTAAAGCTGTTTTTCTTACTCTTGTATTTCATAATATTATTTATGCTAGCAAGGATTTTTGAGGCGGTCGTGTGGTATGAGACTGGTATATTCGCCACTCAGCTGGTGGACCCGGTCACCCTGAGTTACAAGAAGTTAAAGACCATCCTGGAGTGTCGAGGCCTGGGATACTCTGGACTGGCTGAGAAGAAGGATGTCAGCGAGTTGGTGGAGAAGTCAGGTGACATTACCGCTGTGTATGCTCAGCAGGGAATATGGTGTTTAACTTGTGTCAATAAGTTCAAAGAAGATTTTAAACAGAAATCAATTCAAAATGCCAAATAAAAAAAAAAGACCGCAATGAAAAAATGTGCAGATCGTGTAAACATTTGCATTTTTCTCAGTTTTGGTTGTTGCAGTTTTCCTTTATTACTGACCTTTTTATGGTAGATGCTAGATTGGGACAGATGGAAGGGGATAATAAAGTATTTTATTATTTTTTCTTGCCAAATAATAAGATAATACTTGTATTATTTTACATTTTCATGGCCTTCCTCTCTGTCTAGCAGGGTCTCCACAGATCCTTAAAAAGTCTTATTTACAATATTTGACAGACAGCTAAGCAACTGTACCCAATCAGAACCAGAGCCACATCACAGGCTTGCTTTGCTGTCCATCAAACATAAATAAAATAATAGTAATTGCTTAATGTGTTTTAGAAGAGAGACTGTGTAAAATTTCTATCTCAATGCAGCAATGAATGGTTATGATTTTTGGCTTATTCAAGTCAAGAAGCACAGCACACAATGCCGTTCTGTATGAAAATATGAAAAAGTTGATATTTGAACAGATCTAGTAGAGCAGGTTGTCCAATAAGCGCAGAACGGGTGTGGATTGGCAGCCACATTCCCACCAGTCTGCCCCAGGGCAGTTGAGGATACCGACACAACTGTGTAACTGTGGAGTGAATGAATAATAATGAGACCTTTCCCCACCAAAAGCCCATCACCTTTATTACCAGGATCTTTTTTACAACAATTCTCACATCGGCACTTCCTTTTAAAAATGCATACATTTAAGACTGCTTTTAATATGTAATACTTTTATTTTGCCTGGTTTTGATGTCTAAATGCTTTGCTTACCATTTGACTAAAGATTTGTTTTTATTATGTCGTATGTAAAGTGAAGCACCACTACACCCATACATGGAATGAATAGGGATAGCGCTGCTAGGCTACTTAAGGGCCAGATTAAACCCTTTGGTGGGCTAGATTTGATCCCCGGGCCTTGTGTTTGACACCGGTGGATTGGACTTTGTTTATTTGGGGTGGTGAGTTGTGTTTTTATTAAATCTGTATTTGTGCTGAATATTGTCACAGGGGAATTGACCCAAGGTGAGCTGTACTCTGCCATCAAGAAAGAGAAGGAGCAGACTGAAGCAGGAGATACCAGCACCACTTACTTCAGTGGAGAGATGCACTTCTATGAATTAGTGGAGGACACTAAGGATGGGATCTGGCTGGTTCAGGTAATAATAACAAACAAAAAATAATTACATGGGAAAGGATGCAGCTACAACCCCATTAACTGAAAGATAAGACGATTCAAGGATTTTCTTATCTAATATATCTGTATTTTATTCACATTATGAATACAGAAAACATAAGTGGTGCCAGGCCCAAGGAACCCCACCTCCTGCAAACAATTGACCTGATTTGCAGTCTTCCTTATCATTGTGAAATATGCCTGGGTGATAAACTGAAAATTTACCATTACCAATGTTTCCTACCATAGCCAACATCATTTTGCTCATGGTGGTAAATTCTTTTTATTTATATATATATATATATATTTATTTATTTATTATTTTTTATTTTTTTTTGACTGTGTACTGGAACGCTACGCTCATTCCCCCTTAAAGGGATTACCCAGAGTATAAATAAGTTTAGCTAATTTTTTAGATATAGTTGACATCAAAATCTCACCATTTGGATGAATGTTGAGAAATTTAAATTTAGCTGTTTTGAGCCAAACTGTGTTAACATGTGACTAGGACACGTCTGTTTCACCAACACGAAAAGTATATTGTTTTTCCAGTGAAGTCACAAACCAACCATAGGAGTAAACTGGTTATACTTGTCATTCTGGTCTATGTGACACTACTACTTAGAAAACCTGGCTGTTGTTTCACTTTTGCTTTTATATCGATAAATAATAACCCAAAATTATTGTCTTCATACTGTCATGCATACAACTGTTTTTTTTTTTTATTTTTTGGCCTGGACTCCGTCTTGACTCTGACTCGAGTCTTTTGGACGTGGTCTTGTCTTGGACTTGAGCCCCTTTGGACTCGGTCTTGACTTGATCTCGACCGGTCCTTGTCCTGAACTTGTCTTGGACTTGATAAAGGTGGTCTTGACTACAGCCCTGGTAGTAAGTAGAGGGTCCCTAAAGACAAACCCAAGTGTCCTGAGGTCTTCATGTCCTCAGATAGTGTGTCAACACTTACTGATCTACAGACATGGACGTCTGGGTTCAGAAGACGTCTTCAGGAGGAAGACTGAAATAGTCAATTGTGAGTGGAGAGTTAGATGCTCTGGAAATTGACAATTTTGCTGCATTCTTTTTAAAAAACATAGTCCAGTATTTCATTAGAAATCTAAATGAAGCTATATGAAACAGCAAAACTTATGCTACTAACAGGTTGTTGTTTTCAAAGTAGAAGGCAACAAAATCGTGAATTTCCAGAGCGTGTCACTCTGCACTCGGCAATCCACTATTTTAGGCTTCCTTTTATCCAAAGTTTTCCTGAGATATCAATATGACATGAAAAATAAACAGAGAAATCTGCAAAATGATGGAATGAAAACTGTGTTTAGCCAGTGTGTCTGAATTTACAACTTCAGCTCCACTGCACTCGTTTAACATTTACAGAGGCGTACATACATGTAAGCAGGTGTCATGTCAGTATAGCCAAGTTGTATACCATTTTTATAACTGTCATTTGTGTTTGTGGTGTACAGGTCATTGCTCAGGACCGCGAGGCTCTGCTCAGTCAGTCCAGTTGGGGGAAGATGGTGCAGAAAGTGTCTCAGTTTGGGATCAGAACTGGAACCTTCAACTGCTCTAATGACTACAGGTGGGCTTTAAAAGTCAGATTTGATTAAACTGATGTCGTTACATGAGAAAAATTCTACCAACATCTTCCTGCCTTCATGCTCCTGCATGTGTTTTATAAAATGTTGATGGTGAAATTAAATGTAAATGTCAGATCTCTACACTTTGAGGAGTGTGACATAATGACATCACAGTTTTTCGCACAGACCAAGTGGCATTGTGTGGCCCTAAACTGTAAGTATTTGACCCCTGACCTTCATTGTGGTCTTATTTGATCCAGAAAAATGTAATAATGAAACCAAAGTATTTATACATTTTAAAGCTGTTTATGATCTTCGTCATAAATATTTCATTAAATGTAATGACCTCAGTATCACAAATTCATTAAGTCTCAGTGATTACGTCCTCGAATCACTTCCCTCGCAGTGAACAACTTGTGTGTGTCCTCCACCACAGTGTCCTCCACTACGGTGTCCTCCACCACAGTGTCTTCCACCACAGTGTCCTCCATCACAGACAGTCCATTTGTTTACATATACTAAAGCTGAGCTAAACTGTCACTGTCTGTGTCTCGCTAACCCCTCTATAGTTCACTATATAGCACAGGTGTCAAACTCCAGTCCTCGAGGGCCGGTGTCCTGCATGTTTTAGATATTTCCCTCTTCCATGTGATTCAGTTTAACCCTTTAACTGCTTAGAACTAACAAAGTAACTGTTAACATGAGCAAAGTAAGACACAAATGGTAGAAAATCAGAGAAAAATTAAAAGAACAAAAATGGAGAAAAATAAACAAAATGGGGGAAAAAAAGATAAATATTTACAAAATGACAAATAATGTGGAAAAATTACTAAAGAAGAAAACTTGTATTGACATTTGGTCACAGCGATTTAAAAAAAAAAAAAATGGTGAAATAAAATATTTAAATCTTGCTTTTTGGCACCTTTTCCATGCACAAAATGGAGTCAAACTGTTGAAGTTTTCTGAATATTTAAACAAAATCATCCATTCAAAATGCATCAGCACTGACATTTAAAGAGTTAATAATCAGCTCCTCATCAGACTGATAATGATGTAATGGCCTCCAGGTGGAATGGAAGAGGGAAACATTTAAAACATGCAGGACACCGGCCCTCGACGACCGCACTTTGACACCCCTGCTATATAGGGACCAGGTCATTTTGTAGGGGAGTCTGAATCTTTAGTGAACTATTTATAAGCACTATATAGACCACACTGTTATGTTTTAATTGTTCAATGGAGATGGCGTGATTAAATAGTACTGTAGTAGTGTCCAAAAAGTTTTTGTTTGAGTTCACTGTGGAGCGCACATTTATTTTCCTATGTAGGGGGTAGGAGTGAGTGATTTCAGACATTTTTTTAAAATTCTAAGCAGCTGCAGTAGTAAGAAACAAAAACAATGAAGTGGTTTCTGAGTTTGTTACTGCTCCAGCCATACTGCTGATTTACACTGCAACACTAGAGGGAGCTATTGTTAATTAAGTACAAGTTCACAACATGCATCCTCTTTATGACTGGAGATATTCAACATCTGTGCTTCTTAGACGTATCTAAGGCCTTTGATCGTATCAATCATGGAAAACTGTAACAAAGAAAAATTCCCCTCATACTTAATCCATGTGTTACAGTATTTGTAGACACACCAAACAGTTCGGGTTAGATGAGGAAGTGCATTATCACATCCATTTCTAGTAACCAATGGGGTGAGGCAGGGTGGGATTTTATCCCCTATTCTTTTCAACCTGTACATGGATGATCTTTCTGACAGATTAAACAGATGTAAGACTGGTTGCATGGTGGGTGAAAGATTCTTAAACCACCTGCTCTATACTGATCACTTGGTAATCATGCTGTGGTGGATAAAGTGAAATACCTTGTCACATCATGAGGAGTGATGTCTGTCATGATGATGACATTCAGCGTCAGTATTCTAAATTGAATGCAGACGCAAACATGTTGATCTGAAAATAGTGACGAATTTAAGTAGCACCGATAGTGGTCGTAGTAGCAGCATTATTAATAAGATACTTATTAAAGGGATTATATGGAGTAAAAATAAGTTTAGCTAATTTTTTTTATGATTAGGAGTACATACATATAGTTGACATCAAAGTCACACTATTTGGATGAACATTGAGAAATTTCGATTTTGCAGTTTTGAGCCAAACTGTGTTAACATGGAAGTGATTAGGGGATGTCTTTTTTTTGCCGACACAGAACACTGTTTTCAGACTAACTTTTCTAAAGTTTTAAACAACATCACACTTATGTGGTAGTAAGTAGAGGGTCCCTGAAGACAAACCCAAGTGTCCTGAGGTCTTCATGTCCTCAGATAGTGTGTCCACAGTTACTGATCTACACACATGGACCTCTGTGTTCAGAAGACGTCTGAGGACGAAGACTGAAATAGTCGATTGCAGAGTTAGACACTCTGGAAATTCATGATTTCATTGCATTGGTTTTTTTTTTTAGAACAACCTGTTAAAGAGCTGAGCTTCGCTGTTGCATACAGCTTCATTTCAATTTGTAATGAAATACTGGACTATGTTTTTTTAAAAAGAATGAAACCAAATCGTGAATTTCCAGAGCATTTAACTCTAACTCAGCAATCAACTATTTCTAATGATTTATGAAAGACTAAATTACTAAAACTAAGAATGAAGTTTGACAAAAGACTAAGACTAAAATAAAAAGTGGGTAACAAAATTAACGATGCTTTCAAATGTCTTTCATAACATTAATCTGCAACTTGTTTAGGGACCAATTTCATAAACGTGTAAATGAGTTGAATATGTGTAGATTAAACCCCTTCACATGCTTCAACTAACATCAGGTTTTGTTTGTCAGGTCATGTATCAGGCGTGGCTGGCAGCACTCCACCCTCATCATGTCTGTTCCTCAGACATCAGCGTCAAAAGGCAAAGTCATGCTGAAAGAATACAATGGCCGTCGCATTGAAACCGAGCACATCTTCCGCTGGATGACCTCGCACGTGGCTCATCGAATCAAAACTCTACGCCGGTCAGATCAGCTGGCGGAGGAGTGGCGCTCTGACCCTGAGCATCCTGTTAAAATGTTCCTGTTCGCCCGGCTGTCCCAGCCCCCCGCCTTCTTCTCCTCACTGTCTGTCAAGTTCACTGGCAGGATCGAGTTCATCTTCGTGGACATACGGAACTGGGACAACCACAGCATGTTGTCTGAGATCGGAGTGACACAAAGCCCCGCCTACATCCTAAAAATGCCAGAGGGCACATATCGCTATGGCAACAGGTGATGTTTGAAGGTGGAAATGATTACACTGCAACAAAATGTTCTGAAATCTTTTCCACAGATAGGTTTTGGTGTGGTTTTAGTCACTTCTGGTGTGTAGAATTCATATTTGATATGTTTTAAAATGGATATTTTGTAAAAGTCGAGCATGCAATAACAAGTAATGAGTGGAAACGAACAGAAGTGAATCAAATATTAGTTGATAAATCTTTCATTTTTCTGGATCTTCTGTGGCTGGAGGTCTGTGAACCAGAGCCAAGGCTTCAGCAGTAACACTGGTGTAAACTTTCCTTTGGAACAAAGTGCCTCCACTTCCCTTCTATCCTAGTGGGATCTAAAACCATACTCATCCCACACTTCAGACAGATTTTCAGAAATAAAGTCTAAAAAATAAGATTCAAGGAAATTAACTTTTAAAGACAGCCACGTTTTTCAAACACATATTCCAAATGTTCTCCAAATCTTCCTGTATAATCCTAAGAAATAATTAGTTTTTTTAATCATGAAATTGTGGTTCAGATACATGTGTCACATATGTATTAAAAACATTTGTTGTACAGTATAATTGTATACAGATAAACAACAACACATTCGTTTCTTCTCTTTTCTCTGCAGTACTGGCGAGTTCCTGTCTCTTGCTGCTATGGACATGTTTCTGCGTTCAGTCCAGCCAGAGGTCAATGACCTGTTTGTCCTTAGTCTGGTTCTGATCAACCTACTGGCCTGGATGGACCTTTTCATTACACAGGTCACCCCTTGTTTTTATTCTCATTCATTTCTCATGCTTGACAGTTTGAAGTTCATCTCTGACCGTCCACCCCTTTGTTCTTCTTTAATGCACACACTAAACACAGACACTAAGACTGAATCCCATTTCACCCCTTAGCCCTACCCCTTCAAATGGAGCTATAAGGGGTAGGGCTTGAAAGGCAACCCCTATGAATTGGGACACCCCTTCAACACTCACCTACTAGCCTGTCAAGCCCGACTACGATATGAATTCATAGTCTGGATACGATCCATAGACCGAGCTTAAGCGTACGGGTGGGATCAACAGCTGTATTTCAAACTGCTCTGCACGTAATAGGCCAGTGTTATGACCAATCAGAGCAACGAACAATGTGATGTATACAGAGTAACGAAAACAAGTCTAAACTAGCGTCTATCTGGTTGTTTTAACATCCTATAGGCTAGGCTAATTAACGTTAACACACCGCTAACAGTGGAGGAAAAATATCCAACCAGGTCCGTTTACGTGCTGCTTATCCGACCATAGACTGTTTATAAGTTCATACTTCTTATGTCATCATTGTGCTAAGCCCCGCCCTACAATCTCACTACACAAATGGAGAGTTGTGATTGGACCGAGTAAAATTTTATTGGCTCTATGGAGCATCGGTAGAGCAACGATTCAGGCAAAAAATATTTTTGGCACTAGAGGCGGGCTAGTTTACTGGATTACTCACCTATGTCATCACTCCACTAGTTGTTACGTAACCAAAAACGACAGCTGTAACGAGAAGTAAACATGTCTGCTGCTGTAGTTGTGTCGTTCTCCTGGTATATGCCCATATTTTTACTAATATCTGCATTGAATCGGAGAAGTGCTATGCATCGACCAATTACTACACATTTACATAAATAGCAATTTTTTTTCATGTGGGTTTTATGGAGGAAATGACCATTACACATTGTGACAAAGTGAAACCTTACACAACACAACAGTTATCACAACTTAAAAACTGTTAATTATGGTGAAAATACTACATTTGTGTACTTCTTTTGTAGACGCCGCCATTTTTAAAAGGATCCACATTGTATTCTGGGAAATTTCTCGTACCCCTCTATTTGGAGTCTGCCTCTGGAAAATCTCTGTGAAGGGGTATAAAGCCCCTCCCCTTCCCCCTACCCCTCTGCCTTAACATGAATTGAGACACCCCTTCATGTGGATACGCAAAACGGAGGGGAAGGGGTGAAATCAGATTCAGCCTAACTCTTACTGTATTAATTGTTACTCTATAAATTTTTAAGATGTATTTATTTGATATGTTTTTTTGTTTTTTTTGCACAGGGAGCAACAGTGAAACGATTTGTAGTTCTAATCCGAACCCTTGGAACCTACAATTCTATATTGCTGGTGTCCTGGCTTCCTGTTCTGGTAGGATATGAATCACACACACACACACACACACACACACACACGCACACACACACGCACACACACGCTTTCCCAATGTGTTAATTGGCTGTGTTCTTCCACACTCGAAAGTAGTTCCCAAACTGATTTGACCAAATCGAGCCTAGCCCATTGGAGGTTCACCATCGTTTGTACTTTATGTAAATGTACTGCACAGGGAAAGTAATTCAACAACAAATCGAGTAAATTAATTCACTTTGCCTAAAATCTTTGGGCGGCTCTTTCAGGCTGCAGCCTACACGGCCAAACCAAGCTGCGGTCAGTGCAGATATATTCGGACAATGGCTGAGTCACCAGGCAAACACTTCCACACATGGCTCAGTTAGTAGAGTGAGTCCATTCCCGCTCTGTCCTGGTCAGTTCATTGTGTCCTTTGGCAAAACACTTCACCCTCCTTTCCTCCAGCGCCACTTACACTGGTGGTCGGAGGGACCGTAGGTGTGAAATGGCTGCCAGTCTTCTGTCAGTCTGCCCCAGGGCAACTGTGGCTACACATGTTGTTTACCACCACCAGAGGGAGCATGTGAGAGTGAATGAATAATGGATCAAAAATATGGATAAAAATGCTCAAAAAGTAAAATAACACTAACCTAGCATGTCATTACCTGTTATAGGCTAACACACCTATATTCCACCCATTCATACACACAAGCCCCCCACCCACACACTCAAAGTTGTGACTGTAGATAATCCCACATTCACCTCCATTCATTCACCAACTTCATTGATACAGGAATAAACAAGTGTTTGTACCTATTATATTTACACAGTGGAACCTTGTATCTGCTGCCTGTATTCAGAATACAGCACATGAGAGCTGTCAGACAAAATGCTGTTAGAGTGAATGACTACTGTCTGTTCAAACAGCTCCTGTGGGCTCAGAGGGGCAATCATCTCATCATCTGAACCTGCTTTATCCTCACTAGGGTCGTGGGGGTCTAATCCAGCTACGTTGGGTGAAGGCGGGGTACACCCTGTATGAGTCTCCAGTTCATCTCAGGACTGAACATATATAAACAAACAATCACTGTCACATTCACACCGATGGACAATTTAGATTAACCAGTTAACCTATCAGTGCATGTGTTTGGATGGTGGGAGGAGCCAGAGTACCTGGAGAAAACCCACACCGACACGAGGAGAACATGTAAACTCCACACAGAAAGGTCTGGTGTGGGAATAGAACCAACAACCTTCTGTCTGTGAGGCACGAGCGTTAACCACTGCACCATCATGCTGCAGAGGGGCAATAATATATATTATTATGTAAATAAAGTAAATTGAATATATATAATATTATTACTTATTCAACTCTGGGGAGACACTCAAATTTGACCTGCGGGTGGAGTATGTATGCCTTTAAAGGGACAGTTCAGTATTTTTCAGATGAATGTGTTTGTCATCAGTGTCTTTACTCTGGTGCACCCACACTGACTTACCCCTGACACTGTCCTGTGAGCCCAGTTTTTATCCAGTTTTGGTCAAAGTGAAAGTAGTCCCAGCAGGTTTCCTGGGGTCAACAAAATAAAAAGTGTTTCTTTTCAAAACAGTATGTGTTTGAAAGAATGATTTATTTACATAACAAAACCATCACAGAACAAAAACTCACACCTTATAATTGCTTGGAGCTACTTTCTCTCAATACCGATCAATGCATGTTGTCACTGCTAACAGCTGTGCACCTGCACGTAGCAGCCACAAACACTGCCCAACAATTGATGAAAGTAGTTTGATAAGGTGCACAGCTGTTAGCAGTGAGGACGCTCATTGATCATTGATGCATCACTTTGCTTTATATTTTAATTTTGTTTCTCATAATGAATTGTGTTATTGCGCTGTTCTCCCAGGCCCTCCTCCAGCTGCCATACCTGGACAGTCTGTACGGCTACAGCCTGAAGCTGCTGCGTTACGCCGACACCACAAAACTGGCCAGTTTAGTCCGAGCTGACTGGACCTTCTACTCGTCTCACCCAGCTCTCTTCTTGTCCACATATCTGGCCCACGGTCTGCTGGTTGACTACTTTGAGAAGAAACGCCGCTGTGGGGTCAGGAGTCAAGAAGACAGCACGACTAACCTGGAGTGGCTGGCTAGTCTGTGGGACTGGTACACTTCCTATCTGCTTCACCCCATCGCTTCATTACAACAGATCCCGTCTGACCACTCGGACTGGGAGGATGATCCAAACTTCCTGTTTGAGCGTTTAGCTTTCCCTGATCTCTGGCTTCACCCTTTGGTAAATGTCGACTACATGAAAGCTTTGCCCACCTGGAGGTTCAGAGCGGTTGATCAGCACAGAGAGGAGACTTCTGCCGGAAGCACAGACGAAGAGACCGATGGTTCAAATTCCGATCCGGAGTGCAGGAGCGACCCCCCACACTGTAGTCAAAAGCACGCCAGAGGTCTGTCACACGTCAGCTGCAGCAACACGGACCCCAGCAGCAGCTCCGAGTTTCAAAAAGGGTCACCATCACCTCAGTGTGTGCAGGAAGATGACCACCACACACCTGAGGGTGCGTCTAGCCATCAGCTTTGTGATTGGTCAGTCTGGCCTTGCAATGTCCTGCAGTGCTCCGAGTGTGTGGTGTGTTTAGAGAACTTCGTAGCTGATGAGCTGCTCATGGGTCTGCCCTGCGGCCACGCCTTTCACCAGCAGTGTATTGTCGTGTGGTTGGCAGCAGGAAGACACTGCTGTCCGGTGTGCCGCTGGCCCAGCTATAAGAAGAAACAGCAGAGGGCAGCACAGAGCAGCTGTACTGGAAATACATTACAAGACTGATGAACAAGGTTGATCAGCTGAACTTCCTGTCCCATTATCATGACCCCTCTCTTCTCCTTAGGGCCCCGCTCACTGTTCTGGCGCTTCCTCGCTACATGGTACTGGCTCCACTCCACTGTTTCCTGTCAATTCTACTCGTTGTTGATAAAGGTTGGCTAATTGTGAATTTTTTTTTTTAATTATTATTATTATTATTAAAGTTCAGTTGAAAGGCACTTTTGAGCTGGAAAATAATGTGGTGATGGTACCACTAATGAAGTGGTCACTATCTGAAATTAACAATCTGTGACAACTTTAAAAAAAATCTAAGGTGGAAACTAATTCATATTGTTTATTTAAAGGGATTATCTGGAGTAAAAATAAGTTTAGCTCATTTTTAGATGATTGGGAGTACATACATGTAGTTAAATGGAGTGTTCTGCACTTCTATAGCTCTTTTCCACCTTCATAGTTCTTAAAGCACTTTACATTAGCCTCACATTCACACACACACACATTCACCAGTAGGTTTCTAAAGTTCTGTCCTACTGGGAGACTAAGTCAGGGTTCAGTGTCTTGCCCAAGGACACTTCAACATGTGGACAGCCAGAGCCAGGATGTGAACCGCCAACCCTTCAGTCATTGGACGACCTGCTCTACCAACTGAGCCCTGATAGTTGGTAGTTAGTTGACATCATACTTCAGTGGTAGTAAGTAGAGGGTCCCTAAAGACAAACCCAAGTGTCCTGAGGTCTTCATGTCCTCAGATAGTGTGTCCACAGTTACTGGTCTACACACATGGACCTCTGGATTCATCGAAATGTCTCAATATTCATCCATATGGTGTGATTTTGATGTCAACTATATGTATGTACTCCCAATCATCTAAAAAAATTAGCGAAACTTATTTTTACTCCAGATAATCCCTTTAAGGAAAAGTCCAACAATAAAACCTTTGTAATGTAGTCAAGGAGAAAACAACACTTCTACATTTCTAATGCTGTTTATGTGTGAAGCTAATTTAAACTCATCAATCATCATGGTATTTGTTCTTCCCACCTTGAGCATCTAAACAGTACATTTTGTGATATTCCATCTCAAATACCGTATTTTCCGCACTATAAAGTGCACTGGATTATAAAACACACTGTCAACAATTAGTTTATTTTTGTAATTTTTTTTTTCATATATAAGGTGCACTAAGTGAAGCTAAACAGTCATAACTCCAAGCCTTGTTGAGTTGTAATGGATCAAAACACACTCTTATTCTGTTAAATCAAACTTTAAAAAAAGTCCAAATTGTGAGATTGAAAAGTCAACATCATGAGATAAAAAAAAATCTGACTTGATATAAAAAAAACTTGAAATTATACGATAAAAAAAATCCAAATTATGCAAGTAAAAAAAATAATAAAAAAATATGATATAAAGAGTCCAAATTAAGGCGCACTGCTATTTTGGGTGAAAATTAAAGTATTTTAGGTGTGCCTTTATAATACGGAAAATACGGGACATGGAAATCCAGAATAGTTACCAAAAGCAGAGTAGAGTAGGATGGAGTTGAGCCGGTACCATCAAGTGGAAAAGCAGCATTAAGTCATCCACTGCTTGATATAGGGCATTAGTACTGACAGTCATCTTTCCAGCTTGCTTAGGTGACCATACAAATGAAAAACATATTATTAAATAAGTTCCCCAGGGCTGCGAAGGTTTGGACATGATTATGATGGAACCTTTAACTTTAAATCATGTCTCTTGATTAATATTCACTGGCTTTAATGCAGGTCCGACATCTGTTTAACTGCTTTGACTTTAATTCACTTCAATTAATCACAACCCATAATAGTTTTACTTTCAAAAGTGCAATTAAAAGAAACATTGTAGGTGTGATTTTTTTTTTTCTTTTTCACGAACCAAGCATTTAAACTTTAAAGCATTTAAAGAATTTTTTTTTTTTCATTTAACACTTTTCTCTCCTGGAAGTCACATGACATTCTTTAGTGGAGCTTTTGGTTAAATGCCAGAAATATGACCTGTAGTTAACACAATGTTCACTTTTTATTTCGCCACAGAAAATACACACATAAATACATTTGGGCAGTTTTGGGTTTTTTTTTGGTTGCAGGAAGAAAAAAAAAGTCCCATTGGCTTTTTGTCACAGGAAACTGAGCAATGTTATCTTGTGGTTTGTCCTCCAATCCTCACTACAGAGATGTATTCAGCTCTGATTCTGGACCATTTTCAGTGAATCCTGGACCCCCATAACCCACCCTTACCCACCCCCATTGCAGCAGTAAATCTAATGTTCTATCGTAGTAGTCTAGTTTCACTCAATGTAACTTTTGGTTAGATTTCCCTGACACTGGCCGACCAATCACGGTGAAGTATAGAGTCAGTCAAAGTGACACTGCAACAATGAAGGTAAACAACCATAGAAGAAGAAGAACAACGGGTGGTGATTTCCTTTTATTAAAGATTAGTAAAGAATATGAGAAAACATCAGCAATCTTTAAATTCTCTCTATACTCTATACTTCACTGTGATTGGTCGGCCAGTTTCAGGGAAATCTAGCCAAAAGTTACATTGAGCGTAACTAGACTACCGTAGTAGCACATTAGATTTGCTGCTGCGAGGTGGGTCTAGCACGGCTAGGCTAGTTGATATGCATTACAAACCCAATGAAAGCCCACAGTTAAACTTGCACTATTATCTCTTTAAATTATTATTGCATTTTAATACACTAAAGCCAGAGATGTCAACTACTTTCAAGGGTAAACATTTCTCATTCACAGGTCGGTTGATTCAAAATCAGCCAATGGGTATCAGACATATGTCCTTATGTTGGATTGATTTTCTGAGACCTAACGTTCAACATTTTCTCCCCCCACTGTAGTTGTTCTCAGAAGGAAAGTGACAAATGTTAATGACATCAGTGAAAGTTGCACTTTTGCGATATATTAGGATATTAACACGTCTGAAAAACCACCTCATCAAAGTGTAAAAACGTGGGTTCTTTTGTTTTTTGGAAATCAGGTGTTTTCATTACCAGTTTTTCCTCACGACATTTACATTTTGCACATTTCCAAGGGTTATGGAAACACAACTAGTGTCTTTGCTGATCAATAAACAAGGAGGTGGAAACTGACTTCAGCTGGCGAAGTCAGTCAAGAAGCTGTCAAAACTCTGGAACCAAAACAGATACATTGTAAACATAGTCTTGGAATTATTTCATGGATTGATGCGTTAGCCTAGCCTAGCCGTGCTAGACCCCTCCTCGCATCAGTAAATCTAATGTTCTACAGTAGTAGTCCAGGTTCACTCAATGTAACTTTCCCTGAAACTGGTCGACCAATCACGGTGAAGTATAGAGTCAGAGGGCGGGTATAACAAAGTGACACTGCGACAATTCGGAGAGAAACAACTGGAAACAACCATAGAAGAAGAACAACAACAGGTGTAGATTTCCTTTTATCACAGATGAGTGAAGAATGTGAGAAAACGGCAACAATCATTAAATTATTTTTACAGAAGCGACAACAGTCGTTCAGCTCCATAATCCACCATTTTGTTTAGTCATTCCTAACTTTCTCCAGACTCCTCTGTGAATTTTCCGGCGCTCTAACTACATCATCCTAAAGATTACACTGATTGGTTGTAGTACCGTCCTATTGCATACAGAGGATTTGAAAGACAACCTTTTAGCCCCGCCTCCTCTGACTATGAAGCACCACTAGACCCATACATGGAATGAATAGGGATAGCACTGCTAGGCTAGCGTTAGCCAGTACAACAGAATCCATGTATCATTCATTAATTCATTTTTCAAAATAAAACTAAAAACAAGACAACGAAACAACAAGTCCTTTCTTCATTGTTTGTTTTCCACAACCAAAATTAAAAAACTGATAGTGATGTGTTTTTCAGTTTTCCTTTTTGTGTTTAAATGAATAATGGAAAAAAAGGATAACGGCCATTTCCGTTTTATCCAATTTTGACCTGAGGCAAATTGAATAAACTGGAAATGACCTTTGACCTGCAGTGACAAAGATGTAAACCAACGTCCTATTTGGGGAAACGAAGAGGGTCACCCTAAGACCTGAAGATATGACCACGGATAAAATTGGTGTCATATCAAACTATAATGATGTTCAAGTCCAGTGGACATGTTTGTTTCAGTTGTTAAGATTCATTTCCAGTAATTCCTTAATTCAGGTTCTACATACAGAATCATTAGATCTACACTGGGTCAGAGCAGTAAACTATGACCATAATTACCTATAAATGTTGAAAACATCCGATTTTAATGTAAAAAAAAAAGTCAAATTACATGAAAATTGTTATATTAACAAACCATCCTTTTACAAAAAACAGAATAAATACCTAAACAAATATGAAGCAGCTGAAATATCTGAAGACAAATGTCATTTTACAAATATTCTGCCTGTTACTAAATGTTTAGTGTACATTGGTACCTCAATTTATGACATTAATTTGTTCCAGAAGTGGTTTTTCTAGTGTGAGTCATTTCTTTATTTTTCCATAACTAGTCATATTTTACATGTAAAAGGCCTGATTGGTTCCAATACTACCCCCTAAACCCTTTAGAAAGTATAAAAGTATACACATTTTGTATGAAATATGTGTTAAAAGTAATATAAAATTATTTATTAAGCCATTAAAATGAACAACACATGCAAATCATTTCCATTCCATGGTAGTTGTTTTAATTGTGGTCAGTACTTTTTGTCTGTTTGGGTCCACTTTGACCTTCGACAGTGTTAACGAACCGGGAATCACTTTCTTTGGGACGATGATGAATAAGGAATAATAAAGTTGTAATGAACACACTGGCAAAACTTACCAAACAACAGTAAAGGTGCTTCCACACTGACCGCGATAAGAACTCTGTGACCAATGAGGGTCGAAGACACACGAGGAGCATCATGGGTAGCTACCTCTTAACTAATGGGAGGCCAGTGAGGTGTTGGGAGATAGCCAATAGGAGAGCAAATCTATTAAATAGCAAATATGATGCTACATACAAGTGTACAGTATGTACGTATATATGTACATACTGTATTTATATTTCAGGATTTTCGTTTTGGAACTTAAATTTTCTTTCGTATTCAGCGACAAAAATTTTATGTCACGACATTTCGTAACTTGGATTACTGGTCAATTGGGTCTTTTGTTAATTGAGGTATTACTGTATTTGTAATTGAAATGTCA
This sequence comes from Siphamia tubifer, assembly GCA_020466265.1. Taxonomy (NCBI): domain Eukaryota; kingdom Metazoa; phylum Chordata; class Actinopteri; order Kurtiformes; family Apogonidae; genus Siphamia; species Siphamia tubifer. Next base: position 3,822,182 of record CM035792.1, on the reverse strand, counting down.
GTTGTTCTGCACATGTGCAAATGACAAACTGATAAACTGAGGCAGAAAATGGTTTAAATGTCACTTGTTTTTTTTTTAAAGACGTCAAATTATTGATGTTCTTCACATTTTGAGGGAAACATAGATATAAATATTTTAATGTAATTTGACTTTTTTTACTGTTATTATTTAAATGTTCTGGTCCTTTTCAGATCATATTGGACTGAATGTGGAAGTGAACTAACTTTGACACCTCTGCTCTAGGGTTAGGGTTAGAATTCCACTTCCACATGTTTTGTCTCAAACTTTCTGTATCTTAAGTTTTCAACAGTGGACCTGAAGCAGACTGATAGTTCACTCCACACACTCGTTTAAACTTAAGAAGAATAAAAAACTACAACTGTAATTTCTTACAGTACGTTTAACTGTAATCCTTCTGCCCATTCCTGTCCTCTCAGTGTGCGAAAGGAAGCAGAGGGAAACTTCTATGTAGAAAAGTTAACAATTAACTGAAAATAAAAGGTGTGTCTCAGACATTTGTGTCAGCTGTATTTTATCTTTTATTTGTCTTATAGTGTTTTGTGTCCTTGCAGTGTTACCCTAGTCGCACTAGACCCTCCTAGCGTCAGTAAATCTAATGTTCTATCGTAGTAGTCTAGTTTCGCTCAATGTAACTTTTGGCTAGATTTCCCTGAAACTGGTCGACCAGTCACGGTGAAGTATAGAGTCAGAGGGCGGGCGTAAAAAAGTGACACTGCGACGATTCGGAGAGAAACAACCGGAAACAACCATAGAAGAAGAACAACAACAACGGGTGTAGATTTCCTTTATTAATCTCACCCAACATTGGTTGGGAGATTATTTCAATCACTGTGTGCGTGTGTGTGTGTGTGTGTGTGTGTGCGTGTGCGTGTGTGTGTGTCCGTCCGCAGAAACATATCATCCTACAACTCAATGAATACTTGAGATATCACCATACAGTTACATGGGCATATATACATATCGCTAATGTGCATCAGCTTCAATGATCCATTTGAGTAAAGATCAAAGGTCAAAATCACATTATGGATTATAACTCGCAGAACTTTCAGATTGGTACCAAATGATGCGGAATGAAGATTTCTACAATTGTCATAATTGGTGTTATCACCTACAACTAATAGTTTTTTAGATCTCTGTTGCATGTTGCAAAATGAACATCTGTAACACTGTTTGTGTCAAGCATAGACATACAGCATCATGCTATAACATTAATAAATACTGGATATATTACATTACACCCACTGATGCATATATACATAGAATGAAATTATCAATATTGTCAAAGGTCAAGGTGGCATTATTGACAAACTCATGAACAGGTTGTCATAGAAACTTGAGATTGGCACAAAATAGGGGTGACATTAGTTATTCTCTGAATACTTGTTCTTTCTGTATTCTTAGGATGAAGCTCAAAATAATCAATTGCCGAGTGCAAAGTTATGCCCTCTGGAAATTCACGATTTCATTGCATTCTTTTTAAGAAACATAATTCATTAGAAATTGAAATGAACATCAAAGCTTTGACTATTAACAGGTTATTTTCAAAAAAGAATGCAACAAAAATTGTGAATTTCCAGAGCGTCTAACTCTGCACTCAGCAATCGACTATTTCAGTCTTCCTCCTAAAGACGTCTTCTGAACACAGAGGTCCATGTGTGTAGATCAGTAACTGTGGACACACTATCTGAGGACATGAAGACCTCAGGACACTTGGGTTTGTCTTTAGGGACCCTCTACTTACTACCACTGAAGTGTGATGTTGTTTAAAACTTTAGAAGAGTTAGTCTGAAAATAGAGTTTGGTGTTGACAAAAAACACATGTCCTAATCACTTCCATATTAACACAGTTTGGTTCAAAACTGCAAAATCAAAATTTTTCAATGTTCATCCAAATGGTGTGATTTTAATGTCAACTCTATGTAGATACTCCTAATCATCTAAAAAATGAGCTAAACTTATTTTTACTCCAGATAATCCCTTTAAATAGGGCCATAAACAGGTGTAACACAAGGTTAAATGAAAAAGGGGTGTGACATCACCAGTGCCAGGAAGCAAAACAAGCCAGAGTGAACATGAACCAACATGACAAAATAAAAGCCCAGACATTAACAATGACAAAACAATAAGAGTCCATAATTGCGACACCATGTATGTAATACCATTTTTTCCAGCATAGGTCATGGTGTAAATGCAGAGGTGAACATTCATTCATTCATTATCTGAACCTGCTTAATCCTCACTAGGGTCACGGGGGTCACTGGGGGCCTAATCCAGCTACAATGGGCGAAGGCGGGGTACACCCTGTATGAGACGTCAGTTCATCTCAGGGCTGAACATATATAGACAAACAATCACTCTCACATTCACACCTATGAACAATTTTAGATTAACCAATTAACCTATCAGTGCACGTGTTTGGATGGTGGGAGGAAACCGGAGTGCCCGGCGAAAACCCACGCGGACACGGGGAGGACATGCAAACTCCACACAGAAAGGTCTGGTACGGGATTCGAACCAGGGTCCTTCTGTGAGGCTCGAGTGCTAACCACTGCACCACCGTGCTAACCACTGCACCACCGTGCTAACCACTGCACCACCGTGCTAACCACTGCACCACCGTGCTAACCACTGCACCACCGTGCTAACCACTGCACCACCGTGCTAACCACTGCACCACCGTGCTAACCACTGCACCACCGTGCCGCCCCGCTTAGGTGAACAGATTAAAATATATCCAGTCATTGTGTTGTGTTACTACATTACTGGACAGAGGTGACAAGAAATATGACAGTAAAATAGGAAAGTACATAGTAAAGTACTGGTACTAGACGTCAGTATTACTGTACTGAAGCACCTGTGATACATTATCCCTCCCAATAACCTGCTAATGATGTAGACAGATTTAAGTTGAATCTCCTTCCCCTCCATTTTGCGCGTCCACATGTAGGGGTAGGGGTGTCTCAATTCAGGTAAAGGCAGAGGGGTAGGGGTAGGGGGAAGGACTTCATACCCCTTCAAACAGACATTTTCCAGAGGCCAACTCCAAACGGAGGGGTACGAGAATTTTCTCAGAATGAAATATGAATCCTTTTAAAAATGGCAGCATCTACGAAAGAAGTACACAAAAGTATTTTCACAATAATTAACTGTTTTTAAGTTGTGATAACTGTTGTATAAAGTTTGAAATTGTCGCAATGTGTAATGGTCATTTTCTCCATAAAACGCACATGAAAAAAAAAATCGATATTTACGTAAACGTGGAGTAATCGATCAATGCATTATACTTCTCTGATTTAACGCAGATATTAGTAAAACTATCCAAGGAGAACAACTACAACAGCAGACATGTTTGTTTATTTCTGGTTAAAGCTGTGGTTTTTGTTTACGTAACAACTGGAGGAGTGAACTGATGATGTAGGTGAGTGTTGAAGGGGTGTCCCTATTTACAGGGGATTCAGCCTTATAGTCTGAAAAATATGGTACTGATGACACACTGGGATTAGCTCCAAAAAACACTGGCGTCATTAAAGGTGGGGTGGGACTTTTTTTTTTTCGAACATTTTTTACCATATTACTTGAAAACCTTTTCATGATCTCATATCACATACTGAAATAGAAAAAAAACCTGAAACAATTTAGTCCAGTCTAGAGCCACGGTTCTCAAACTGGGGTCCGCGGACCCCTAGGGGGATGTGGCGCATGTCCAGGGGGTACGCGAAATTATTCACGGTTTTGTTTTGTTTTTGTTTTTGCTTTTGTTTTGTTTTTTGCTGTTTTATTTTGAAATGCGGAAGTTTTATTTTGTAGCGAGCGGGCGGAAGTAACAGCGCTGTTTAACGCCAGCTTGACTAAATTGAGACGGAGCGAGTCACAGGCTATTTTTAGCCACCCTGCAGCGAACATGGATCGATTTTTGTGTCCGCCAAGTTCCTCAAGAAGTGGTAAAAGAAATGACAATGACAAAAACAAACGCCCTAACCCTAAAAAGAGAAAGTACATTGATAGTTATATTGAGTTTGACAAGATCATCCCTCTCATTAAGTCTCTGTCTGTCTGTCTGTCTGTCTGTCTGTCTGTCTGTCTGTCTGTCTGTCACACACACATACACACACGGTTTTGTGTGTCTTTTGTTCCGTTTATTATTTTAAAATTATTTAAAATTGTTGTTTCTGAAGTGTTCATTTATATTATAATACCTGAAAATGTCGCTGGTTTGCACAAAAGCACTATTAAAAAAGGTTATCATTGTTTCATAATAATCATTGTTGAAGTGTTTTTTATCATTTTCAGTATCGCGAGGATGAGGGGGGACATGGAAAAATTTCACCCCTCCAAGGGGGACCTGGGCCAAAAAAGTTTGAGAACCCCTGGTCTAGAGGGTTCAACCAGAGGAATACTCTGACCAATCATTGTATTGATCATCTTTACAATGATTGATTTGCTGAGACATCCATCAAATATCAGTCCACTCCCACCCTCCCCCTTCTGTGCGTTCACAGACGACAACCAACAGCAAAACCAAAGTAAAAATACCATTATGATTCTTTAATATTTTGACATTCTAATGGGTTATGGGCTGAGTGCAATTTGCTGGGGGGGGATCATCCCCCATCTGGTTTTGGACATCATCATTGAGTCCTGTGGTCTACGAGTCTTTCTGATGACGTGAACACAAAATGTCTGAAAGAGGAGCTTCACACGCAGCGAAGTTTGGGGCGGAGGGGGCTGTAAAGTTCACAGCTGGACCACTGAGCCACTTTCTCCCCCTGGGAGGGTGAAGGGACAGGGGGGTGAACTGCCCCAACCTGACTCCCACCAGCTCGATCCCCAGCTTTGTACCTTAGGAAACTACTTTCATCAGTTGTTTAGCAGTGTTTGCAGCTGCTATGTGCAGACACACAGCTGTTAGCAGTGACAACACGCATTGATTGCTATTGACAGAAAGTAGCTCCAAGCAATTATGAGGTGTGAATTTTTGTTCCATGACCCTTTTGTTATGCAAATACACAACTCATTCTAACACGTACTGTTTTGAGAAGAAACACATTTTATTTTATTGACCCCAGGTTTCACTTTGACCAGAACTTGGCTCACAGGACACTGTCGGAGGTAAGTCACTGATGACAAACAGGTTCATGTGAAAAATACTGAACTAGACCTTTAACATGAATTGAGACACCCCTACCCCTACCCCTACCCCTACCCCTACACATGAAAGAGCAAAAGGAGGGGAAGGGCTAAGGGGTGAAATGGGATTCAGCCTTAGAGTGAATGTTTCTCAAAAAATAGTGTCCTTTTGTTTTTTGTTTTTTTCTCTGCTTCTCTTTTCTGTCTATAAATGTGTTTTGTGAGAGCTCAGATTTACCTTTAACAAATTCCTGCCACAGGTGTATCCTCATTAAATTGTCATGGGAATAATATACAAGTTTTATGGCCATCTTTAAAAAAAAAACAGTTTTTTTTTTTGCCATCTTCAGAATGTGAAAAATGACAGTTTTAAAACCCCTGTAAGGGTGGCGCAAGCTTTGCATGTTTTTGTGATGGTTTTACTGTGTTTTATGTCTGTGCTGCTTTGTTTTTGTTTTGCTTTGTTTCACTGTTGCTGTAGAAAGCAGTTCAAATACTTCTGTAAACGGAGAATCTCATATTTCCATTAGACACTCGACTGATGTCCCATGTGATTCACAGCTGGAGTCAGGACATGGAGCAATGTGCACATTCACAGGAAAAAATTGTGAGTATTTTTTCCAGAGTAAAAAAGGTTTTCCTTAAAAATAATGCAATTACAGTAGTACCTCAATTTACAAAATGAATTTATTCTAGAAGTTATTTTTTTTGTAAGTAGAGTTGTATTTTACATGTAAAAGGCCTGATTTGTTCCAAGGTCCCCCAATACTACCCCCCAAACCCTTTAAAAACTCTAAAACTACACACAGTCTGATTGAAATATGTGTTAAAAGTAAAAGAACATTTAGATTTTAGATTTAATTTATTGGTCCTCGTGGAAAATTTTGGCGGATGCTTTTTGTCCTAGTCCTAGCCTAGCCATGCTATCCCTGTTCATTCCATGTATAGGTCTAGTGATGCTTCATAGTCAGGGGAGGCGGGGCTAAAAAGTTGTCTTTCAAATCCCACTGTATACAATAGGACCAGCTGAAATGGGCCAGTGTTCTGTCAAAATGAGCATCCTGTCACATTGGGCTCCCAAGTGCTTCTGAGCATGCACATGACCACCAGGTGCTAATTCAATCATCCTCAGCCAGATGTGCAATTGATTTGAATTCTGGGCATAAGTAATACTTTGAAAGTATATTTATTTTATCGTGCCTTTGACCAGTAAGCATATAAGCAATCACATGTGTACGATAGATTTGATATTGACGTTAGAACGTTTTAAGTACGTTTTGTATGATATGAACGTGCACATGAGTTGTCTGGGTGTTATTGTTCACATTAGTTCAAGAGACGTAAACAATAGCCTACATTTTGAATAACTAAATCTAAATACAATATTAGTAACATTTTATATTTTTCAAAGTCTACCTATAAAGGGAGCATTATATGATATTGTTTCCAAATGCAAAGTAACATATTTTGACACAATAATGTGAATTTGTAGAGATTATTGTCAATTTTGGTTTTTGCTCGTAACTCATGTCAACGGGGATGCCCATTTTGACAGAACATCGGTTTACTGGATTATTTACTGGATTTGCTTCAAGTCAAAATTAGATCAAACAGGAGAAGGCCGTTATAATTTTTTCCCTATTATTCATTTAAACACAAAAAGGAAAACTAAAAAATGAATCGTTGTCCTTTTTTCATTGGGGTTTTGGAAACAAATAATGAAGAAAGGAGTTGTTTTTTCGTTGTCTTATTTTTGGTCTCATTTTGGAAAGAAAAAAAAAAACAATAAACGAATGACACGCGGATTCAAAAGTATCTGTGGATCTTAATTGGTTAAAAAGGTTCAAGTAAAGTTTCACCTCAAATGGCGCCTCATTCTAAAACAAAGCATAATGAAACTGCTCTCTCTCTCTCTCTCTCTCTCTCTCTCTCTCTCTCTCTCTCTCTCTCTCTCTCTCTCTCTCTCTCTCTCTCTCTCTCTCTCTCCCTCTCTCTCTCTTTCCCTCTCTCTCTCTCTCCCCGTGGGTCTCGAGACATCTCCAGCCAGTCAGACGCCAGCGGTGAGAGGAGCGCGAGCCCCCCGTGCCGTCCCCTCTGTGTTCTAACGGGTCCTGGACGCCGCACGCGCTGCTCTGACTCCAGCAGGGCGGAGAACCGTGATCCCGACAGAGCCGCTGGAGCCGCTCTACAGCTGTCACCTGAAGGGGAAAACTAAGCTCAGCTCGGTACCTATCCCTGTCCCTGTGGGCTTACGGACGGACAGACAGGCGGATGTCCTCCGGGAGTTCGGACAAGCAGAGGAATGTTGGGCTTTTGTTTAAAGAGAGGTCGTGAACGTCACACAGGGATGTACCGGTGCCGGTTCTGCGCCTGACACGAGCTCAGCCAGGGTTAGCCACTTGTCACCTGAACCGAGCCTGGTGAAACTGGACGACCGGACCGAACCAGCCCAGCCCACGCCGGACCGGAGCACTCTGTCACGGGTTTGAGTTCAGTATTTGTCAGAACCAGCTAATCCTATAAACGCGTGTTTTCCTAAAGCTGCGTTTGAGTGTCTGCGAATCAAAGTGCGCTTCGGATTGTTGTTCTGGTTCTGTGCCATTTCCATTCTTCTTGTCCAGCAGCCGCAGCTCCACTGCAGCTGCTCTGTGCTCAGTTTGTGTATCAGTGTGGGTTATTCACAGTGCTGCTATGCAGACTGACTGGAGCCACTCTCAGACAGCTCCACTGTAACACAGAGGCTGGACTGCTGCTGCACACAGAAAGAAACCTTTAAAGCTGCTGGGGAAAAGCTCTGAGCAACACTCCATCCAGAGGGACGACTTGTGCGTAATAGCAGATGTTACACAGCTTTGTGTACCAATGTGGATTATTCAGGATGCTGCTATGTAGACAGAGTGGAGCCACAGAAAACCTGCTGGCAAAATTAAAGTAACACACACAACTGTGCACTTTCTGTCAATGCAGCTGAACAGCTTGACTTACACAGTTGGCAGCAGAAGGTTTGTGAAGAAGGTAGAGAGAGGGTTTTGTGGACTTTGTGCACACTTTAACAAAACATATACTGCGTCAGTAAATCTGAACAGTTTTCTAAAAGGATTCAAACCTGTACCTTGAATCAAAACTGGAAACTCTGAACAGAATCCAAATACTTTATTGATCCCAGAAAGGTTAGTATGTGTTACAGTTGTGCCATTTAGGTATAATAAAAAGTAGCATAAAGATAAATAAGTAAATACAAACATACATAACTCTAAGTATATATACATGTAAAACACTAAGATATTCAAACACTATTATGACACAATCTGTACTAGACAATATATTATCAATATGATAATTAAAGAAATACACATACATAAATGTTAAAATATTGTGTTATTAACATTTATAAGGTTATAATGAGCAAAACGTACGTAAGTCAGGAAAACAACTTGTAGTGAGTAACACATTCACCATTGTTGTTATATCTTATTTTACTTTTTACATGTTTATTACACTGTATGGGCAATGAAGAACCCTCATTTGTTAAACAGTACCTTGAACAGATCAATGAATCAAACAGACTCTGTCTTGATCTCTGTGCCTGGCATTAACAAGAAGTTTAAGAGGAAGTCCCGTGAGCCTAAAAGACTGTTCAGGAGCCCGGAGCCTGTGAGCATGAAGACGTACTCAGGGGACACGTCCGATGTAGACTCGGTAGAGGACACCTTGGCACTGCTGCACACACAGCCTGCTGCGTCAAAGGAGATAACAGGAAGTACTACAGGTCTTCTCCCTCCAGGAAACCCTGAAGATACAGCTCAGACTTTAGCCCAGAGCTGTGCCTTAGACATGAGGATCAGCAGTACCATGTCTGCCTCCAAACTGTCCCAGTTACCTGCCTCTCCATTCTCCAACCTGGAGATCTCGCACTGGCCTGCAGCCATCTCCCAGCCACTGTCCAACAGACTAAAAGTCGGCCTGCGATCCACCTTCCCCTTGTCCACTGTGGGCAGCAGCAGCCACTCACCCAGCCACCAGGACTTCCATCTGGATCCTGGCCCACAGCTGTCCCACACAGGCCAGTGTCATGAGCATATGGATCCCCAAGCCCACTCTCCAAAGGTGAGTACATACTGTACATACAGGAAGAAAGGTTTTCCAAGAAGCAAAAGCAATTTGTCAGTCCATAAAGAATGAGTCGACAACTGTCCTGACAACTGCTTTATGTCATAACTCTAGTCTCATTAATGTAAGGGTTTGATGGAGCTGTTGTTATTGTCATGACAGTTTCAATAGTTTTTACTTTGGTTTTTATTACACTTTTGTAGAGGGAAACTTAAAGTGGATATTTTAACAAGCTGATAGCCAATTAATGCCTATTAGCCTAAAAAATGTACATACATGGTTGATAATTAAGTACTTTTGACATATTACATACTTTTTTTTTTCTCACAAACTATTAAATATAATAATACCTCAATTTATGAAAGACCCAACTAACGAATAATCCAAGTTATGAAACGAAACTTTTTGTCTCTGAATATGAAAGAAAATTCAAGTTACAAAATCCCTGAAAGGTAAATTCACTACGGTACATACTGTAAGTAAATACGTACTGTACGGGTCACGTCCAATACATTTTTTTTAACTAACTGTATGTATCTGTGTTTGGACACTGGATCTAAATCTGTACAATAAACACTCTCTTCAATGGTTTCCTTCATAGCAGCATTTTCCATGGTTACTTCCTGTCCTCCATCTGAAATCGTGACATCATCATAGTCACATGACTGCAACCTACCTATTAGGTTCTGTATGGAACCATTTTTGGGATAAAATTAAACTTATTCACAGGACAGTAATGCGTGTATATTTGGGATATGCATGTGTATTTGGTTGTACTTGAGTAAATGAGTCCATTTGTACTTAAAATGTGTTGTATGTTTGATATTTGTCAGAATTGATAAGTTACATAAAAAAATGACATTTGTGAAATTAAAACTTATAAGTACACTCTCTTCAGTACGAATACGAATTTCTCAGATGGAACAAAGTGGTAAAAAATTATGAGAAAAAAATTTGAAATATGAGAGAAGGAATGCATAAGATATGGGTCATGTCCAATTACTTTTTTAACTAATTATGTATCTCTGTTTCAACACGGGATCTAAATCTGTACAATAAACACTCTCTTCAATGGTTTCCTCCATAGCGACAGTCTCCATGGTTACTTCCTGCCCTCCAGCTGAAATCACATCATCATAGTCACATGACCGAAACCTACCTGTGCTTTTTTAGGTTACACAGAATAGGTGATGTCCTTTTTTGTGATTCATCACAACTCTATTGATCTAAACTCTCATGTCCTCTTCTCTAAGGAGTCTCCCCAGAAGCGAGTTGGGATGAGTTCTGAAGCACCAGGGCGTCTTCCAGAAGTCAAAGCCATACAGCAAACCAGAAGACTCCTAGCCAATGCCCGGGAAAGGACCCGAGTCCATACGATCAGTGCAGCATTTGAGGCTCTGAGGAAACAGGTCAGACTGACACTGATGTTTAAAATCAATTTTCAGTGATTGGAACCAAAGTGGGTTGTCAAGACACTTTGCACTGGGACAGAACCACACCACTGAGTGAGGTTAATTAAACTGTATTAATGTCATTATTGTATGATGATAATTTTCCACCATAGTTGTTTATGTGAACGTACTGAAGGGAGAAGGAGGGGTGGGGCTGATATTTGATCGACGTATCAGCAAATCAATCATCGCAAAGGTGATCAGTACAATGATTGGCCAGAGTTTTCCTCTGGTTCCACCCTCTAGACTGGACTAAAATATTTTATTTTATTTTTTGGCACACATTCTATTTCAATGCGTGATAAGGGATCGTGAAGAGGTTTTCAACCAATATGGTAAAAAAAAGTTCACCCACCCCACCTTTCAGTGACAGGTGGTAAATAACGGGTTAGTCTGAAACCACTTGAATCAACCGCTCAACCTGGTCCAAATACGCCACCGTTCTTTTCATTGGTTGTTGACTGGGGTTGTGACATTGACAAGTGCAGCGCTGTTCTAAAAGTTGAACTGTTCCCAACTTGCAGCGCTCAGACATTTTCATTTTGTCTTTATTCATTGACGGACACACACATTGGCACCACATTGGTTATCGTCAGTGTTTTTAGAACAGCTGTGTCGTCTCGTCATCGTCCTGTCGTCGTCATGGGAAAAAGGTTCGTCAACGAACATATTTCGTCTTGTCTGATGAAATTAACACTGGATCTAACAGGCTATCATACTCAACCATATAACCCAGTGATATCTTTCAGAAAATTTTCATGTCAACCCCCCCCCCCCCCCCAAGTGGTACCGTTGACCCTATTTTAAGGTGGTTGGCTTAAACACTGATACAGCTTCAACTAAAACTTGTCCACCTGTTCCTTCTCCACAGGTGCCATGTTACTCCTATGGACAGAAGCTTTCTAAACTGGCCATACTACGGATAGCTTGCAACTACATCCTGTCCCTGGCTCAGTTGGCAGAGCTGGACTACAGCTCAGACCACAGCAGCCTGAGCTTCTCTCATTGTGTGGAACAGTGCACCAAGACCCTGCAGGCTGAGGGCCGGAGCAAGAAAAGGAAGGTGAGCTACAACTCATTTGTCTTTCTTAACTTTAAAAGCAGCATATGACTTCCATCACAATTACTTCTTCTTTTATCTTTCTTTTTTTAGTTGTAAAACCTCAGTAGGTGGGTTTTTATTCCTGTTTCTGAATACAAGTTAATTCTGCTTTAAGGTGAACCATGTAAACACCTAACGCCTGTTGAAAATTCTGAATTAAGCTTAATTCCAAATCCATACATTACATGGTGTTTTTTTAATTCCAAATTATTTTTTCTGAATAAAGTCATTCAGAAGGAAAGGTATTTCCTTCTAGCCTAGCCATGCTAGCCCCTCCTAGAGGTAGCAAATCTATTGTTCTACCGTAGTAGTCTAGTTTCGCTCAATGTAACAATTCAGAGAGAAACAACCATAGAAGAAGAACAACAAGGGGTGTAGATTTCCTTTTATCAAAGATGAGTGAAGAATGTCAGAAAATGTCAGCAATCTCTAAATTATTTTTACAGAAGCAACAACAGTCATTCAGCTCCATGATCCACCATTTTGTTTAGTCGTTCCTAACTTTGTCTGGATTCCTCTGTGAATGTTTCGGCGCTCTAACTACGTCATCCTAAAGATTACGCTGATTGGTTGTAGTACCGTCCTGTTGCATACAGAGGGATTTGAAAGACAACCTTTAAGGACTATGAAGCACCACGAGACCCATACATGGAATGAATAGGGATAGCGGTGCTAGGCTAATTTCCTTCGTCTTCGTGTTCCTATGGTCATGAGCTTTGGGTTATGAGCGAAAGAATGAGATCACAGGTACAAGCAGCTGAAATTAGGTTCCTTCGCAGGGTGGCCGGGCTCAGCCCTAGAGATAGGGTGAGCAGCTCAGTCATCCGGGAGGGACTTGGAGTAGAGCTGCTGCTCCTCAATGTCCAGAGGAGCCAGTTGAGGTGGCTCGGGCATGTCCATCCAGGAGGAGACCTCGGGGTCAACCCAGGACACGCTGGAGGGATTATATCTCTCAGTTGGCATGGGAACGCCTCGGGATTCCCCTGGAGGAGCAGGCTGAGGTAGCTGGGTTGAGGGACGTCTGGGCTGCTTTACTGAGGCCGACGCTAATGTCGGCAGCGTGGAATAAATACGTGCTGGTCTAACAACTTACATAATTGCTACAATACCAGGAGCATGTGCACAATGATAGGAATAATGTTAGAGCGGAATTAACTGTTTACATGGGACAAGAATTACTTTATTTGGAATTAACATCGGAATAAACCAGTGACTTTATTCGGAATTAAGTTTAATTTAGAATTAATATTTTCAACAGGAATTACATGTACATGGTTCATCTTAAAGTGGAATTAACTTTTACTCTGAATTAAATGGGAATAAAAACAGTCATGTAAACCCACCTAATAAAGTCAGAGCTTCTATTCACTGAATAAGGGGCCATTTACACAAGGACGATTGTAGCTAAAAATGACAAAATATTTGATTGGAAGTGTCGTTTACACAGCAACTGCGCCGTTGGGGTCTGAAAACTAAAAAACGTGAAGACCCCATCCAGAGTGCGGAGAGTTTTGAAGACGAACCGGGTCGTGTCTGCATGGTAGTGCAGTGGTTAGCGCTCGTGCCTCACAGACAGAAGGTTCCTGGTTTGATTCCCACACCACCACCATCCAAACACATGTACTGATAGGTTAACTGGTTAACTAGTTAATCTAAATCCCCCATAGGTGTGAATGTGACAGTGATTGTTTGTCTATATATGTTCAGTCCTAAGATGAACTGGAGACTCATACAGGGTGACCTCTGACCCCACCTTCACCCATTGTTGCTGGATTAGGCCCCCAGTGACCCCTGTGACCCCATTGACCCCTGTGACCCTAGTGAGGATAAAGCGGTTTCAGATGATGAGATGATCACATCTGGCTCCTGCAAGATGATTGTCAAAATTGCATTGTATTCTCGCCACTTTTCTGAGTGATAATTAATGCATTTAATTTTGCTTGATAATAAATATCTATTAACTATCTCAACGCTGGTTATTCACTGATCAAAACAGAATACCATTCAAAACATTTAATGTTACACAGGTGCAGATATATTGTGATGAATGACAGCACCCCTTTTTTCTCTTACAACAATGCGGATCGACCCAAACGATTTCTAATATTTTTTGAAAATGTTATTTTCAGCATCACAAAAATAGTTAAATATAACCTAGTGGTTGAATCATGAGATAAAATGTCAAAAATATTTGATGAAAAGCAAAAATTATGAGAAAGTCAAAATTCCAAGTTACTAAAGCACTACCAGAATTAATCCATATATAAGGCGCACTGTGGTTTTTGGAGGAAATTAAAGTCTTTTAAGTGCTCCTTATTGTCCAGAAAATATGGTAATCATTTTTTATCATCATTTATAAAATTCGACGTACATCTTGCACAGGCATATTGCTTTTTTTCGTTGGAAACTAGCTGACAGCTTTTTCCCTGCTTGTTGGCTGTTGGCTGTTTCCCCCTGTGTACATGCCTCTGTGTGTGTGTGTGTGTGTGTGTGTGTGTGTTCTCAAAGTCCCAGACACCAGATGTTTAGAGTGGAGGGGAAGTGGAGCTGGCGCCATGAAGGGCAGAGGGCAGTGAGAAGGCACGCGAACTGAAACCACACACGCACACACGCACACACACACACACACACACACGCACACACGCACACACACACACACACACACACACACACACACACACACTTGGCACATTCCCCAGCAGCCTCTCCAACACATTCCCCCACTCTGCCTTTCCAGGCCATCTGCTGCAACATACTTTGAAGCAAGGAAGGGAAAAAACACAGTCATCATCAGTCTGTCAGACAGCAGCAGCTGGTGAAAAGACAGAAAGACAGCCACAGGGGTTTGGGTGGAGTACACATGTCTTTGTATAGTTGCATGGACACATTTTCAGGAGGATGTTTGGGCATTGTTAGGACATTTAGGCCAGTCTGCTCAACTTTAAATGACTTTTTCAGGGTTAAGGATAGGTTAGGCATTCCATTGTAATGGTTAGAGTAAGGGGCAGCAGAGTCCATTAAACAAAAGTCTGCAAGACACCGACATGTATTTTTTTTAATCAGGATATTATTGCAAAATTGTGACTTAAAGGGACAGTTCAGTATTTTTCAGATGAATGTGTTTGTCATCAGTGTCTTTACTCTGGTGCACCCACACTGACTTACCCCCCACAGTGTCCTGTGAGCCCAGTTCTTATCCAGTTTTGGTCAAAGTAAAAGTAGTCCCGGTAGGTTTCCTGGGGTCAACAAAATAAAAACAGTATCTATTGGAATGCGTGGTTTATTTAAATAACAAAATCGTCGCAGAACAAAGACTCACACCTCGTAATTACTTGGAGCTACTTTCTCTCAATAGCGATCAATGCATTAGCGTTGTCACTGATAACAGCTGTGCACCTTAACAAACTACTTTTATCAGTTGTTCAGCAGTGTTTGCAGCTGCTACGTGCAGTTATTTTATGAATCTGTTCAACCTGTTTTATCCACTGAGCTTTTGTAGATGTACACGTTTGCATCCAGTTAATAGTGATTTTTTTTTAACCAGAATATGTAACGTTGGTCTTTA
Source organism: Siphamia tubifer (assembly GCA_020466265.1). Taxonomy (NCBI): domain Eukaryota; kingdom Metazoa; phylum Chordata; class Actinopteri; order Kurtiformes; family Apogonidae; genus Siphamia; species Siphamia tubifer. Next base: position 3,806,806 of record CM035792.1, on the reverse strand, counting down.
GATAGTGACCAGATTTACCTCGTCTGAAACCGAGACACTTTTGCGCTTGACCATGTTTGTGCACACACACCTTTTTTATGTAAATGTGACACTGAAGTGTTGTTATCCTTGTGTTGAAACTCACATTTATCAATATCTTAGATGAGATTCATTATCTTAAACAACATTATATTTGTAGTTGTGTTTTAAATAACAGCATGCCATAGCAACGTGCTATTCCTTTTAAATGGTGATTTTATCCACCATAAACCATGCCATGCCCTAACACCTGATTCCCCCGAGTTTTCAAATGCATATTTTCTCGACAATTTTATTTTATTTTTACTTTTCGCTCCACTGACACAGTGATTGAGTGAAAAAACACAGTAAGTTCTATGTAGCCTAGAAACTAAACAAGCTAAGAGGAAAAACCTCCAGCACCAGAGGTCGAACCTACCTCCTTGATTCATCATCAATTAGACCCTGTTTATTTGGAACTGGCCTCTGTTTATCAAAATATAAATGCACCAGCCTTTCAATGGGACTGGGCTACATTTGGTGTTATACACCAATGTTGTTTTTATTGTTGCATGGCAACTGAGAGTTTACAGTCTGCAGAATGTGACGAAGGTGGATGTTGTTCTATCTGACTGAAGACATTAGTCACAATATACAAGGTAGTGGTCAATGCAGTGTTCAGTATTCGTATCTACATTATTCCCATGTTGCTCAAATGTAGCAAGTGGCAAAAACTCAGACTTTTTTGGGGGGACTCAGGATACATAACCCTAAATCAGGACTGTCTCGGTACAACCTGGATGTCTGGTCACCCTGTCTTTATGTTTCTGGTATGTTCTGCAATAAGGTTCCAGGTAAATGTTTGGCTTTTTTGACATGACTGATTAACATTTAATTGAGCATACTTTTTTATTTTTATTTTGTCTTGACAGGTTGGGAGGATTCCAGAAGATGTGTGACATTTTTTTGCCGCAAGATGAGTCTTCTCTCCAATCCCTCAGATTTCCTCCACATGAAATAATACGAACTCACTTAAATCAAAGAAGCAAATGAATGATATGGAGGGAACAAAAAAAGAGTCAAATGGAATACATGTGAAGAAAGACAATGCGTTTCCTAGTGTTTTTATTAGCAGTTGTTTCTCCCACATTATATGTTTCCTTTAACTTAAATGTTATGGTGCGGCCACACCGAACCCAAATGTTCACATTTACACGTGGAGTTTACATACAAAGTCAACTGAGACACACGTTTGGATGCAGATCTTCAATGCAGATTCCACCTTGTTGACGTGTTGGACATGTTGCTGCCGTGCGTTGGAGCGGCACATGCTCGCATTGAAAATATTGAACTTTTTAAGCGAATTTGGATGACGCTGGGACATGAAAGCCAATCAGCATTGAGATGCTGCCAATGTTGTGACGCAATGACGGATGACGCTAGGACCAACCATGTAAGCAGCAAAAAGAAAAACTGAGAAGAAGAACTGAAGCGGACGTCATCCAGGCGCAGTTCCTGGAGGAGGTGGAATTCCCCGTTCTGTAGCTGTGACCTCCAGAGCAGGTACAACTGATCTGAACCATAGTTGAGGAGAGTTAGCCTAGCCATGCTATCCCTATTCATTCCATGTATGGGTCTAGTGGTGCTTCATAGTCAGAGGAGGCGGGGCTAAAAGGTTGTCTTTCAAACCCTCTGTATGCAATAGGACGGTACCACAACCAATCAGTGTAATCTTTAGGATGACGTAGTTAGAGCGACTGACTAAACAAAATGGTGGATTATGGAGCTGAACGACTGTTGTCGCTTCTGTAAAAATAATTTAAATATTGCTGATGTTTTCTTACATTCTTCACTAATGTTTGATAAAAGCAAAAAGTTACATTGAGCAAAACTAGATTACTACAGTAACACATTAGATTTCCTACCATGAGGGCGATCAAGGCTCCAGCAGAGACTGAATTGTCGTTTTTTTTCTATTGAAAATGAGCGGCGTCGCTACTGGCGTGAAATTATCCAGTGTCCAGACTCTGGCGTTTACGCAGCGTGTCACAGACGTACACACGTAAATTCTTGTTCGGTGTGGCCGTACCATCAGGATGTACTGAACTTTACAGTGTTAAAAAATGAGCTAACCAACATATTGATTTGACTTAATGTGATGTATTTACGTTTACTATTATACCTGACACTTCAGTTTTACTAATGTCATGTATTACTTAGTGTTGACAATGTTTACACAAAGCTATATATACTTTTGTATATATCCAAGTGTGGCTGGACTCTTGTGTATTATTTCAGTAAGGGCTGTCTCTCTCTCTGTGTCTCTCTGTCTCTCTCTCTCTCTCTCTCTCTCTCTCTCTCTCACTCACAGACTGTATGGATGTTAGCTGCAGTCAGGCCTGGCGGGATGGGCGGGCCTTTGGGGGTCATAGCCCGTGCTGTCATAGGCTGGGGCCAACAGCTTAACACTTTATTTTTAAAATGAATGAATGATGAATAAATAAATCAATCCCAGGCTACTACAATTTAAGACTTTTCTTCTTTTTTTTAAAGGGCATAAAAATAAAAGAAGTCCTTAATTTAAAACGTGTTAAAAAGTATTTGTCATAATCTGATTGGTTGTTTCATAATGATCTACAAAACTATGTTAAGTGTCATAAAGACAAACTCTACAGCAGGGTTCTCAAAGTCATTTTCTTCATTTTCCACATTCAGTCTGGTTTGATCTCCAGTAAAATGAAAACATAATAATCTATAAATAATGACAACTACACATTTATGTCATTTTTAGTGCAAAAAAAAAACCCATTCCATTATGAAATTACTTTTATAAATTACAAAGTCATTAAACTTTTAGTAACAGAAGCAGAAAATGGTTCAAATTGTGTCTAATTTTCTTTGGACATTTCATGTTGTTCACATTTGTTCAGGTTTTTCACAGGATAATTAGTTAATATCAGTATTATTTTTTGCAGTAAAAATGTGAAGTTTTCATCATTTATAGGCAAAGAAAAAACTGAGAAGAAAATATGGAGTCATTTAATTTAAGAGGTTATTATGCTCTATGCTCACAGGCCGCATTTGGGCCCCAGGCCACATGTTTGACACCCCTGGTTTAAAACAATGAACAGTGAGTGTGTGGAAGCTGAGTGCCCCCTGCTGGAGACTACTGGCACACCTTTAAACACATGACTATTTTAAATGAAGACAATTCAGCCTGTTTTGACTTTACATTTTTTAGTTCTTAGCTTTTTACGCACACACTGTACTGTTAATAAATGGTTTATTTTTTTAGGTTATTCCTATATAAGGTACATGGATTATAACGCACATTAAAGTCAAAATGATGAGATAAAAAGTAAAACTTATGAGATAAAAAGTCAAACTTATGAGATAAAAAGTCAAAATGATGAAATAAAAAGTCAAAATGATGAAATAAAAAGTCAAAATGATGAGATAAAAAGTCAAACTCATGAAATAAATTCCCAGTCATTAAGCACAACCAGAATTATTTCATATATATTAAGCACACTGTGATTTTTGGAGAAAATTAAAGCCTTTTAAATGCACCTTATAGTCCAGAAAATCTGGTACTTCATGTAAAAAAAAAAACCCTTCACATAATTTTTCTGAATTTAAATGAGGTCATTTGTGCATAATCTGTAAAACTCTGGCACCAACTAAAATGAACAAAAGAATATTAGAAGTCTAGTATCCGTGTCCCTGGTGCCAACAAACACACTGTTACTTCCATTATAACAACTGTTTTTGATCCATAAAATATTAAGACATAAATGACGTAAACGGTTGAAGAACAGCTGGAGTTTTCATTTGGAGAAGGACTTTTTTTTTTTTTTTTTTTTTACCCTTTTTTATTGAAGGAAAGTTTGGTAACATGTGATGCATCCATCTTTTTTGTTTTTTCACACACTAAGCCTTAATATGAACTGAAAGGGAAAAATAATGCAGACATAAAACTAGGTAAAAATGGAAGCTAAAGCAAAAAAACAATAAAATAAAATAAAACCTAGTGTGTTTTGTTTCTGATAAGTATGTCTGAGCAGCTGCTACATAAACACTTTACATTTAACCCTTTAACCCCTGATGTGTCAGCGATGACACGTTCTAAAAAAGATGGTTTAGTTTCAATATTCAGAAAAAACTACTGTTTTTTTTATTGTAATTTTACTGAGTTTTGTTCACGGATCTGATATATGAAAATAAACAGGTGTAAAAAAAACAAACAAACCCAAAACTACAGGAGCCACATTATAATATTATTTAATTTATACTTCATTTTAGTTTATTTGAACTAAGTTATTTTGTAAATATTTATTAGATTTGTTAATTTTGGTCCTGATTTTGTTTTATATTTTTACATTTAATATTGCATTTTATTATTTTTCTTCACTTTTGTGCCATTTGTGTCTTATGTTCACGTTACTTATTATTTTATTGGTTTATTTTACATTTTTGGCATTTTGTTATTTTATTAATTTTTTTTTTAAAGTCTCAGGAGTTAAAGGGACATTTTTCTGACGTCTTATTATGTCCTGAAAACAGAATCAAGACTGACCCACATTTGAAAATTGGTCCAGAATGACCCTTTTAGAGCACATACCCCACATAAGGTTTCAACACCAGGGGACGCAAATTAGTTTTGGAACAAAGCCTTAAAAACGCCTTGAAATACCTTGAAAAGCTCCTGGAAACATGTAGATGAACAGAGATAATAATTTAAAGCCATTTGAACCAAATTGGGACATGGTCCAAAATTATCCATTTTAGAAGAAAAATCTTTGTCAGTTTCAAACTGAAATGTGTCTTTTAACCCATCACTACTACATTTATCTGATCATTTTAATATTTTATCTGAGACTTTTTATCTGATAATTTTGACTTTTTGTCTTAGGATTTTAAGTTTTTATCTGATAATTGTAATATTTTATCTGAGACTTTTTATCTTAGAATTTTGACTTTAATCTCATGATTTTTTGACTTTTTATCTGATAATTTTAATATTTTATCGGAGACTTTTTATCATAGAATTTTGACTTTTTATCTGATAATTTTGACTTTTTATCTTAGAATTTTACATTTTTATGTGATAATTTTAATATTTTATCGGAGACTTTTTATTGTAGAATTTTGACTTTTTATCTTAGGATTTTAAGTTTTTATCTGATAATTTTAATATTTTATCTGAGACTTTTTATCTGATAATTTTGACTTTTTATCTTAGGATTTTACGTTTTTATCTGATAATTGTAATATTTTATCGGAGACTTTTTATCATAGAATTTTTACTTTTTATCTGATAATTTTGACTTTTTATCTGATAATTTTGACTTTTTGTCTTAGGATTTTAAGTTTTTATCTGATAATTTTAATATTTTATCGGAAACTTTTTATCATAGAATTTTGACTGTTTATGTCGTAATTTTGACTTTTTATCTTAGAATTTTGACTTTTTATCTGGTAATTTTAATATTTTATCGGAGACTTTTTATCTGATAATTTTGACTTTTTATCTTAGGATTTTACGTTTTTATCTGATAATTGTAATATTTTATCGGAGACTTTTTATCATAGAATTTTTACTTTTTATCTGATAATTTTGACTTTTTATCTGATAATTTTGACTTTTTGTCTTAGGATTTTAAGTTTTTATCTGATAATTTTAATATTTTATCGGAAACTTTTTATCATAGAATTTTGACTGTTTATGTCGTAATTTTGACTTTTTATCTTAGAATTTTGACTTTTTATCTGGTAATTTTAATATTTTATCGGAGACTTTTTATCTGATAATTTTGACGTTTTATCTTAGGATTTTAAGTTTTTATCTGATAATTTTAATATTGTATCTGAGACTTTTTATCATAGAATTTTGACTTTTTATGTCATAATTTAGACTTTTTATCATAGAATTTTGACTTTAATCTCATGATTTTTTTACTTTTTATCTGATAATTTTAATATTTTATCGGAGACTTTTTATTATAGAATTTTGACTTTTTATCTGATAATTTTGACTTTTTATCTTAGGATTTTACATTTTTATCTGATAATTTTTATATTTTATCGGAGACTTTTTATCTCATAATTTTTACTTTTTTTAAAAGAAGAAAAAACCCAAACATGAAGAAATGTAAAAGAAAATTGGTAAACGCAAAAAAGACAAGAAAAAACATTGTACTTCCATTATATTCTTGTCATCATTTACATACAGCTTAAGGTTACATATGTACAAATAAATGTTACTTCATGTCAGACGTACAAAATAAAAACAAGTAATCAAATATTTGGCTGATCTTACAAAGATCTTATATATTTACATCCACTTTGTTTGCGTCATCCTTAAAGAGTAAAAAAAGGTTCACCTAATTTTTTTTTAGATAGGGAGTACATGCATATAGTTGACAGTAAAATCACACTAGATTAACGCTGAGAAATTTCTTTTTTGTAGTTTTGATCTGTGTTAACATGGAAGTGATTTGGGCAGGTCTTTTAAAGTTCTAAACAACATCACACTTACGTTAGCCTAGCCGTGCTATCCCTATTCATTCTGTGTATGGGTCTAGTGGTGCTTCGTAGTCACGGGAGGCGGGGCTAAAAGGCTTTTTTCAAATCCTCTGTATGCAATAGGACAGTACTACAACCAATCAGTGTAATCTTTAGGTTGACGTAGTTAGAGCGCTGGAAAGCTCACAGAGGAGTCCAGAGAAAGTTAGGAATGACCAAACAAAATGGTGAATAAAAGTACTTTATTTGTCATTATACACTGTACAATGAAATGTGTCCTCTGTATTTAACCCATCCTTTGATGCCATTGGGGCACCTGTAAGGAGCAGTGGGCACCCATGGGTGGCGCCTGGGGACCCATCTCCTGCTGTAGATCCAGGCTAATAGTCACAATCACCTGCTGGAGGATTTGACCCTAACAAACATATTTTTGGGTGATGGGGGAAACCGGAGCACCCAGAGGAAACCCATCCAGACACAGGGAGGGAAACATTTGAACTCCACACAGAAAGACCTGCACAATCCAGGAATCGAACCCGGGCCTTCTTGCTATAAGGCAAGAGCACTAACTGCCACCGCGCCGCCATTATGGAGCGTAACGACAGTTGTCGCTTCTATAAAAACAATTTAAAGATTGATGTTTACTCACATTCTTCACTCATCTTTGATAAAAGGAAATCTACACGCGTTGTTCTTCTTCTATGGTTGTTTCTCTCTGAATTGTTGCGTCACTTTGTTACGCCCGTCCTCTGACTCTATACTTCACTGTGATTGGTCAACCAGTTTCAGGGAAATCTAGCCAAAAGTTACATTGAGCGTAGCTAGACTATAACGGTAGATTTGCTGCCGCTAGGAAGATGGGATCAAGTGCAGCTAGGCTACACTTGCATGGTAGTAAGAGGGTCCTTAAAGGCAAACCGAAGTGTGCCGAGGTCTTAATGTTGTCAGATAGTGTGTCCAGAGGTACTTATCTCAAGTCATGTACTTTTCCGGATGCAGGAGCCGTCTTTAGGTGGAAGTCCATAATAGTCGATTGCCGAGTGCAGAGTTACACGCTCTGGAAATTCACGATTTTGTTGCATTCTTTTTTAAAAACATAGTCCAGAGCATCCAACTCTGCAATCGACTATTTTGGGCTTCTTCTTAAAGACGTCTTAAGAATACAGAGGTACTTGGCTGTAGATCACTAACTCTGGACACACTATCGGCAAAAAAGACCCGAATCACTTCCATGCTAACACAGTTTAAATTTAAATGTGTCAATGTACATCCAAATGGTTTTGATGTCGACTATACGCATCTACTCCCAATCATCTAAAGAATGAGCTAAACTCATTTTTACTCCAGATGATCTCTTTAAAGTAAACCCTTTCCTCTAGGGCGTGGTTGACCCGCCTCCCTCAGTTTGCTATTGGTCAAAGCTAGAAAAGGCAGTGTTGAAGCTTAAACCAATCACACACACTCTTTCTTCTGACGTATCCAGCAGGGCTAACTGGTAGATTAAACTCTTAAAAAGGAAACATCTTTCTTTTTAATAAATGTCTCCAGGGTTAGCATTAGCATTAGCTCTCTGCTCCGTTTTCAGTGAGAATTTCTGGTTGAAATCTTTCACTACATCATCTACAGCTGTGTTAAAAACTTGCTGCTGCTTCATGCTTGTAATGAATGAAGCACATCTGTTTACAATCCTGGGGTTTCGCTCACAGTTCGTCACTGCCTCTACCCAGAGCCGCAAGAGATGCTCAGTGATGATTGGTTTCTGACAAAGCGGGTGGAGTTCCCAATTTCTCTGGAGTTTGGAAAACTGTAGATAGCTTGCCTGGATAGACTCGTTGCAGCAAAACTGTTCAGTGTTGCATAAAACTAAGATGGGCGGCCTGGTCCATGTCTACAAGAGGCAAGGCTGTAGAATGTCCTGTCAACCTCTGGAGGTGGACTGTCCAGGTGTTACGGGGCGATCGCTGTGCACAGTGTTTACGCTGCTGGGCCTCACTGGGGAGGCAAAGAAGGGAGCGATAAGATCTGCTACTGAAGCCACAAAAAAGGTCACAAGATGGCGGCGGATCTGTGGGCAAACGCTGCTGGGGTCTGACCGACCCCGGTCAGGTCACCTGGGCGAGGGTGTATGATGTTTGAAAGACCCAAAACACACAATGACTCTAGGTAATGTCACTGATAATGTGTCCCAGAACATCTCCGAGGTGTATTTTTCAACTTCATAGAACCAAGACTGTGTTCTTTCAACTTTTATACAATTTGGATATGGAAAAGGCAAATATTCACCTAAAACAACTTTACTGTCTGTCATTTAGGGTCCTTTAATTGGTGTTACTTCAATCAATTTTGCACCAAATGGTATGTAAGGGTTTGTATTATGTCTGACAAATTTGCAAGGTAGACATTGTGGACACGTCTATGAAGACTGTGTCTGCAGAGACACTGGCTGTTGTACTTGACGTTTCCAAATACATCCAGCAGAAGGATTATCATCTGACTGGGGTCAAACCAAATCCTGCGAGAGTGCACGGTTCCTTCTACACATCCAAACGCTCACAAAAACCCCTTCATGCCATTAAATTCTTCCATCTTATTATATCTGGCGAGTGTTGTTTAAAACAGATCCATGCGGAATGTGCCAGTTCTTCTTCAGCGAACCACGCAGACGTCCAGGATGCAGAATTTGGCTCTACATGTGGGGCAGGGGACTCTGCTGGACAGCCAGGTTTCAGGTCTTTGCTGGTCTTGGCGGCTGGCGAACCATCGGCCCAGGCAGGACAGACACCACATGGGTCTGCAGAAACACCGCTGACACTCCGGCTCCATATCAAGATCTACAACAGAAGGATGCAGTGGTTTGATTCCTTTGGTCTCTTCGCTCTTGTCACATGACAAACGATTCAAAACAGAAACAAATTGAAAAACAAAAAAAGAAAATATTTTTGATAGAAACCAGAGGCGAGTAATTCCAGGTCCATCAAGTCAAAGTCCTGCCTTGTATCGGTTCAAACCTGTTCATTGAACCAGTCCATTCTGATGAGCCCAAGGCCTCATCCAGGTAAATGGGATCATTCGTGGAATTGACTGTGTTCAGTGAACAGGTTTGAACCAACACAGGACTTTGACTTGATGGACCTGGACCCACCCCTGGTTGTAGAAACTGCTTGGAGTGGTCAGGGTAAGTCACTAAAGGTTGATTATAACAAGACACTTAATTGGTTGTTACTTGACCAAATTTCGATTTGGTCAAGTATGTTGATTGGTAGCATTTGCCTGTGTGTTTGTTTGTTTGTTTGTTTGTACTCTAGCGACCACATTTCTGGAGCAAATTGGCTGTAATTTGATGACAAGTTTCAATCACGTCACCTGCAGATCTATTTCGTGGATTAAGGTCAATCAAAATATTTAAAAAATGTGTGAGTGTCCAGTACTTGAACAGTTTTAATGCAATTGATTTCAAAGTTCTTGGGTCAATATAGATTAGATATACGGTTCATATATGCGGAATATTAGACTGAAAAAGACTTGACCTTCATGGTCAGCGCCCAAGGTCACAGTTGATCAAACACAAAAAAAGAAACTGAAAAAACGCATTGCTATCCGTTTTTCCATTTTGGTTTTGGAAACAAATAATGACGAAACGGCTTGTTGTTTCGTTGTCTTATTTTTAGTTTCATTTTGAAAAACGAATGAACGAATGACACACGGATTGTGGATGACCGCACTTCGGTCAGCCTTCCTTTTCATTCCTTGTAATTGTGACCACTAAAAACACTTCCCACTGTACTTGTCTCCAAAAACAAGAACAAATGAGCAATTGATTCCAATTTTTTTTCAAAAGACAAGAGACATGCAGAAGACACTCAAACACACACTACCCTCTGTGTCACACAGTTTGACCAGCTTGGTGTTTGCTGGAACCTGCATGCAGCCGATACAAGGCTCCAGCTCCTGGACAAGGACAGAGACAGTCTTCAGTCAGATCACATGGACATAACGACACAGAAGCAGATGCACTAACAGAAGAACAGAGAAGTCTACCTGTCCACTGGGCAATGTATAGGTCTGATTGAGGTCCACCTGAGCTCTGAACGTGTCCAGGAATAATTCGCTGATGGTCTGGTAGATTACCACGTTGGCAGCATTCCTGACTGGAGCGTGCAGCTTCTCTCTGAACTCTGCGTACTCTGTCGACACTAGCCTGGATCAACAGAAAAACATGTGTCATGTAAGAGTTTAGTACAAGGTAGAGCTGGGCAAAAAAATCGATTTAGATTTAAAATCGAGTTTTATGGCAAAATCGATTCAGATTTTAGGAAAATCGTGCAGTCCGATTCAGACGATCACTTCTCTCAGAGTGACAATGGCAGTTGCTGTAACCATAACAACCATTGGCTGCTGGGACACCAGAACTACAGGCGCCATCTTGGAGTGGTGATCAGGGTGATTCCTACAGTGAAGGTTTCAGTCCGTTGGGCAAAGACACTTCACCCTCCTTACCTCCAGTATTGATCACACTGGGGTATGAATGTTCGGCGGTGGTCAGAGGGACTGTAGCTCCTGTCAGTCTGCCCCAGGGCAACTGTGGCTACATAACCCTAACCACCACCAGAGCATGTGAGAGGGAATGAATAATGGGTCACTAATGTAAAGCGTTTTTGTCCAAAAAAGTGATATATAAAACCAACCCATTATCATTATCATTATTATTATTATTATTATTATTACCTGATAGTGAAGGCTCGGACAGATGGGTTGATACTGTCCACTGTGAGTGTCAGAATCTGGGTGGGTGAAGCCGAGTCTGGACTCAGCTGATGCTGTCTGGACGCCGTCACTGTCACATGACACTCACTCTGTAAGACCATGTAAACGTGGTAAGTGGTCACCTGTACACACACACAAACAGAGGGTTGAATGTAAAATGATGCATTTCAAGAAGCTGTAACAAATGCACCTGGTCTGAGCGCACACACGGACCTTTAACACCCAACTGTCCGTCACAATAACCCGGGCTCCGTGCACCCCAGTAGCAAACTTATCAATGCGTCTGAATTCGGTGTTGACACTGGATGCCACAGCACCCCACCCTGAGTGGGGAGGCCTCACATGGGCCTGCAGAGCTCGGCTAATTGGGTGGTTGTGCCAGTGGCCGTGGGACCAGTAGATGACAAGAATCCAGCTGATCAAATGAAGACCAAGAGCCCCGAAGAGAAACGCTCGCCAGCCGTCACTCACCTGATGAACATGATGGAACATGACAACTTAAGCAAGACGTAGACAGACCAGACAAGACATACATCACATTGTCAGGAGGGTTGTGCCGATAGACGATATTGTCGTTTATGACCCACCATCGCGATGCCAAGTAACCATTGTGATGCCACGCCCCTTTTTTGTCAGACACATGCTCTAACTTTATTTATGCCTCACTAACCTAATAATTTAGCAGGGATTACACAGTAATGATGAAATCACTAAGAAAATTAATATGCAATAGTAGTCAGACATTTAATTGCCCTTATTAACTATTATATTATTATAATTATAATAATAATTATGATTATTTATTTTGAGAAGCAACACGTATTTTGTTGACCCCAGGAAACCTGCCGGGACTAGTTTTGCTTTGACCAAAACCGGACCAGAACTGGGGTGGGGTCACTGTGGGTGGACCAGAGTAAAGACACAGATTGATTTCATACAGATTCATCTGAAAAATAGTGAACTATTCCTTTAAGGAGACATCGCCCAAACCCTAGAACACAGCCCTCTGGTTTTTAGTGAAGTGACTGGCAGGTAAAACAGGTTTATTGAAAAAGGCTTTAGGTAAAGATCTGACCTCTTTTCAACACAGGAATTAAATGTACAGTTGGAATGATTATTGATTATATGTCAATTAATATTATACTACATATTAATTCATATTTTAATTTAGAAGAAATGTTTCACTTCTCAAATGCAAGCCTTTACTTGTGGTAATTTTGTAGTTTCTTTATTCTGTGATATTCATTCACTTCATACCCTCATTTACTAATCAAAAGAATTAAATGATTCACAAATCCTGAACATGGCGTGTTTATACTTTTGTTGACTTAAATCCAAGTAGGGACTTTTTTGGCCAAGCTGTGTGTGTATTCTTGTATTCCAATCTTTATGGGGACATCGATACATTTACACAGTCACACCATGGGGACCTCTGACAACATGGGGACCAAAATTCAGGTCCTCACAAGGGTTAAATATAAATGAAGGTCCCCACTAGTAAAATAGAAATATGGCCCTCTCATTAAAATGTATTAATTTTTTCCGGAAATCCTCAAACATGTGAGAAACTGGCAGGAGAAATGTATTTTTCAGAGATTTGAAGACAAGTTTTTTTTTTTTTTTTTTTTAAAAAGAAAAACAGTGTTTCATTTTATGTATTTTTTTCATTATTTTTATCTATTAGTTAAATATATTTATTCAGTTTTTATTTTCATGTCTAATTACATTTTCCAATTGTTATTAGTATTTTATTAAAAAGAAAATTCACTACCCAATGACTAGTTGATAAAGGTGGTCTGTCTGTCTGTCTGTCTGTCTGTCTGTCTGTCTGTCTGTCTGTCTGTCTGTGCGTGCGTGCGTGCGTGCGTGCGTGTACGTACGTACTGACCTGACTGAAGTATTCCATGTTCTTTTCTGGAGCAGCGATACACATCCCCAAGTAGTAACCTAGAAGCACATAAGGCAAGGTAGGTAGGTGTGTATATATAGACAAAGAATGAGAGATTTTCATGTAATTCAATTTTTAAATTTTTTTTTTTTTTTTACATTTAAAATCAGCAGTTTTTATTATTTATAGGTAATTATGATCATATTTTACTGCTCTGACCCAATGTAGATCTAATTATTCTGTATGTACAAGGTTCTCACCAGGAATTTTGTACAGCGTAATGGTGACCAGGACGGGCTGACAATTACACGCATGCGCAATAGCCTTAGTTAAATCTGCCGAGCGGCCGGTCTAGATGTCAGCCAATGAGCGTCATGTAGATGCTACAAATGCTCATGATTTAGGACACTACTATTCACCATACACGGCATCATGGAAACAACCGAGACATCCTAATTGTAGCCCTGAGATTGTAAGGGACTCTTAATGTTAGACAGGAAAGGACAGCTGAGGTGGGGAGACAAATTAACCTAGATAGGAACCAGTGATGTGCAGGTTGATGTAGAAACGACCTGCAACCGACCGCTTTTTTAAACTAGCCTGCCCGCAACTCAGACTGCAAGAAATATATTTGAAAAGGACAGACCCTACCTGCATTTTTAATCACTAAATTGTCTTTATAAACATCACATGACCTTACATACCTGCATTTATTTCTGTGTTAAAATTCCATGTCATTGCTTGTAAGTTAATATGTTGAAAAAATATTTTTGTTCTGCTTCATCATTAAAAAAAATGATCAACACACAGCATCTAAACCAGGGGTCGACAACCTGTAACACCCAAAGAGACATTTGAACCTGGTTTCCATGGAAAATAAAACATTGGGAGATGCTCATCGTCTTTAAAAATCTGTGTCCCAATGTGTCCCAAACCTTACTTTTTTCGTTTGGATGTTTCCGGAGCTTCCACTCTCCCAACTTTATTTTCTCTCTTGCTCCCTCTACACAGGAGGATACTGACCACGATGTACGACACCTTCACGGTAATTCAGTTAATAAAGCGTATTTACCAGGTTATTTTAATATTTATCTCAAACAACCCGACCAACCACAAACTAATATTATTAAAAATATTTTTCAATGACCTGCAACTGTGGGTCACTTCGGGTCAGTCAGCACATCACTGAATAAAATAACAAATAATAATACACACATGGCGTACATGTGTCAAAATAACTCTTTCTCAGGGCCAACTACCCCAATGAAGAAGTTTTCTCACATAAATATGGACATATTACGCACACAAATGTGGTCAAAATACAATCCCACAATTTGGAAGGCAGTGTATTGGCCCTAATCACAGCGTAACATTTTAAACAGACAGCGTAATGTCCTGTTACACTGAAATGGGCTGATGTAGAACCTGAATTTAGATAATTTTTATGCCATTAATATCTTCATTGTTTTTCATCCAATGGGCCAGAATGTACCCTTTGGTGGGCTGGATTTGGTCCCCGGGCCTTATGTTTGACACATGTGAACTAAAACAACAAAACCCATGACTATAGAAAAGAACAGCTGCAGAAGAAGTGTCCACTGGAGAGACCAGTATGTGTCAAAGGGTTAAAAGTAACTACAGCGGGGAGCAATAAAAAATATAGACATGAAGAAAAATAAACAAAGAAAAGAAAAGACAGTCAGAAAAACAGTCAAACCTCCGCCAAGGCCAATAGTGGATCTAGCCTCTGTAGCCCTTAGATTGAATTGGATCACACAGCTGTGAACACTGGAGCCAAACCACAGTCAACAGAAGCACCTGTGCAGCTAGCTTTAGCCGCTAATCACTAGCATACCGCCTAGTTCCGGGTTCAAACAGGCTATTTTATTTACCTAAGGGGAGGGCAGAGTGGACCAGCACGGTAATGGTGGTCCTCCTTACGTGGTACTGGATGAAGCCCATATCCTCACTGCCCAGCCACGAAGAGAACAGGTTCTGGACGGTTAACCCGGCAGAACGGAACTCATTTGGCGTAAACACAAAGCACAGAGCAAACACCAGGTAGGCCAGAGTGAAGCTCAGTTCCGGGCTGTCCATGGTTCACCACTACCGGCCCCTTCCACAGCCCATTGAAAGGTACTCTATTCACTCTGACTAAAACTTTCTTCCTCTCCTTCCTTTCTTCCTTCTCAGTCTCGTTCCTTCTTCTTCTGTGTTTCTACTATCAGCAGCTCTCAAACCAGCGCCAGTGTCACAGCGCCACCCACAGATATAGAAAGGGGAAGATGGCGCGCGTCATATCCTTTAACGTTATGGTGAATGCGTGGAGCCGGCCGCCATGTTGGAGCGGTATTTGTCAGTCTGGTTACATATGTAAACCAAGCAAGAGGATGCGTTTATCTAATTTAATTTCATGTCACTTATTTCTCTCGAACATACAAACAACATCAACAAAAACAAAATAAATGAATATATATTGCAATTTGTCAAACTACCAAGAACAGCTGTCAAACTCCAGTCCTGGGGTGGTGGTGCCCTGCATGTTTTAGATATTTCCCTCTTCCACATGATTCAGTTTAACCCTTTAACTTTTGAGACTTCAGCAGTTCCACGATAAAAAAAAACAATATATATATATATATATATATATATATATATATATATATATATATATATATATATATATATATATATATATATATATATATATATATATATATATATGTATATATATTAAAAAAAATAAGCAAGACAATAAACAAAATCAGCCGAGACCATTAATAAAATTAACAAAGTTAATATCAAGACAAGGAAACTCCTTACCATGCATGGAGGGTTCCACCCCAAGTCCAGTGTCCTGAGGCTGTACACTAAGCGAAAGGAAGGGGGCCGAGGACTAGTAAGTGTCAGAACTACTGTCCAGGAGGAAACGGCGAACCTCCAGAAATACATCAAGAAAATGGCCCCCAATGACCAACTGCTAAGTGAATGCCTCAGGCAACAAAAGCCCAGTAAGGTCGAGGAACCAGAGGGGCTATCATGGAGGGACAAACCCTTGCACGGCGTGTACCATCGACAAATTGAGGAAGTGGCTGATATGGAAAAGACATACCAGTGGCTGGAAAAGGCTGGACTAAAGGACAGCACAGAGGCGCTACTCATGGCTGCACAAGAACAAGCCCTGAACACCAGAGCAATAGAGGCCGGGGTCTACCACATCAGACAGGACCCCAGGTGTAGGCTGTGTAGAGAAGCCCCTGAAACAGTCCAGCACATCACAGCAGGGTGTAAGATGCTGGCAGGCAAGGCATACATGGAGAGGCATAACCAGGTAGAGGACATACTGTACAGGAACATCTGTAAAGAGTATGGACTGGAGGTCCCAGGGTCAAGATGGGAGAACCCCCCAAAGGTGACAGAGAACAAACAGGCCAAGATCCTGTGGGACTTCCAGATCCAGACTGACAAGATGGTGATGGCCAATCAGCCTGACATAGTGGTGGTGGATAAACATGAGAAGACAGTGGTGGTGATAGATGTAGCAGTCCCCAGTGATAGCAACATCAGAAAGAAAGAACATGAGAAGCTTGAGAAATACCAAGGGCTGAAAGAGGAGTTAGAGAAAATGTGGAGTGTGAAGGCAACAGTGGTACCAGTAGTGATCGGAGCATTAGGGGCAGTGACCCCCAAGCTGGGACAATGTCTCCAGCAGATACCAGGAACAACATCAGAGATCTCTGTACAAAAGAGCGCATTGCTAGGAACAGCTAAGATCCTGCGCAGAACCCTCAGGCTCCCAGGCCTCTGGTAGAGGACCCGAGCCTGAAGGAGACACCGCCCACGTGGGGCGAGAGGAACATTTTATATATATATATATATATATTAAAAAAAAAAATAAGCAAGACAATAAACAAAATCAGCCGAGACCATTAATAAAATTAACAAAGTAAGACACAAATGGCACAAAATTAACTACAAATATTATAAAATAAAAACAAAATGTAGTAAAATAAAAAATAAGCAACAAAATGAAAAAATAACTATTTACAAAATTATAAATAACATGGAAAATTTACAAGAGAGAGGGAGAGGGAGGGAGAGAGAGAGAGAGAGAGAGAGAGAGAGAGAGAGAGAGAGAGAGAGAGAGAGAGAGAGAGAGAGAGAGAGAGAGAGAGAACTATTTGGTCCCACTAGTTTTAATTTTGCCTTTGTGTGGCATAGACAGACCACCCGTTTTTGCTGAGAAGCAAACGTGACGTTAGGTTTAATGTGGGCTTAGTAAGAAACTACAATGCGTCGCGTATGTGACGTCACACACTGTTCAGCTGTGGTGTGGAGTCTGTGGTGACGCCTCATGTGCGACAGGCTTGTAGTCCAAATAATTAACAGGTTTTACTCGTTACTCGGCACATGACAAACCAGATACCATTTTATTTCCCATTGAATACCATTCATTTATTTTTACGATCTCAAGCCACATGAGCCTCCCGGGAGAGGCGGAGACTTAAGCCCCCCATTAGCTAGCTAGCTAAATAGCGGGGAAGCTTAATCTAAATATACATAACTTCGCGTGACGTCACCGCATCGCTGAGTAACGCGCCGGTGTTTTAAAAGGAGAAACAGCAGCGTAACACTAGACAGATAGCTCTGTTACGATGTCCTACGACTATCTTGATAAAATTATGCTTCCGAAAAAGACCGGTATGAATGGAAATTAGCAGGGACCAACTGGAGAACTGTCTGTATAAATTACCGACAGGTTCTTGGTGAAATGACCCCATGAAGTGGCCAGACATCTATGACTGTCTCTCCAAAATTTCCACATTATGAAACTATCTATGCTACTTCATAATGACTAAAAATTCCTGATGGCTTTAGGATAAGAATGATGCAAATTTGTTCAGATATCTGTATTGGTTTGCAAGATATGTTTGTTTCAAGTTTTAACAAAAAAGGCATTCTTCACTCCAAATGGCTGTTACCATGGTGATTTATTAAACTTAACTAAATTAACATACCTTAAAAAAGTTGATAGGATCCATAGGTATCATTTCCAAGTGGCTGATATATTTTCTAAAAAAATTAATTTTACCCCCAAAAAAACATATTTTGAGATAAAACCATGTGACCAGCGGTTCAAATATTTTGGCACTTCTTCTGAAACAATGCCATATGTCCTAAAGTTCATCCCTACTAGTTTAAGTGATTGAATAATTTCTGCCACGATCAAAAGAATAACATCCCCAGCTAAAAGTAATACAGAGGATTTAGCTATTTCATTTATCAATAATATTTTTATATTAATCATGCTTTGGTGCCAACACTGCCAGCAGCCAGGAAAGGGTGAAGTACAAGCAGGGACAGGAGAATGTTCACTTTTGGAAATCGAAATTAAAAAACACCTTTTTTGTTACACCTAAATTAAAATCTAAACACAAAGGCTCCTGGGGAAAGGCTAACTGCTGGAGACAATGTGGACAGACAATGGCAGATTACTTTCATGTATTCAGGACTTGTCCCTTTATTCAACTATATTCTGTACATGGCATGTTTCAATTCCAAATTATTTATTCCAAATAAAGCAATTTGGAATTAAAGGTATTTCCTTGGTGTTTACATGGCCATGTTAATTCTGAATAAGCATTTACATGGGAAACAGGTTTATTCTGCTCTAGTTAATTTGGCTTTAAGAGCTGGGAATACAGAAGGTTCTGATTGGATAAAACATCCACATGACATCTTGACGTCTACCTGAAGAAAACAATCACGTCCACTTCCTGTTTTGTTGAACACTCTTTCCATTCTATTTAATTCTTCAAAAGCTCCAATCAAATAATTTAATTCACCATGACACAGATGCTTGGTGTGTCATCTAAAAAATGAACTAAACTAAATTTTTACTGTTGATAATCCCTTTAAATAAAAAGTAAAATAATAATAATAACATCTGTACTTGTAATTGTTATGATCCACTGAACAAAGTGACATTAGTTGTTTCTGGTTTTAGCCCATCACATCAGTCACACAAGGATTAAAGGCTTGGTCACAGACAAGAAATTATTTAATTTTTTTATTCAAAAAAATCTTGCCTATTAAGGAAAAACAAAATCACATTTGCTCTAAAAAAAACAAACAAAAGAAGTCATCAACACACATCAACGCTGAACACTGTACATGACTGGACAAAACTTTCCAAAAAACATGAAGAAAAACTCTTTAGAATCAGTTGATTCTAGTTTGATCCAATTGTGATTAAACTTGTGACGATTCAAACATGGATCTGTTTTTGCCAAACCGCAGATCCGTCCACCAAAATTAAGTCAACACAAAATCCAAACCCCCCCCCTAAAAAAATTAGATCAGGGTTTTACAGATCGCGACTGAAAAACCCTGAAATATGAAACGACTCCCTGAGCACCATAGTCATTACATAAAACATCCAAATGTTTCCTTTAAAAGCAGTAAGTAGGGAAATAGGTTAGTGTTGGCCTGGGATAGCAGTCGCTCTGACAGAAAGCGCTACGAGCTGCTGGAGGTGGCGTCTGAACAGATGCATTCTGGGTAATACTGTCAAAGTGAGGGGGTTTAAGCCAAGTCTGGATCCACTGGGTTTTCCATCTTCTGAACTTTGGAAGGAGTCACTGCACAGTCTTCATCCTAAAGACAAACAAAAAAAATGAATCAACACAAACAACCACGTGGACATTTTTATACATATTAAAGAATAAAAATTACTGCTCATTTTCCATCAGACTTCACTGAGGTGGTTGATTATAAATACTACAACTGATTTAAAAATGTTCCTGCCTTAAACATCACTACTGTTAGTGATCATGTTAACCCTCTATAACAGGGGTTCTCAAACTTTTTTGGCCCAGGTCCCCCTTGGAGGGGTGACATTTTTCCATGTCCCCCCTCATCCTCGCGATACTGAAAATGATCAAAAACCACTTCAACAATGATAACCTTTTTTAATAGTGCTTTTGTGCAAACCAGCCACATTTTCAGGTATTATAATATAAATGAACACTTCAGAAACAACAATTTTAAATAATTTTAAAATAATAAACGGAACAAAAAACACACAAAACCGTGTGTGTGTGTGACAGACAGACAGACAGACAGAGACTTAATGAGAGGGATGAGCTTGTCAAACTCAATCTATCAATGTACTTTCTCTTTTTAGGGTTAGGGCGTTTGTTTTTGTCATTGTCATTTTCATTGTCATTTCTTTTACCACTTCTTGAGGAACTTGGCGGACACAAAAATCGATCCATGTTCGCTGCAGGGTGGCTAAAAATAGCCTGTGACTCGCTCCGTCTCAATTTAGTCAAGCTGGCGTCAAACAGCGCTGTTACTTCCGCCCGCTCGCTACAAAATAAAACTTCCGCATTTCAAAATAAAACAGCAAAAAAAAAAAAAAAAAAAGTGAATAATTTCGCGTACCCCCTGGACATGCGCCACGTCCCCCTAGGGGTCCACGGACCCCAGTTTGAGAACCGTGGCTCTATGGGACAGGGGTGTCTCCAATGGGATAGACCAGTAAAATGAAAACATAACCTATAAACAATGACAACTCAAATTTTTGGTCAGTTTTTTTTTTTTTGTTATGTTGTTCATCGTGTTCAGCTCACCTGTAGCGAAAGGCCTGGTGTGGTCGGAGACTCTGACAGTGTTGGGAAGTCAAGCTCAATGTCCATCACATCATCAAGGCCTATGTCGTCACTGGACACAAACGGGACAAAAACAGACACTGAACGTAAACGCAGGCGGTGACGTTAAGACCCGAAGAACTGAGCTCAGAACCAGAGGTGGAAAGTAACTGAGTAAAAGTACTTTGTTACTGTACTTAAGTAGATTTTCTAGGTATCTGTACATTACTTGAGTGTTTATTTTTCTGGCAACTTTATACTTTTACTGCCTACAATTTTAAATAAATATCTGTACTTTATATTCTTTACATTCTCAGAACAGACTCATTACTTTTTCAAAGTAAACACATGTGACAGTAGAAAAATAAGTCAGAGGAAAAAAATCAGTGGAGAAAAACTGGGGCTTTATACATTATAATTATATGACTATTATCTCACAATTTGGACTTTTTTTCTCTTTAAATTATGCATTTTTAAAAATTGATTAATTTTTTAAATATAAATCTGATGACATATTATTGCGTTAATGACAAAAAAAAGCAGTTTTACTTTTGTACTTTATTACAATTGTGATTTTTTTTTTTTTACTTAAGTAGAGAAGTAGAATCAGTACTTCTAGTTTTACAAGAGTATTTTTTCACACCAGTAGCTGTACTAATGTGAGTACTTTGAACACCTCTGCTCAGAACAACTGTTGGGACTACAGTTGTCTTTTTATTGTTTGTTCCGTTTTGTTTTTTTGTATATATGTATAGGTTTAGTCCTTCAATTATTTATTATTATTATGATCAGATAGATGGATAGATATAAACTTTATTTATCCCCAAGGGGAAATTCAGGTTCCAGGTAGCACAGACACAACACAGTACACACAGACAGTGTATGATGTGAATGTACTACAAACTAAACACATAAAACTAAAATAAAATAAAAGCAATAAAAAAAGAAGGACCTATACAAGTGCTAGGGAGGATAGTAATGTGTAAGTCAATATAAATAAATAAATATATGTATATATGTAGCAAAATGGGCCAGTACAGCCAGTGCCGGATCATTATTATTATCATCATCATTTTTGTACTATGCACTATATTACTATAAGATGAATTCAGGTTATTAGGGAAGTGAAGAAGGGGTAGAATTAAATAAGCTTATGCTTCATCCTACTCCTTTTTGTGTATTATTATTATTATTATTGTTGTATTGATTATTGTTGCATTCTGCACATGTTCGAAATAAATCATTCAAATCAAATCAAATCAAAATCCTGGTCTTACATGTTATCGAGGACTTTATCTTGGCCCTCGTCGACCGGTGGGTCCCAGGCGTGCAGTTTGACCTTCCACAGTTTAATCTGCTGGTCCCAGGAGCGACGGCTGTATTTCCTGAACTTATTTGGGGTCTTTGGGTGAACGCCCGGCTGACGCATGGCTCTGGAAACACCAAACCACACCATTATTTATGTCCATGTTTGTTCTAGAACAACAGATTGAAGCCTGGCTGAGGTCTGGTGTACTTCTGTCGACTCACTTGGGAACTTCTTTGATGTATCGGTCATAAGCCAGTGTGTTTTTGCCATAGTTGATCTGTTTCTGTCGCCGTAGCAACACAGTCTCGTCTGTCTCGATGTTTTCTCCCTCTTTGGAGTCACAGCTGCAGCACAAACACATGTTAGAACTAAAACTATGACCGGACCAATCTGGAGACGTTACAGACAAATGCAGTATACAGGGTTCTACTTTCATTCTAATAAGATTTATTGAGATGTTTTATGAAAGAAAGATTTAGGCATATCGAAAATGAACTAATGAGATTTCACCACTCTGCTTTTTTTTCCTTCACTGTGCTGTAGAGCTGTCCACCCTCTCCCCTTCAGGGTTCATACACACTTTAACAAATACTTTTTGGCAAATTTCCATGACTACATACTCCTAAAAATGCAAGTCAACCATAAACAATTAGAATAAAATGTTAAAGTGTTGTGTTAAAGTTTAACACAGACGTTTAACAATAAAATAAATGACAATGTGTGGTTAGAGATTAAATTAACATTTATGTTCACGTCCCAGTGAAGACACACATTGTTAAATCTACACTTTCCTCACATTTATATTTAATTTGAGCAGATTTTAGTCCATACTGACTTCACCACATGCAGCAGGATACATCTCAAGAAGTGAGTATTATGCTGTGTAAAAAAAAAAAATAAAAATCCATAACTTTTCCAAAACTTTCTGGGTCTTTTTACTTTTCCAAAACCATTCCAGGGTTTTTCAAAATGTACGAACCCTGTCCACTTGTGTGTAAGCAGCGTATGTGTATGGATAATTCATTCAACATGGCAGCACCCACAGTTGATTGGAAATTCACTATTTCATTGCTTTATTTAAAAAAACAACAACAAAAAAAACAACCTGTTGCCTAAGCTTTGCTGTCGCATACAGCTTCATTTACATTTCTAATTAAATACTGGACTATGTTTTTAAAAAGTATGCAACAAAATTTCCAGAGTGTCTATTTCAGTCTTCGTCCTCAGACGTCTTCTGAACACAAAGGTCCATGTCTGTAGATCAGTAACTGTGGACACACTATCTGAGGACATGAAGACCTCAGGACACTTAGGTTTGTCTTTAGGGACCCTCTACTTACTACCACTGAAGTGTGATGTTGTTTAAAACTTTACAAGAGTTAGTCTAAAAAACACATGTTCTAATCACTTCCATATTAACACAGTTTGGCTTAAAACTGCAAAATCTAAATTTCTCAATGTTCATCCAAATGGTTGTGATTTTAATGTCAACTATATGTATGTACTAGGGTTGTCACGATACTAAAATTTCAAACTCGATACCGATACTAAGGATAATACTCGATACTAATTTCGATACTGGAGATGTGAAGGATTCCTTTTAAAATGTCCTCCATGGACTGCTAAAAAAAAGTAGTGAGTGCGGGTGCAGAATAAATGCATGTCTATCTCTTGGTAAGTTAAGGTAGGTCTATGTTTTTGCTCAAGCCCTTCTGCAGTGCTAACTGTAAGACTCTTTATGGTCGAGCATTATGTGCGCGGGCGGCAGCGTATTGCATCATGTGACCACCGCGGACCCCTTGCGGGACTAGCAGCGCGCACGTCAAAAATGATAGGCTGACATGCTCACGGTGGCCTCCGTGGTGGTAACGTGATACTATGCGCTACCGCCTGGCTGCCGCCCGCGCGCATAAACGTTCGACTATATCGAGGCCTTTAAAAGCAAAGTTACATCGGATGGTCCAATCACAGACCTATAGAAATAGTGTATAGGTCTGTGGTCGCACTGGCGTCATCCCGTGTGCTGTCAGAGGCAGCTGGAGAAAAAAAGAGACTTTAACTTACACGCCGGCATTATGGCTGTGCCAGAGCTGACCGTGTTGATGCCTGTTTACAATTCTTAACGTTACCCGCTACAAAAAAGCGGCGACGCGCCATAAAAACAAAAATCGATTTTCCAGCAACTTAGTATCTAATTAGATACCAAGGGTCAATATCGATTTAGTATCTAAAATCGATTTTTTTTGACAACCCTAGTATGTACTAACAATCAAATCATTTTTACTCCAGATAATCCCTTTAAGTAGCTGTGAACTACATGAGACTGAGTGAGTACTATATACACAACACAGAAGAATCACCAGTAAATAAATACAGGCCCATTAATAAGGAACTGTGGGTACAAGTTGACACCTGTTGTTACTGTGCAAATATTATTGTGAAATTGTTCTAATCACTAAATGTGGTCAACATCAGGCTGACCTCCAAATGGATTTATTGCTCTTTCACTATGATGATCAATTTATTTATGACTATCAATTGTATCCTGACAAACACTTAACTTTGAAAACCTGCCTGTTGTCAAATGAACCCAATTAAAATCCCCTTTGTTTCCCTGCACAGTATACTTCCAATAACATTTGAATTTTATATGTTTAATAAATGCTAAATTCATTAGTTAATTTTGTACAAGGTTTTGTAACATTGTTTTTTCTTATTAAAACTATTGTTATACTGGTGTTTAAATATCCACATGGTTGACCTCTACAGATAATATTGGATTTAAGATGGTTAAAGCATATTTTCATTTGTTGGTTAAACCACTGCTGAAATGGATAATGTTGACGCCAAATAAATCATTTTCCTGGTGTTTCTTTAACGTAGGTCAGTATCCCTCTGTTTGATCCATATGTGACCCCCCACCACGAAACCAGGCATAAGTCGCGCTGAGCCGTTCAGAGCTACAGCCAAATTTAGGCTGGAAGGTGATTTGTTATTAGTGTTTACACCTTATCAAAAAACGGTACCTTAACACCTCTATGTTCAGTTCCTGTGGTCATTACATTGAAATCCAATCAATAAAGGTGTTTATTGAGTCAATTATTTAAGCGGTGACAAAAGTTCAGGTATTGCTGAGCAAAGACAAAGACGACTTCCACCTCTTTTCGCCGAACAAAACGATCTCCGTTCCGTGGGTAAACACCCAAGTGTTTGGTACGAGGTAAAAGCTTATATTGAATGTTCTGTCCAATGGTGTAAGCCAAATGATTATAATACGTCACACTTCTGTCCTATTATTATAATATATAAAACTTCTGTGACATGTCCATCAGAGTGTCCTTTAACATCTGTCAACAATTTGTGTCAATCGGATACAAATTATTATGCGTTGCTAAGGACTTCCTACCCCAAAACAGTCCAAAACTTTAACGGACAATATCTAAAAATATGCAAATTGTAAAATATGTCCAAATGTGGATATTAAAATGACCATAACTTTGGTTCTACTTGTGATAGAAACATCATTTTTTTCACCATCTTAAACCTTAGTTTACACTCTACCAAGATACACACATAACTCTGTTTGGATTTACACACACTTATGCCTGGTTTACTGGTGGTGGGTCACATTTAGGTTTTTGGCCTCAGAAAAGTAATAGTGAATAACTTAAGGAGTTTTATTTACTTATTTTCAACCTTTTAAGGATATTTTATTTCACACTTTCTAAGTCCATACACACTGTTTCAGATTCTTGCAAAAGACCTATTTTTGTTTTAAAATTAAATTATGTATTGATGATAAATATGAAAATCAAATCTACAGGATTTCAGTATGAACTTACACATGAATGTTCAATGGGAAAATAAAAGATGGCAAAATGAGTAAAAAAAAGAAAGTCAACGTACCTCTCTGAAGAGCCAGAGGAGGTCTTCCTCTCTCTTTGAGAAAATTCTGAGCCCAGTATTCGCCTCCTGTAACTGAGCCAAGTGCAAACAGACGGTCAACAAAGACTCAAGTGTATGACGTCTGTACTTCTGCTACAAAAAGACTACGGTTGAATCTCATTTCACCTCTTACCCCCCGTTCCGCACGTCCACATGTAGGGGTAGGGGTGTTTCAATTCAGGTTAAGGCAGAAGGGTAGGGGGAAGGGCTTTATAGCCCATTTCCAGAGGTAGACTCCAAATGGACGGGTACAAGAAATTTTCGGGAATACAATGTGAATCCTTTTAAAAATTAACAGTTAAAGTTGTAATAACTGTTGTATTGTATAAAGTTTGACATTGTCGTAATGTGTGATGGTCATATTCTTCATAAAACACACGTGGGGGGGGGGGGATATACAAATTTTAAAAATCACGATTTACGCAAACATGGAGTAATGGGTCAATGCATAGCACTTCTGTGATTGGACGCAGATATTAGTAAAAATATGTTCATATCCAGGAGAACGACACACCTACAGCAGCAGACATGTTTGTTCACTTCTGGTTAAAGCTGTGGTTTTTTGGTTACGTAACAACTGGAAGAGCGAACAGATGACGTAGGTGAGCGTTGAAGGGGTGTCCCTATTTACAGGGGTTGCTTTTCAAGCCCTACCCCTTATAGCTCAGTTTGAAGGGGTAAGGGGTGAAATGAGAGTCAGCCTTAGTCATAGACAGGGTGGTTACCGTTGCATGTCTCTGTGGACACCCATCTTCATCTCATCCTTCTCCACTTGGTCGGCCCAGTCCGTCAGTCCGCTGCAGCGAGACACTGGGCCTGAACTCTCTGGAGTTGTGAAACTACAAAGGAGGAAAAAAATTAGGAAGAAGCTCATTACACCCATAATAATGATAAATTACATTTCTATAGCACTTTTCAAGGCACCCAAAGCACTTTACATTCATGACCCATTATTCATTCACTCTCACATGCTCCCTCTGGTGGTGGTAAACTACATATGTAGCCACAGTTGCCCTGGGGCAGACTGACAGAAGCGTGGGGCCATTTCACACCTACAGCCCCTCTGACCACCACCGAACATTCACACACATTCGTACACCAGTGTGAGTGACACTGGAGGGTGAAGTGTCTTGCTCAAGGACACAAGGGACTGACTAAGAGCAGGAATGGAACCATCAACCCTTTAGTTAATAGACGACCCATGGCCATATGATAATGCTTATGTGTTACTAAGCTGTGTTAGGAATTTCTTCATCAAGGCACTTGCTGCTTGATTCTAGACCTGTGTTAAAAAAAAAAAATAATTGATTTTCTGCTCTTGACCGATTCGCATATTAATAACTTAAGATCGATTCGTACGCCCAAAGATAAAAAAAAACAAACATTTCTTTAAATTAGATTTTTGTGCATTTTTTCCACCTGTGAACATTTCTCCCACTGACTCCTCAGCACGCAGGCGCACTTTGTGTGTGACCTAAAACTTTCCGAAAACGCCACCGTTTCCCAAAGTCCCAGTCTGGAAATATTTCAGGTTCCGAAAAAGCGAAAGGACACAGATGTGTTTGACAAAACCAATGCCGTTTGCAAGTTGTGTTAAATGGAAGTGAAGTACGGTATTTTGGAAACTATTTTGATTTGATTTGAATGATTTATTTCGAACATGTGCAAAGTACAGCAATAATAATAATAATAATAACAATGACATGTCCGAAAAGGAGTAGGATGAAGCATAAACTTATTTAATCCTACCCCTTCTTCACTTCCCCAATAACCTAAATTCATCTTATAGCAATATAGTGCATAGTACAAAAAATTATGATAATAATAAAATAATAACAATTATAACAATACCAATAATCAATAACTGAAGTACTAAACATAGACATATATACAAAAAACAAAATAAAACAAAAACTAAAAACAAATGAGCAGATAGGAAAGTAGGTAACAAATAGAGTTTTTTTTGTTTTGTTTATTTTGTTTATTTTTTCCTCCCTTCCTTCTTCTTCTTTTCCCTTTCTTTTTTTTTCTTTCCTTTTTCTAAGTTGTCTGCATTTTCAAGAAGCAGTTGGAACAACATCACCCGGGGATCAAACCATCAACAGGACAAACAGGAAAGTAAATGAAGCTGAAAAAACTTTAACACTGGATCGGATAGAATAAAAAAAAAATAAATTGTAATTACATGGAATGTCTGCTGTCAGAGTGTCTGTGGTCAGAATAGCCACTGCTGTCAGGATCAGTGCCATCTCCATGTCTGCTGACCCGCAGGGATCCATCAACGGTTCTCTTCCTGCAGTTGGACCATCGAGACGGGCCAGAGCTTCTACACAGGGAAAAAAAAAAAAAAGGAAGTAGAGTCAGAACACACACAGAACAGGGTCACAGAAGCAGCTTCATGAAAATAAAAAGATTCTTAACAGTGTAGAACTGGCATGTCCAAACTATTCCACAAAAGGGTCGGTATGGCAGCAGCAGAACTCCAGACTGGACTCTACTAATCAGCTGATCTCAGTCTTCAGAGAGTCGATTGGTCAAACTGTGAAGTCTTGGTTGGAACAAAAACCTTTAGCCACGGTCTGTACGTTTACACAGTGTTTTTTAATTTCAAATTATTTATTCAGAATAAAGTAATTTGGAATTAAAACCATTTCCTTCGTGTTTACATGGACATGTTAATTCTGAATAAAGGTGCTTTACTTCGCCGTGACTCCGACACTTGCTTCGTACAGCCATCTGCCGGCAGCGTGGAATAAGACTTATGTCATGGTGACAAGGCCAGGAGCATCAACAAAACGACAGGAATGTTAAAATGAAATTAACTGTTTACATGGGACATGAATTATCTTATTTGGAATTAACATAGGAATAAACCAGTGACTTTATTTAATTCAGAATGTAAGTGTTCAAAAGGAATTAGGTGTTTACATGGTCATCTTAAAGTGGAATTAACCTTTATTCTGAATTAAACAGGAATTAAAAACTCCCATGTAAACCCACTGACTGACATTTTGTGGAATAGTTTGGACACGTCTGGTCTAGAAATATGGAGGTGACAGTTGGATCCAACAATGACTGAGCTACAAAATTGGTCTTTAGTGAAAAAAAATATATAATAATAATAATACGAATAATAGAGCTCTCTAGAAATATATGGCAACTAAAATATAGATTGTGAGAGCAGTTTTTCCTCACACTTAGGGTCAGGGCACAAAATGGAAGACAATTAGTTCTTAATAAGTCATGACATAAAAATGCAAAAGTCATTACATTTATATAAATATATGTACTTTATACTCTTTACATTTATATAAATATATGTACTTTATACTCTTTACATTTATATAAATATCTGTACTTTATACTCTTTACATTTATATAAATATATGTACTTTATACTCTTTACATTTATATAAATATATGTACTTTATACTCTTTACATTTATATAAATATCTGTACTTTATACTCTTTACATTTATATAAATATATGTACTTCATACTCTTTACATTTATATAAATATATGTACTTTATACTCTTTACATTTATATAAATATATGTACTTTATACTCTTTACATTTATATAAATATCTGTACTTTATACTCTTTACATTTATATAAATATATGTACTTTATACTCTTTACATTTATATAAATATATGTACTTTATACTCTTTACATTTATATAAATATATGTACTTTATACTCTTTACATTTATATAAATAACTGTACTTTCTACTCCCAAACTAAACAGACGTGACAGTAAGAAAAATAAGTGGAGAAAAACTGTAACTGACTTTTAATCTCTAATCTAATTTTATCTCACAACTGTGACCTTTTCTCTTAAAATTATGCACCCCCCACCCCCCTCAGGCTGAAGTTAATACTTATTTGCATAACCCTATTAAACAAAAAGAAAAAAACAATAACAAAAAAATAAATAAATAACCAAATCATGTTGCACAACAAAAGACATAAGATAAAATACTTCTCCAAATTCATATAAAAATCACAGGTTTTATCAGACCGGTATTAATACATTTTTACAAGAAAAACTGTATTCTTGATCATGCTTTATATTTTTCTATAACATAAAACTTGAAGAGCTTTTTAAATGTATAGATTGAAGAATATGCTTCTTTATCTAGACTGTTCCATAGCAGGACTTCTCTAACAGAGACATCTACTTCTGTTGGTAGTTAGATAATGTACTTAAAAACATAAACAGAGAAGTAAATCAGTATTTTTTCCACACAAGTAAGTGTACTTCTACTTTTAGAATGTGAGTACTTTAACGACCTCTAGAATAAAATAAAACAATACATGTCTTCCCTGGTCTACAGCTTTCTCCCGCCATCTATGAGCTACTTCCGATTGTCCTGGGTTTCTGTTCACTCATCCATCAAATTTACTTTGTTCTGAATCTGAATCATATAATGAATTATTTCAAAGTATTCAGTTGATTACGGTATGATAAGGAGAACATTATGGTAAAAAAAACAACCAGTTCATTCAGTTAAATCTCAAATAGCAGTTGGTAGTAGCAGACTGGCGGAAAACTACAGGATTCCTATATTACATACAACAAATAAATAACCCAAACATTATAAAGATATAATGAGATAGTGAGAGTTCTTAACCGTTCTAACATGCATGCATAGTCTATATAACACTGGACAATGAAATGTTCTGAGGGCGAAGAACTCTAAAGGACCAACCACCTTCAACTGAAGTGTGTAAACCAAAGTAAAGTAAAGCAAACAAACAAGTTACCGCCTTAAAGAAAAACAACAGGGTCAAACACAGAAAGAATTAGCTAACACTGTTAGAGGAAGGCTCGCGCTCTTCGTTAAACAAACAAATATTAGAAAATGAATGTTTTCGATAAAGCAAAAAAAACTATACTTACCCATTTGTATTCCTCCTGCTGTGACCTTCTCCTCGTCTGCTTCTGGCCCAGTCAGACATTTTGTTAAATATACTAAAGTCAACGAATTTGTTGGTCAGTAGAGGACTTCTGTGTTGTTCTGGGACTCTCACAGCAGATACTGTCTACAAATTACCCGCCAACACTGAAAGACGCGCGTCTGCAAACTAACCCTCTGGTCATGTGACCGGAAACGGCTATGAAATTGTTGCTATGCTAATAGATTATGCTAGCTTCACTAAATACAACTCCAGTCACTGTTTAAATCCACGCACACAATAACACGATCACAACAGTTTAAAACTCATACGGATGTAGAAACAACTGAGTCTAAATGACTGAAAACTCAACAAAGAAAACACGTATGTATTTATCCGAAAGGAAGCTACATATGAGTGCGTAACTATACATACAGACAGTTCGGCTAAGAAGCGGAAGTAACCTAGTCTTTCTGGGTTTGCTTTGGCAGCTGGTTCTACACTTGACATACACATTACCGCCCCCTACCGGGCTGGAGTGTGCTACAGTAAATTATACTGACTGGGGAACACAGTTTTTGTTGATAATCCGTGATAACCCAAAATAAGACAACAACAAAAAAACAACTCGTTTCTTCATTACTTGTTTCTAATTATAGCACACACTATTTTCTATAAAAGAAAAAAATCCGCGATTTCACGATAAACACACTCCTTTATTGTGAAATCAACAACACTGTTGAGTTCACTCGTTCATGACTCTTTGCCCCTTTCTCCTCGTCTGAGGAAGAAACAATCCATCTCCCGGACTCCACTGCCAACCATCATGCTCTCAAACGCCCAATCCCTCCGCAATAAATCCGAAGAACTTCACGCGCTGGTCCGTTTCAGTCATGACTTCAGAGACACATGTATCCTGGCGTTCACAGAGACTTGGTTTTCCGACCTAGACTCCGACTCAGACTGGGAGATTAACGGGTTCGGGAAACCCATTCGCCTGGACAGAGATGCCGAAACCACGGGCAAATCAACAGGTGGGGGAGTGTGTTTATATGTCAATAAGCGATGGTGTAACTCAAAATCTGTCATTATCCGTGAGAGGCAGGCGCGCAGATAGCGGGGGTGTCAGGTGTGTCATGACACACCCAGTTTTGAATGCCCTTAGATCCATCCCACCCACTTTTATTTAAGAAAAAAACTTCTTACTTTTTTAACTTTTACTACTTACTTCTTACTTAGTCAAGCATCACGAAGAAACCAAAATATGAATTAACATACGTAATAACGTGACTCGGTTATTGCGCTGTGCGGCGGCATCGTCGTTAACTTTGGTTGCCATGGTTACAAACAGTCTGACAGGCATTATTTGGACAGCCAGGGTGCATGTTCAGGAGGACCCCAACACGGCATGGAATAATGAGGCGAGCTAAAAAGCAGAAAACGATCATGTGGTTTTTTTTCAAAGAGCAACAGCTGTAAGTAAACTGCTACTTTACGTTATCACCAGGGCTCTAAATTAACACCCACCAACCCGCCAAATGCGGGTGAAAATCCATTTTGGCGGGTAAAAAAACAACTTACTAGCCACTTTGGCTGTTGGCGAGTGCAGACCCGGTTGTAGCAATCCTCTATGGGGCACCACCATATGACCGTCCTATTTTTTTTATCCTTCCCCTGTCTTTTGTTTCCTGTCTTGCTTGCTTCGGCCCAGGCAGCGCCCCTATGGCAAAGCCAAAGTGTTCACATAGCCACGCGTTGTGTTTATTATATCACGTGTTACAGAACGCGTTCTGGCAGCGCACTGGCGCGCGCAATGGTACGTACTAGCACGCGTGCCAGTGCGCGCGCCAGTGCGCCTACAGCCTACTTGTGTGTTTGACAGGAATGCTAATAAGCCCAAATGAATTGATCATAACGGGCTTATATGAGGATTTGGTGCTATCTTTGGTCAGTTGGTGAGTCCACAAATAGGTTAAGGAAATGAGATGGTTTAAGAAAGTTTATAACAACACCAAGATGTAATGTGAGTGTATGTTTACAGTGGGGACAGTGGAGATAAAAAGTAAAGAAGTTAGGAGTTAAATGTGAAAATGCAAAAAAATAAAAATAAAAATGTGATCATATGTTTGAAGAAATGATATGGGACCAATTGAGAAAATGTAAGAGCAACAAGATGTGAGTCTATGTATTGTATAAATTGTAATATAGGTGAGAACAGTAAAGAAGTGTTAACAGTGAAAGGTGAGAAAATGTAAAAGCAAGAAGTTTTAAGAGTTAAATGGGAAAATGTAAAAAAAAAGGATCATATGTTTAAAGAAATGAATTATTTCAAGAGGAAAAGGTTAAATAAAATAATTTAATGAAATTTGGTCAGGGGAAAAATGGCTAGTTGAATTTCTGATAGGGGAGTAAGATAAAAAATCTACTAGCCACATTGGCTGGTGATGAAAAAAGTTAATCACCTTGCAATTTCTGTTCAAAGCAATGTCGCCGTGAGAGTAGGAATCGTACAAAGCTGGCCAGAGCCAAACTGTCACCTTCTTCTGCCTCCACCTGTACATGCCCCAGACATATATTCAGGGCAAGGATCGGAGGAGAGAGGTTTTTGGATCCTTCACTTAATCAGTTTTGAGACCATTATTGAAAACTCTCATGGAGAGATCTTATTTACAATTTAATTTGTATATGGAGGCTGTGTCCTATTTTGTGTTTGTTGTTAGTGTGTTAGAAGTTTTAATTACATTATATGTTTTTTACACTCCTGTGAAATTTCTGAAAGAATCAGTGTGCTGAAAGTCAGTGTTAAAATAAAACAGTTTTGCAAACAGCATATGGTATGTTTAGTGAGTGATTTAAATTAGTATCAGCATTAATAAACTTTATTAAATAATAATAATTTATCTAATACTTATATAATAAATAATTTCTTCCAATGATGGGTAATTAAGTTTGACAGTCCAAATATACACAAACAGTGAGCAGTCATAACACACACACACACACCCATATTGATCATCCTGTCATGTCAGTGGTATATAGCACTTGAGAACATCAGACATCACAATTAGGTAAGATAATGCATTTTTCGTCTTTGAGGAGTAATAACCCCCCCCCCCCTCCCCAATCAGAATGGTGGGGCTGGGGGGTCGGGGGGTGTTAGCTGGCATCTTCGTCCCCCCCAGTTTCACAAACCTATCTGCGCCCCTGGTGAGAGTATGTGTACCTCTGATATCGAGCTAATTGCCGTCTCCTTAAGACCATCATATCTGCCCAGGGAATTTCCCCAGATATTTGTTACATTAGTATACATCCACCCAAAAGCTAATGTAACTAGCGCATGTGAGCAGATCCACCAGGTTACACAAAAGCTACAACAAATCTCTCCGGACGCCCCGAATATTATTCTCGGCGATATGAATCATTGCTCATTGAATAAGACACTACGTAATTTCCATCAGCATGTTACATGTCCTACGAGGGGCAGTAAAATTTTAGATCTGTGCTACAGTAATGTCAAAAATGCATATAAATCACTCCCCCTCCCGCCTCTTGGTGCCTCTGACCATATTTGTGTACATCTCATTCCTGTGTACAGAACTGAACTGCAAAGGAGGAAAGTGCAGCGCTTTCCTTATAAGAACTGGAAGGATGATGATGCTTGTCAGACTCTCCAAGGCCTTATTGACTCTACTGACTGGGACATGTTTGTTGAATCCTCTGCTAACATTGATGAACTGACCGAGGTCGTGACAGGTTGGATCTCATATTGTGAAAGCATTGTCATTCCCACTAAATATGTCAAAGTCTATCCCAACTCTAAGCCGTGGGTATCCAAGTCCCTAAAATCACTTCTTCATAGGAAAAACAGAGCCTTCAAGGAAGGGAACCTTGTAGAACTTAGGAATCTTCAGAAGGAAATTAGGAATGAAGTCAGAGTCGGGAAAAAGAAGTATAAGGATAAAATTGAAGCTCAACTTAGATCAAATAACCTAGGCTCTGCCTGGGCAGGGATGAAAGCTATTACAGGGGAGAAAGAGGGAGACAGAAAAAGGGTTGAGCTGCCCGATTTCTCCTCTGATCACCAGCTGGCTCAGAGCCTAAATGACTTCTATTGTAGATTTGACGTTCATGATTTCAGTGACATACATCGTGAGATTAGGAACAGCCTCCTTTTAGCCCCATCGATTAAGCCTTTCTTCGATGAGCGGAGCGTTATCAGGTTCTTCAAATGTTGTAAACCTGGGAAAAGCCCCGGACCAGATAATATTAGTGGACATCTGATAAAGACCTGTGCTGAGCAACTCGGTCCTATATTCTTTTTTATTTTTAATTTGTCTGTGTCTCAACAAAGAGTGCCGTCACTCTGGAAGCAGTCCACCATTGTGCCTGTGGCTAAGAACAACAAGCCAGAAACACTGAACGATTTTAGACCTGTCGCCTTAACCTCACTGATAATGAAACAGCTAGAAAGACTAGTTAAGAATGAACTTGTGGCTAGAACTGAAAGCATGTTGGACCCTCTCCAGTCTGCATATAGGACTGGGAGGGGTGTCCAAGACGCTATCGCCACTCTACTCCATCTACTACACAAACACCTAGAAGGTAGCAAAAACCACGCAAGATTACTTTTTATTGACTTTTCGTCGGCTTTCAACACTTTGCAGCCCCATGTATTGGTCAATAAACTAGTCAACTCCTTCGGTTTAGATCCAGGCCTGGTAGGATGGATATTCGATTTCTTAACTAATAGATCTCAACGTGTAAGAGTCAACGAGACACTGTCCAGCTTCTTGTCATCTTCTACAGGCTCGCCTCAGGGGTGTGTTTTATCTGCTTTCTTATATATACTGTATACAAACGATTGTACTAGCAGTTTTCACAACAGATTCATCATTAAGTATGCTGACGACTCTGTCATCATTAGCCTGCTCAGTGACAGTGAGAACAGTCATGGGCCGGTTCTCGACTACTTTCTGTCCTATTGTGACAACGTATTCTTGCAGCTTAATGCGGATAAAACAAAAGAACTCTGTATTGATTTCAGACGTTCTTCTCCCCACCCCCCCCAACGCAGTGTTGTCAACGGACAAACTGTAGAGCTTGTATCCAGCTACAAATATCTCGGCACAATCATTGATGACAAACTAAAATTCGACCTCAACACTGACATGTTGTACAAAAAAGGTCAACAACGCCTATACTGTTTGAGGAAACTGGCTAAGTTCAATGTTGACAAAACTCTGATGAAACTGTTCTACTGTGCTTACATTGAGTCCATTATTACCTTCTCGATTATATGCTGGTTTGGTAATATCTGTGTCAAGGATAAGAACCACATAGGAAACATTGTCAAACTGGCCTCTAAAGTAATAGGAACTCAGATGAATAGCTTAGAACACATCTTCCATAAACAGGTGCTTAGTAAAGCAAAGTCTATTCTAGCCGATGGAGCTCACCCTCTAAATGCAGAGTACTCACTTTTACCATCTGGACGACGCCTGCAAGCCCCACGTGTTGTTAAAAACCGTTTTAAATTTTCTTTTGTCCCTACCTCCATCAGACTACTGAATGATATTGAAGGGAGGTCTGGTAGGTAGCCTTAGCCTACTATTTCAGATGGCTAGCGTGTCTAACACGCTTTTAACTTTTAACTTTTAACTTTTATCTTTTAACTTTTAACTTTTAACTTTTAACTAGACAAACGTGCTCCCGGATGGAATGGTTAATTCACTTTGGTTTGCACCTTAAGTAACGTGCACTTAGTATTTTTACCTCTGGTTTTTTTTTTTTTTTTTTTTTTTTTTGCTGTGTGTATATCCTGTTTTTTGTATGAATGAATGCCTACGATGCTGCATCCCAAATTTGCCCCTCGGGGACACTAAATAAACCTTGAACCTTGAACCTTGAACCCTTGTTTATTGTGAATGCAACATATAATTGGATATATAAATATAAATGCTTCAAAACACTTAACCATTTCAACACAGTTGCTTCAGATTTATTCATTGTTCCAGAAAGCTTCAGTTTCTCCATCACTAAAAGAAATGAGTTCAGATCGGTGTGAAATCTAGCCCCGCCCCCAGCATATTTACGTGATGACGTAAAAAACGCGTCAACCTCTATCGTCTTCCTTCTACCATCTCAATTTTAAGGTAAATACGTTTAAACCAATCCATTTGTCATTCTTTTATGTTGTATAGTAATTTCTTTATAACTGCGCTTATTCTGTTTGTGTGTGTGGGGGGGGGGGGATTAATGTCCGTTTGAACCCAGAATTATTTGTACAAGCTCAAAGTTTTCTTTTTAATACACAATTGCGTTTAATATTAACTATGATTAAAAGTAACCAACACCATGTGTATGTTTCGATAGAACACATTGTTTTAAACATTACATAGAATGATGAGAAATAATGAAAGCTGACTTCTTCTTGGGGAAAAGTGCAAAAGAATTAGCAAAATATAATTGTATTTCAAACAAAAACATTAAAACAAAACCATAGCCGGCCTGTTTATGAGGGTACTTTGTAACTGATTAAGTTTTCAGTTTCATTTCCTCAAAACTGAACCTGAACTCACTCTTAACAGGTTACATCAGATCTGAATACATCAGTGGGATGGCTAAAATACTGAAGCTCCACCTACTGGGGGAAGACCAGGAGGTGAAAGCAATCCGCAAAATCAACATGCCAGTCTTATTGCAAGCAGCACACTTCCCATACCTGCTCAGAAACATCGGGGCTCAGTTCAACCTGCCTGAGGGTGATATCTGCCTGTTCTACAAAGGTCAATACAAACTGAAAATAAAGTATATAAAACCAGGAGAAACTGTCACAATTTAATGATGGTGGTGTTTTCAGATACATGTGGAGACTTGGTGATGTTAATGTCAATTGAAGACATGAAGATCGCACAGATGTGTATGAAAGAAAACACTTTACCCATCTACGTCCAAGGTAAAAACAGTCTGGTTCAGTCCAAAGGAGGTTCTGGACTCATG
The DNA here is from genome assembly GCA_020466265.1 of Siphamia tubifer. Taxonomy (NCBI): domain Eukaryota; kingdom Metazoa; phylum Chordata; class Actinopteri; order Kurtiformes; family Apogonidae; genus Siphamia; species Siphamia tubifer. The sequence continues at coordinate 3,768,822 of CM035792.1, read as the reverse complement.
TCACTCATCATGTTTCCACTCACTTAGAGAAATTAAAATTGTTGCCTCAGTCCAACAAATATTTGTAGTTTTCAAAGCCACATTTCTACATTAGACAGACTGTAATCGAACCAAACTAGAGTTTTGGAAACTGCACTATTACTGTCAGATAATGTGGCTCTAATCCAGGGGTGTCAAACATGCGGCCCCTGGGATAAATTTGTGAAATACAAAAATGATAGTGAATATATTGATCATTTTATTTCAGGTTACACAAGCACATCAAAATGGGTTGGATCAGTATAACACTATAATAATAACCTAACTCCACATTCGGTGAATTTTAAAATGTTCATGTCATTTTGTTGTGTTTACAGAAAAACAAACTATCATTTCACAAATAATCTGAACAAATATAAACATTTTGAAATGTCTGAAGTTGAAGTTTAACAATGTTCTGCCTGTTATTAAATGTTTTGTGCATTTGTCGATCAACTAATAAATAATCTGTTGTAATTATACGTGTTTAAATGATAAACTGAGACATAATCCTGTTAAAATTGTATTTAATTTTCTGAAGAAGTGTTGGTTTATTAATGTTATTCACATTGTTTTAAAGGATAGTTGGTAGATGTGAACATTTTCAACACATAATTTAACTTTTTAAAAAAATCTAAAACATAGAGGAAAATTTGGAGTTGACATTATTTATATATTATGTTATTTTAGGGGGACAGCCCACTTTAGATCAAATTTTGGTTTAATGTGGCCCCTGAATTAAAATGAGTTTGATACCCCTGCTCTAATCGAACTTATCCACTACTGTTTAGCTCCAATACTGACTGGCCTGGACACGCCCCCTTCAGAAAATGACCAGTCACCATGACAACATGTACATTACTGTAATAAATCAGGATTTAAACAATTTGTACCAAATTTATATGGTTTTGTGTGTGGTGGTGGGGGGTAGTTTCAGTTTTTCTTTTGTTTTATTGGAGTTGGGTCACAGAATGACTTAAAGTTAAGTTCTACTGTTAAGGGATTGTTTCTAAAATCTCAAAGGTTTTTTTTATATGCACAATTAATTTTTTTTTTAATATTAACTATGAATTAAAATAAACCACATACGTTTGTATGTTTTGATAGAACACTGTTTTTTCCAGGAACTTTCTATTTCTGTCCATGATTTCTTATTCTATGTAATGTTTAAAAGTGCAAAAGAATTGGGAAAGAAAACTTATTTCAAACAAGATAAAATTAAAACAAAATCATAGCTGGTCTGTTTATGAGGGTAGTTTGTAAGTTTTCAATTTCATTTCCTCAAAACTGAACTTGAACTCACTCTAACATTAAACAGTTTCCATCACATTTGGACACATCAGTAGGATGGCTAAGATACTGAAGCTCCACCTACTGGGGGAAGACCAGAAGGTGAAAGTAATCCGCAAAATGTCTACGCCTTCACTTAACACTGAAAAGGGCTGTCCCTACGACAACCTGGTACGAAAAGTAAAGGATCTGTTCTGCTTCTCTGAAAATCAATTCACCCTGTTCTACAAAGGTAAATATAAACTGGGAAAGAAACATCTGTTCATAAAAACTGGAGAAACTGTCACAATTTGATGATGATGATGGTGTTTTCAGATGAAGATGGAGACATGGTGATGTTCACGTCGATAGAAGAGATGATGATTGGAATGAGGAGGGTAATAGACGACACCTTCCGCATCTATATCCAAGGTAAAACTAACAAAAAACTTCAACAGAAACCACAGCATTCTGTCACTGCTTCAGTCCAGTGGAGGTTCTGGACTGGATCAGCTGCTCTGATGGTGGCTCAGATGAACCCTTCATTGGGTCCAATGATAATAAATAACAGTCCAATTTTTTACTTTACAGTCACATTGATGAATTGAATCAGACTCAGCTTTACAGTGTTACAGAACAGACTGTGTGTGTGTGTGTGTTCATTTTTTGTTTCAGTTCGTTCAGTTGCAACAGTGTTGGAAGAATAACTACTGTCTAAGGACCGCAGCCCCGATGACATCATCACACTTGTGGGCGGAGTTTCCTTGTCAGTACTATTCATCTTTATTATTGTACTGACATTATTTGTGAAAATAAAACAGTTTATTGCAGGGGATGATGTTTAACTCTTGTGTTTCCATCCCATTTCCAGTTGGATTTGCACACTTGTGGAATAATTAAAAAATGTTTTCATACAGTTTGTTAAATAAAAATACTAACTATACTGAGTAATTGTCAGTTCTTTTTAAAAATTATTTAAATGCTGTTTGTAATGTAAACTTTTTTTTGGATGTAAAAAAAAAAATCTCCCAAAATGCATAAAAATTGGATCACATGATTTATTTTTTATAGCCTTGCATGTGTCAATGATTTACATCAACATGGTTTAATTATTATTATTATTATTATTATTTCTGGTGCTTGGTCAAATGTTCATAAATAGTAGCATCTGTCTCAACACTTCAAATATGGTAAAAAAAACAAACCTTGATGATGAAAAATAAGAATCAAACATGGACCCAGAAGGATCTAAAACTGGTTCTACATTCAGCCCAGTTTGTAGTGGAAACCAGGGAAATAATAAAACAATCTATAAATAATCACAACTACAAACTCAGGTTATTCCCCAGGGGCCAGTTTAGGCTGTTTTTAGGGGCGCCTTAAGGATTTTGACTCGTCAAAGAAGTCTCTGGTGCCGTCGTTATGACAACCAATGACAACCAATGACGTCCAGTGCAAAGGCAGAAGAAATGACAAGCTGTCTGTTGACTCAACCTCCACACACTTCTCTTTTGATGAGACAGAGTCTGATGTTTTGAAGCTCAAAGCGTGTCTAGTATTAGTATAAACCCTGCACTGTGGCTAAACAGCAAAAACACTAAAGACACTAGTTCTCATTCTCAACAAAAATATAAAATAAAACTGAATGTGCAGAAATCACCCATTCATTTGTTTTTTTCCGTTATTTGTGTCTCAAAACAAAAAACAAGAAAACATTTACATAAATCCATTTTATTTTGAAAGGGAAAAACTATCAAAAGGTACACAGACCTGTTTCATTGTCTTATTTTGAAAAATTAATGATACACAGATTGTTGAGTAGGTGTAACCTGCTCATGACTTTTAAAATGTTTTGAATTTTATTTAAAATGATTTTAATTTTATGGATGCTAGCATACTACCTCTGACCCAGGGACAACAGTTGAAAAATAACTTTTTTTGCAAATACAGACACATTTACAGCAATGTTCATTAATGTGTGCCGTCCCTGTTAAATAAATAAACAAACAAATGAATAAATACTGTAAGGCTTCACTGTACTTGATTTGTTTATTACCTGCTGAACCACAGTTGTTTTCATCATAGAGACTCACAAAAGCCTCGCTGTCATTACTTTAGTATAAAATAAGATTATATGTTAAATACAGAAATGGGTCGTTGTATCTTCTTTGTCTCAAGGATGATGTGAAAACTTCTGTGTTGGAGGAGGAGGAGGTGCTCGACACTAAAACAAAAAGTAAAGAGTTAAGAGATGTTGTGTTGATTACCTCTCTGAATTTTTTCATATTAATAACATAGGGTCAAAAATATCCAAGACTATAGCAGTTATGTACAGAATTAAACTAATTTTAAATCACTTTACATCTCATACTGTTCCCTCGTACATGAGCTGTTGTGTGGAACAATTACAAGACAATTATCAATCCAATATTCCTACTTCAAAAAAAGGCTATAAGAATGGACTTCTATGCACCAACCAGGCCACTATTTATTGATTTATATATTTTAAAACTACATGATCTTGTTTTCAGAACTGCAGTCAGCATCTATAAGGTAAACAATCGCCAGCTTCCAACCTGCGTCCAGAACCTGTTCCACACCAGAGATAGTAAATATGATCTAAGAGGAACTGCCATTTTCAAAGGAAACGATGCAGGGATAAATAATAAAGCCAGATGTGTATCAGTTGTAGGTTAAACTATGGAATAGCTTAGATGCACATATAAAAACTATAGCTCAATAAATCTATTTAAAAATATGTATAATAAATAAATATAGAACCTTAGAGTGATGAGATGAGAGTGTATGGATGAATTTTTCTAAATGTATGTACACACACATATATATGCATACATGCATGTATGTATGTATATATGTGTGTGTGTGTGTGTGTAATATAAAGTGTTGTGTATAGTCGCTTATGACAAAATAACAAGTAACAAAGAAGGGGAACAAAAAGAGGTCAGTTGTTTTTCTCTTCCCTCTCTTCTCTTCATTGTTTGTTTTTTTATGTATGGTTGTTTGTTTTGTGTATGTGTATCGACATATGTTGATATTTTGGGGCACTCAAAAGACTGTTACTGTGTGGATGCGAGGCTGAAATGATAAACTATTGGATTCACTCAGTAACGTTGCTGTGTGGACAGTTATGTTATTTGTTAGTTAGTTATGATACTTCTTTAATTTGTTTGTCTTTCATTTTGGTCTGTTTATTCTGTTGGTGTTTAATTGCAGTTAGAAATAAATGTGCATAAAACAAATCTGTATTCATAGATTCATAAGCACATACTGGCCTCAGTCGACCGCTGTACAGATCAGGAGAAGTGTTTGTTCTGCCTCCAGTGTCTGGTGGAATAACCAAAAAAACACAGTCAATAATCATCATGTTAGGAAGACAGATCTGATAGTTAAATGTACTGTGAACTAAAGGCAGATAGGTACACTATTGCCTCTTGTCCACTGCAAAACTGGCACGGTACGGTACACTTTAGCACAGCACTACTCTACACTTGTCAAACTGACCCTGTTCTTTTTCCAGCAGTTACTATCAGGACTATTGGAGTGGGTGGAGTTGGCAGGTGTCGCCATTGTCCTGATAAAATTTTCAGGCGACTAATAAAGTGCTCATGCCGTGGTCAGTAAAAACTAAACACAATAGAGGCAGTGGATGACATGGAGGACATGGATGACATGGAGGACATGGAGGACATGGATGACATGGAGGACATGGGACATGGAGGTAGAACTGCTGCTGTTGTACGGCTGTCCTGTCTGTGGACGTTGTCACTGCTGTGTTTTCTCTACGCGGGTGATTTTGTAAAGATCCTCAAGCTTCGTTGTATCTATGTCGACACTTCCTTTGACCAATCAGTAGACAGCACCACTCACATGACATTTTTGTATCGGTTCAGCACAGCTAGACCCACCTCTGAAATGGGTACGAAAAATAGTAACGGATTGTAACGGGTCCCAGGTCCAGCCCCATAAAGCCATGCTAGCCTAGACATGCTAGACGTACCTAGCGGTAGCGCATCTAATATGCTACTATTCACCTTATTCACCTGGCGGCAATTTTTACTCTTCAGGTGTACAGAAGTTAAACAGAAGTACACAGTTCCATACGCTGCCAATCACTAGCTTCAGTGAACTTTTGGGTTGCCAACATGCCAGCAGTTTGGATCACCAATCTGTCTGTCGTGCTGGAGTTAATGATCGATATGGTTGTAAGGACTGTAATATTCCTTGGGCTGTCTTGCTGAAAGGCTACAGTAACTGGGCTGAAGGCTATATAAAGTTTAAGTGGGCTAATGGCACCGCTAGCATATCATCAGTATGGACAACTATCAGCACACTAACCACAAAATGGAAAGTATCATCTTGAAATAGCGTATAGAATGTATTATGATGTAAATACACATTCATATTTTCCTATTTCATTGTAACATTAGGTTGATTAGATAGCTGTTAGCACTATTTATCATTGATGCTAGTCTGGTAAGCTAAGCTTAATATGTTAACCAATGAATTTCAGTGGACATAATTATCCTTATCTTACCATGAAATATGGACCAGGATCCCTCTTTATGTTTTTGATCCATTCATGCTGAAGTGCCTTATCTTTGGGAAAATGATGGAAGGTCTGTCCATGGTGTGATTTTTGGGACGCTATTGTCGTCGGGAAAGTGTGCATGTAGCAACAAGTGTACGCCTCAAAATCATTTGAACATTCCAGGTGTAGTCTAGTTTCACTTAATGTAACTTTTGTCTAGATTTCCTTGAAACTGGTCGATGAATCACAGTGAAGTATAGAGTCAGAGGGAGGGTGTAACAAAGTGATGCTGCGATGATTCAGAGAGAAACAACCGGAAACAACCATAGAAGAAGAACATGAGTGAAGAATGCGAGAAAACATCAGTAATCTTTAAATGATTTTTACAGAAGTGACAACACTCGTTCAGCGCCATAATCCACCATTTTGTTTAGTCATTCCTAACTTTCCCGCGCTCTATAGACTTATACATGTAATGAATAGGGGTAGCGCTGCTAGGCTACAGCCATGCCGTACCGTTACTAAAACATGCAGTGGAAAAGAGTCTTAAATGGTAGTTGGAGTGAAAAGGAAGACTCACTCATTTTGTTGTCCTGTAGCCTCTGGAGCTCAGGTAAAATAACCTGCTCTTTGTCCTCCACACAGATAGGGGGCGTCCCATCAGCTGCTACAGTGCCTTCAGGGCTGGAGGGGATTGGGATGGGGGGTGAGAAGTTCGGCATAGTTGGTGTTGGAAGAGGCTAAAAAAGAAAATGACCACAGCAGAAACAAAACTTAGTCAAATGTAGCGAAACAAGTGGAAAAAGTAAACAAAGCTGACTAATACCTTAAACCTTTCAACATTTACAAATAAAAACAAACAAATGGACCTTATTCACCTGGAACGTTCAAAACACATTAAGGGGTACACCTGACAGCAATAGCGCATCACTACTGCATCCCGAAAATCATACCATGGACAGACCTTCCATTGTTTCCCCATTGATAAGGCACTGCAGTATGAATGGATGAAAAACATAAAGAGGGATCCTGGTCCATATTTCATGGTAAGATAAGGATAATTATTATTATTAACTAACACTTTAACTTAGCTTACTATAGACTGGCATCAATTATAAATGGCGCCAATAGTCATCGAATCAACCTAATGTCACCATGAAATAAGAAAATATAAATGTGTATTTACATAACACTACATTCTGATGGACAGATTGATGGTCCAAACTGCTGGTATGTTGCCAACCCAATCGTTCACTGAAGATAGTGATTGACAACGTATGGAACTGTGTACTTCTCTTTAACTTCTGTACCCCTCAAGCATAAAAATGGCCACCAGGTGAATAAGGCAAATATACCTTATTCACTTGGATGTCATGTGTAAAATGATGAAATACAAGACTATTCAAACCTGTCAAGAGAATTCAGTCTCACCTCTTCCTCCTCTTCGTCCCCTTCATCAAGGATAAGTTCTACCACCAGTGAAGGAAAAACACCAATTTGTCCATTCAGCTCTCCTTCCCAAAAACCATCATCCACCTGACCAAACAGACAATTAATAATTGAAATACACTTTAATCCACGTCTCCACATATGATCTAAGACGATGTATCTGTCAGTGTGACCCCATAGTGATAGGAATTAGCTGACCTCAAGGATGGACTTGCAATATGTTGGTGGAGAAAGTCAAACATCAGAATCAGTTTTATTGGCCAAGTGTGTGAACATATACAAGGAATTTAGCTTTGGCTTTCTTTGCTCACAATATTTAATTTCTACATGAAGCCATAACCACATGAACCCAATCACACTTGAAAATAGGCCTAATACAGACAAACATTTGACTGTTTTTCAGAATTGATACCAATGGGATGAGATTCAGCTGAAAAAGGGTAGTGCCCTGTCTGGGTCAGGGAGGAAGGTCCTGCCTTAGGCGGAGGAGCTCAAGTACCTCGGGATCTTATTCACGAGTGATGGAAGGATGGATTGGGAGGTCGACAGGTGAATTGGGGATTGAGGTCAAAACCGATCCATTGTGGTGAAGAAGAAGCTAAGCCAGGAGGCAAAGTTCTCGATTTACCGGTTGATCTATGTTCCGACCCTCATCTATGGTCATGAGCTTTGGGTCATGACTGAGAGAATGAGATCCCGGGTACAAGTGGCCGAAATGAGTTTCCTTCCCAGGGTGGCCGGCTCAGCCTTAGAGATAGGGTGAGAGCTCAGACATCCGGGAGGGACTTGGAGTTGAGCCGCTGCTCCTCCATGTCCAGAGGAGTCAGCTGAGGTGGCTCCGGAATGTACTGGGGATGCCTCCTGGATGACTCCCTGAGGAGGTGTTCTGGGCATGTCCATCCGGGAGGAGACCTCGGGGGCCGACCCAGGACATGTTGGAGGGACTATATCTCTCGCTTCATTTCAATTTCTAATGAAATACTGGACTATGTTTTTTAAAAAGAATGCAACGGAATCATGAATTTCCAGAGCGTGTAACTCGGCAATCGACTATTTCAACCTTCCTCCTAAGAATCCAGAGATCCATGTGTGTAGATCAATAACTGTGGACACACTATCTGAGGACATGAAGACCTCAGGACACTTGGGTTTGTCTTTAGGGACCCTCTACTTACCACCACTGAAGTGTGATATTGTTTAAAACTTTAGAAGAAAGTAGAGTTTGGTGTCTATTAAAAACACACGTCCTAATCACTTCCATTTTAACACAGTTTGGTTCAAAACAGAAAAATCTAAATTTGTCAATGTCCATCTGAATGGTGTGATTTTGATGTCAACTATATGGACAGTATATACTCCCAATCATCAAAACAAATGAGCTAAACAGATTTTTACTCTGGATAATCCTTTTAAAGATGCTCTGATGCAGCTACATCTATATAAATAAAAGATAAAACAATGATTGATTGACTTTATTGGATTACTGAAGCATTGAAGGAGTCTGAACTGAGAACACACCTCTCCGTGCTTACAGCGAATCAGGTGGATAAGTGCCCCCTCCTGGAATGACAGCTCCTCTGCACTCTGAGCCTGATAAGGATACAGAGCTCTGGCCATACCTGAGAAGAGATGACAGTTATATTTACATTCAAATGACAATCACACCCTGATAATAATCTCATCTCACTAATCCCATTCATCCTAATTCAACCCTTACTCCTTCCCCTCTGTCTTGTGTGTCGACATGTAGGGTTAGGGGTGTCACAATTCACGTTAAGGCAGAGGGGGGAGGGCTTTATACCCCTTCAAATGGAGATTTTCCAGAGGCAGACTCCAAATGGAGGGGTACGAGAAATTTCCCAGAGTACAATGAGAATCTTTTTAAAAATGGCGGCACAAGAAGTACACAAAGGTAGTACTTTTAATTAACTGTTTTTAAGTATAAAGTTTGATATTGTCGTAATGTGTAATGGTAATTTTCTCCATAAAACGCACATTAAAAAACAAAAAGTGGAGTAAACGGTCGATGCATAGCACTTCTCCGATTGGATGTATTTATTAGTAAAAATATGTTCATGTCCAGGAGAACGACACGAGTACAGCAGCAGACAGGTTTGTTTAGTTCTAGTTAAAGCTGTGGTTTTTTTGGTTACATAACAACTGGAGGAGTGAACTGATGACGTAGGTGAGTGTTGAAGGGGTGTCGCTTTTCAAGCCCTACCCCTTATAGCTCTGTTTGAAGGGGTACGGGGTGAAATGAGATTCAGCCTAAATCACATGTTGATGTGTTCAGTACTGTTGCATTTAGTGGCAGATGTATCACTGACCCCTGCTTCCTCCCTTCTCCATATTCCCAGTGGATGAGGTGGAGTTGAATGAAGTATCCAACTGTGTGAAGTCGTCTGCTGGTAAACACAGGAACTGCACATAATGCTCAGGAACATACCCCACCTGACCGCAAGAGTTACACACCTGCACAAAGATGAACACAAAAACACAGTATAGAAAGAAGAACATGCCAATTCTTTTTATCTTTAAAGACAATTGTGGTTATATTAAACTATATTTGCATGATCTTAATTGCATGCATGATCCAAACCAATAAATGGAAAACCTTCAAACTTTTTATCATTTTCTGATGGTTATGTCACATCACATTCATGGACATCTGTGACACAACAGCACTGGCTGATTGAAAAGTGAAATAAAATGCAACTAAAGTCTTGACACCAATGAACCCACCCTCAAGGAAGTCAGAGAGGCTATTAGACAGACCCTCCAGGATTTCGAGATGTTGCGATTTGCAACTTCCACCCAAATTCAGTCAATCCCCATGAATTCAGCACGATGTTGCAATTTTAACCAATCACAGCGACTTTCCCGCAAAATGTGACCAATCATTTGTGACGTCTTGAGCTGCTCCTTCTGCCTTTTCCTGTTTACCTTACAGTACGAAGCAACGTGTGTGCAGCCAGAAGTTCACATTTGACGAAATGATGCACTAATACCAACAGCTGCATTTGGAAAAAATAGATATTTTACTGCATTTTCGTAATCCTTGTAATTATTTATTTGCCATCTCAGTAAAAGTTAGTTTTGAGGACCATATCACAGTGACTAGTGAATTAACTTTCCAGTACCTATCGATATACAGGTGTTTGTATTCCTGCTGGGCATTGCTGCCTGACGCACCTCCTCCAGTGCCTTTGAGCAGACGTCCTGTGACACCACACTGAACCCCTCTGTGGGCCTTATCGGGTCATCAGCTGGGGACCACCAATCACCGACGTTTCGCTCCTTTAACCCCAGTACGTCTCATGGTGGCGGAGCGATGGCAGGGATGTCTCCCTGCCACCCCCTGCTGATGCCCTACGTGTGTTCCCCCCAACTCCTGTGCTTCCTCCTTAGCCACAGCCAGAAGCTGCCTTTCTCCGCCTCCTCAGCCAGCTCTTTCATTGCCTTCCGAAGTCGTGCTCCTGTACATCCCAAGTCGCGCAAAAGACGAGCAGCCGAGGAACCCACAAAGCCCCTGCACCCCACCTCCACGGGGCAGACAACAGCTTTCCAGCCGGCCTCCTTGCACTCTTAGTCTTGCTGGAATGTTCATAAATTGTCTGAGTTTAAATATAATTTTGTCTTCAGTTGTAAAATAAGACAACCCAAGAAATGATTGGTCTATCTGACTATATTTGACATGAATCCTAATTATTTTTCTTTACTTCTTCTCATCGTTCCTTTTGATATGAAGTTTCTCTCATTATTCATTGTTTCAGTTATTAAATCCATCCTTATTTGATTTTGATGTGCTTGTTAGTAAAGTCATCAAAAATTAACCCACCCATCGCTGATCCTCCATTTGAAGACGACACCTGTGATTTAAATATTTCAGCTGTCGAATAATCATAAGCGTAATGTTTATGGTTCATGGTGATCAGGGACATTTAATGACCCAGTTAAGGTCAATTTACATCATAGTCTGTTTGACAGTGTTACACAAGTTCATTTTATCACATTTGAGCTCCACAGATCTCAAAAACTATCAGTCATAAGTAATAACGGTAATTATTATAATTGTATAAATCTTCATTCTGCATCATTTGGTACTAATCTGAAACTTTGTGACCCTTTGTTTTTGAGCTATAACTGATAATGTGATTTTGACCTTTTACTTAATTTTGACCTTTGACCTTTACTCAAATCGATCATTGCATCTGATGCGCATTAACTATATGTATATGTCCATGTAATTTCATGGTGATATCTCAAATATTCATTGAGTTATAGGATGATATGTCTCTGCGACACACACACACACACACACACACACACACACAGTGATTACAATAATCTCTACCAACCAATGTTGGGTGAGGTTAAAAAGGTTCTAGGAACTATAAAAGGTTCCTACAGTGGGAAAGTGCCTTATGTTACCTTTAACCAGTCCTCCATGTCTCCATCTTCAATCACTTGAAGTTCTTCTCCCTCTATCACCGATAGTTCATCTGCTTGACTTGCCTAAAAAAATTGACCAATAATATGTCATTTGTCATTATTATTAACAGGTCATTATGAATTAAGTAATACAACCTTAACAACTAGTAAAGCACTCTGAGAGCTCAGACCTCCACCCATCTCAAGTATATATATATATATATATATATATATATATATATATATATACTACAGCTTATCACCACACCGACAACGTGCACTCCCCCTCCCGCCTGTACCCGCAGTGAGATTTCAAAATTTTTCCCACGCTGCACTGCTTTACGTTGGGTCCCACACGAGTGCAGGGCTCTAATACAGAACTAAAAGAAGCAGCGGTATAAGGGGAGTAAAACTACAAAAATATAAGTTCTGCATTTAGGCTGAACCCCCTTTACCCCTATCACCACCCCTTACCCCTTCAAACAGAGCTATAAAGGGTAGGCCTTGAAAATCAACCCCTATAAATAGGGACACCCCTTCAACACTCACCTACGTCATCAGTTCACTCCTCCAGTTGTTACATAACAAAAACCACAGCTTTAACCAGAACTAAACAAACTTGTCTGCTGTTGTACTCGTGTCGTTCTCCTGGATATGAACATATTTTTACTAATATCTGTGTCCAATCAGAGAACTGCTATGCATCGACTGATTACTCCACGTTTACGTAAATAGCGATTTATTTTCATGTGTATTTTATTGTGAAAATGACCATTACACATTGCGACAATGTCAAACTTCACACAATACAATTAACACAACTTAAAAACAGTTCATTAAAAATACTACATTTGTGTACTTCTTTCGTAGATGCCACCATTTTTGAAATAATTCGCATTGTATTCTGGGAAGTTTCTCGTACCCTTCCATTTGGAGTCTGCCTCTGAAAAATCTCTGTTTGAAGGGGTATAAAGCCCTTCCCTTTACCCCTACCCCTCTGCCTTTAGGTGAATTTAAACACCCCTACCCCTACATATGGACGCACAAAAAGAGGTGAAGGAGTGAAAGGAGCTTCAGCCTTACTGTATGTTACAAGGGAAACGATACGCCTTTTAAGTAATACAGGAGAATAGATCAAACATATTCTCTGTTCTTTTAGGTTGTGTTCTACTTGTACAGACTTTTATTTGATGGGTTAGGGTTAGGGTTAGGGTACCACCTGAAAACTATAGATGACTCTGCAGGCCGTGGGGTAAACACACACTCCAGATGTCGAAGCAGGATCAGCAAAGATGTCTCCATTCTCATCATCATAGTCCTCAAAGTCAGTCAGCTCAAACTCATCCTCCTGGAAAACACACAAGGATATACTAAGATTCTTTAAATATTTTACTTAGGGCTGAGCAATATAACCTAAAAATAAAATCTCACATTTATCACCAAAAATGTTTAAGATTTTTTTTTTCTCTAGTACAAGAAATGAAGCTAAAGCTAAACTAGCTTGACAGCGCTATTATGCAGATCAATATAAACATAAAAAAAACGCTGCTGTATGCATGAATTTATGAGTTTGTGTAAACAGGCAGTTTTACTGTCATGTTACTGGAAACAATCAGTTAATGCAGTTTGGCTCAAAATGGAAAAAAAATCTAAATTTCTCAAAGTTCATCCAAATGATGTGATGTTGTTGTCAACTATATGTATGTACTCCTAAACATCTAAAAATGAACTCGACTGATTTTTACTCCAGATAATTCCTTTAATATTAATTAAACCCAGTCACATTGTTAGAGTATATAATCTATAAAATATGGTCTAGTTTTTCTGTTTACTCAGTGTTTTTTTTTTTTGGTCATACTGAAAACTCCTCTGTGGACTTCCTCTGCTCACTCAGCCTCCTCTCCCTCTCCAGCTCCTCCTCTGCCTGGGTCATTGCGCTGTCGAGCCACAGTTGGATTCCTGTGACACTCTGTGACAATAGATCCAGACGAGCCTCTGCTTTCACCCTGCTGAGCTGAAAGACACAAGCCGACCGTTACAGGACTGTCAAAGTCAGTCCTGTTCAGGGGCCACATTCAGCCCAATATGATCTAAAGTGGGCCGGGCCAGTCAAATAATATAAATAATAGGAAAACAACTTCTAAATAATGTCAACACATGAAAATGGTTTCACCAATGAACTGTATTATAAGACGACGTATAAGTCAAAAAGACGCTGGGATTATCTGCACACTGAAGGTGTCTCTGCACACTGGAAAAACACTTTCACTGTCATATATACATGTATGGGAACTGAAACACACTGGAATACTTTACCACTTTTCTCCTTTATGTCCCCACACTGGAAATGTGCAGAATGAACAGGAGAGAGAGAGAGAGAGAGAGAGAGAGAGAGACAGAGAGAGAGAGAGAGAGAGAGAGAGAGGGCGGGAGATGGAGAGAGAGAGAGAGGGAGAGAGAGAGAGAGAGAGAGAGAGAGGGAGGGAGATGGAGAGAGAGAGACAGAGAGAGAGAGAGAGAGAGAGAGAGAGGGAGAGAGAGGGAGGGAGAGAGAGAGAGAGAGAGAGAGAGAGAGAGAGAGAGAGAGAGGAGAGAGAGGGAGAGAGAGAGAGAGAGAGAGGAAGAGAGAGGGAGAGAGAGAGAGAGAGAGAGAGAGAGAGAGAGAGGGAGGGATAGGCATGCATCAAGCTGTAGTTGAACACACAAATAAATATCATCAAACTCTAAAATGTGTCCTTTATCCTGGTAATGTGTCGTGTGTTTGATATTTGTCAGAATATGAATTGAAAAGTTACCACATCAAAAATTACATTTACGAAACGATTGTTTTACTGTGAATACGATTAATTTTTATCCCAAAAATGGCTTCATATAGAACGTGTGAAAATAAATGAACATGTAAAAACGAACAGGTACCCTTGCTTTCCTGACACTCTCCTGCACCTCAGTTATCTTCTGCTCCATGCTGAGGCCCGTCTCCCCTGACAACAGCTTCAACCGACTCTCTAAAGTCTGCAGAGCCTGACACAAGGACACATAACAACCATCACACTGTTAGCCTGGATTCATATGGAATTACAACAGAAATGATCGTATTTTCCAGACTATAAGGCGCACTTTAACCCTTGTGTTGTCCTCCAGGTCAATGTGACCCAGTGACCCACAAATGTGCCTCTTCATACGTGTGGTGCCATTCCTTACTACATTTGTGATCAGGGCCCCCCATAAAACTAGAAACGGCCCTGTTCATAACAAACCCATTATATGGACGTGGCAGAGCGCTGTGTTTTTGGGGACCTTACCCTCTCTCCATGAGTGAATATCTTGTAGTCTTTAGCTGCCTTAGAGGCCCACTTCTTCACCTCCCGAATTAAACAGCCCTCCCCCCCCTGAAGAGGACAGACATCCTGCAGAACACACACCTGAAAAGCACCAGCAGTTTTTAGGGAAGTTATTTAACACAAATGTCGATCACTTCTACACTGTGGTAGCTAACTGTCCAAAGGTGCATCTCCTTATTCCACCTCAACTTCCATAGTCAAGCAGATTTGATTTTAGAAAAAAGGACATATTATTTTATTTGAACTTTTCTAACATTTTATTTTATTTTCAATTTGTAAAGGAAGAAGTGACATCCTTACTCAGGCTCTGTTGCACTATTGTCAGTTTGTATTGACAGAGAATAAGTTTTTGTTTTACACATATTGTCTGCTCTTGAAAAAAAACCTACTTTATTTATTTTATTTTAACTTTTACAGGTTTTAATTTTAGTTTTAATGTGTAAAGGAAAAAGTTCATTAAGAAGTTAATTAAAACATTAAAAGTTAACACTTACAGTGTTATAAAATCCATGTGCAACTCAGTTAAATAAGTCTGTTGTCCATTCATATCATTTGTAATTTAGTTTTATTAAAATCTCATCTCGATCTCATGAACCTAATCTCGCGTCTCGTCTCGTGAGTGTCTCGTCACACCCCTAATATATATATATATATATACACACATATTTATTTATTTAGAATTGCATTGTGTTAAATATGTGAAATACCTGAGTGTTAATGATGATTGTTTTTTTTATTTTATTTTATTTCAGATGAAACATGTCAATCTCTTTCATCTTGTATTTTGCTGATTTCAAAGCCTTCAAAGTATTCATTGGGTTATAGCATGATATGTCTCTGCGGACACACACACACACACACACACACATACACACATACACACACACATGCACACACACACACACACACACATACACATACATGCACACACACACACACACACACACACACGCACACGCACACACACACACACACACACACACACACACACACACACACACACACACACACACACACACACACACACAGACACATACACACACACACATGCACACACACACACACGCACACACGCACACACACACACGCACACATACACACACACATACACACACACACACACACACACACACATACACACACACACACATACACACACACACACACACACACACACACACACATACACACGCACACACATGCACACACATGCACACACACACACACACGCACACACATGCACACGCATGCACACACACACACACACGCACACACATGCACACACACACACACACACACACACACACACACACACACACACACACACTCATACACACGCACACACATGCACACACACACACACACACACGCACACACATGCACACACACACACACACACACACACATACACACACACACACATACACATACATACACACACACCAACACACCAACACACCTTGTCATGTGGAGATGACTGGAAGGTAAATTCGGGGACTTTACTGAAAGCAACTGATTCCTGTAGAAAGTGTTGGACATTTCTTTCTCTGGTCACCTGTAAATAAATAATAATAATAATAATAAATGTTTTACTCTGACCCCATTTGAGCCCAGATGTTCAAAATGTAAACATTGTACATTTTAGTTTTTGACAAAAATTAACTCATTTCTGATCATGTAATGTTTTCTAGGCTATGTTACAAATAAACATTCATTTTAGATGATTTTTCGCCTTCCCCTCTGTTTTGTGCATCCCCGTGTAAGGGTAGGGGTGTCTGAAGTCAGGTTAAGGCAGAGGGGTAGGGGTAGGGGGAAGGACTTCATACCCCTTTAAATGGGGGTTAAAGTTGTCATTTGTTGGTTACGTCACAACTGGTGAATCGAACTGATGACGTAGGTGAGTGTTGAAGGGGTGTCCCAATTCATAGAGGTTGGTTTTCAAGCCCTACCCCTTATAGCTCTGTTTGAAGGAGTAAAGGGTGAAATGGGTTCAACCTAACATGAGTTTGACACCCCTGTCATAGAGCGTTAAGCAATAACTGTTATTGTAGAAGTCTTCTAATGACTACTGTCTGATTTCAGAGACGTCCCTGCACCATATTTATACACACCTTAGCAACACTGTCCCAGATCCTGCTGTACTGTTTGTGTGTGGACAAACATGTGTCCATCTCTGTCCCACACAGCCGAGTGAAGTGGCTTCTGAAGTTGTCATAAATGTCCTCATCCATCTGCTAAAAAAAGACGACAAGCCAAGAGGTATTTAAAAGTGTTTTGTCAAAAACTACAATGATAAGTGAGTTAAGATTTGAAAAAAATATATAAAACACAAAATAATAATAATAATGAAATAAAACCAATGTGAGATAAGATGAAAATAAATGAGAGAAATGAAGGAAAACATGGGGAAAAAAAAGAAAAAAGATGAGAAACAAAAAAGGAGAGAACAAAGAAGGGGGAGAGCAAAAAAGAAGGAAAAATGGAGGAAAAGAAAATAGAAAAAAAAATGGATGGAAAAATGAGGAAAAATCTGAAAAAAGGAAAAAGAAGAGAAAAGGGGGAAACAAAAAAGGAGAGAAAACATGAGGATAAAAAAACAAGAGAGAAAAACACAAAAAAGGCAACAAAAAAAAGAATGAAAAAAAGAGAAAAAAATGAGAAAATAAAGAAAAAACTAAACAAAAATATTAAGAAAAGGGAAAACAGGAAAAAAGAAGAACAAAGAGAGGAAACAACAAGGAGAGAAAAAAGAAGGGGGAAAGAAAACAAAGAAAAAATAGAAATTAAGGGAAAAAAGAGAAAAAGTGGAAAACAAAAAAGAAGGAAAGAAAGAGGAGGGAGAAGAAAACAAAAAGAAGGAAAAATGAAATAATTTTCAGAGATATTTTCCAGTGTTTATGTCGGACTCGTGTGTTACCTCCATTATGTTGGGTAAATCATTGGTATAGTAATGGCGTTGATGGGCGCTGACTGCGGCTAATGCTAGCAGGTACTCATTGCGAACTTCAATCAGACGGTCGTCGCACTCCTTCAGTCGAGCGCTAAGCTGGAGGCAGAAAAAAAAGAAGTTCATTGGGATTGTTTTCTCCAAATGTTTTGCCTTCAAATGTTCTTATTGTCTTTTATTGTCACGATGTTTAATCACAATTCTGTAACTTTATAAACCCGCCCCCAAAGGAGAGGCGAAGGCGTGTTGTCTTTGGTCCTGTTTTTGGTTAATTGTAATTACGCAAAAAAAAAAAAAAATCTGTTGGACCAATTTCCATGAAACGTTCAGGAAAAGTGAAAGGTGATCCAGAGAACATCCCATTACATTTTGGGTGAATGTAGGTCTGCCCTGCACCGCCGCGTTAACCACTGCACCGCCGCGTTGACCACTGCACCACCGCGTTAACCACTGCACCACCGCGTTAACCACTGCACCACCGCGTTAACCACTGCACCACCGCGTTGACCACTGCACCACCGCGTTAACCACTGCACCACCGCGTTAACCACTGCACCACCGCGTTAACCACT
>CM035792.1:3555246-3745246 GCA_020466265.1 Siphamia tubifer | reverse complement strand
AAAGTAGAGGAAAAGTAGTAGATATGCAGATGAAAAATCATCAAACCTCACATTAACTTTACATAAATATAAACTTTGTTTGATATGTGTTCTATATCCTACCTTTCTGGGGGGTGGCTCCATCATTAAATATCCGTTAACTTCTCGGTTATTGTCGTGTTTTGCTTCAGCTGTGTTGCACTGTTACTTCCTCAATTTTCACACACACTGTCTCTCCTTACCCCCCCCCCCCCTCTCTCTCTCTCTCTCTCTCTACATGCAGACGGAAATAAATATATTTGAAAAAAATATTTGACGCAACTGACCCACATTTTTTTTTCAAAAAGTAGCAAATGGTCTTTATGAACATCACATGACCTTTGACCTTACTCACGTACACTGTAGATTTTGCAGTGTTAATTTGGAGACAATGGGACCAAATACACTCTTGAAGAAGTTAAATAAACTCTCTAAGTGTTAATTTAACACTGCAAAATTTACTGTGTACCTGCATTTATTTCTGTGTTACAATTCCATGTCACTGTTTGTAAGTTAATATGTTTAGAAAATATGTTTGTTCTGCTTCATCAACACTAACACAGCATCTAAACCAAGGGTCGACAACCTGTAACACCCAAAGAGACATTTGAACCTGGTTTCCATGGAAACGAAAACACTGGGAGCCGCTCATCATCTGTAAAAACCGCAGTCAACGAGTCCCAAACCTTACTGTTTTTGTTAACGTCGCGAATCAAAGGTTTACTAAGTTATGTTGGTTTAACTGTTTGTTTGTGTGTGCGCGCGCGCGTGTGTGCGCGTGTACACATTTCCTCTCTTCACACTCTCGCTTCGCCAATTGTTGACGGATCATTCTTAAATTTGGCTTGTGCAAGGACACGCATACACGGGTTAAACAGACCGAATTTCAGCCCAATCGAATCACTACCGAATCACTACTTCCAGTCTGACGCCATATTGAATTTTCCCATCAGGGTCACAACAGATTTGCTGTTTCTTCTACATCTCGCAAACTGATAATGATGTATATTGGTGATTTAACACAGTAAAGTGTGATAATGATAGATTCATGATTGGACAAGATCGCAGGTTTCATATAATTGATCAAGTTACCACACTCTGCGTGGCCTTCTAATTGATATGTTTCCTAACTTTATTTTTTTGTCTTACTTCCTCTATACAGTAGGATACTGACGATGCTGTAGGTCACCTTCACGGAAATGAAGATAAAACGCGTATGTATTAATAATAGACAATGGTACCTAGTATTTAAATGACAGCCTGGCCGTGCTATCAGGTGGTTGTCTTTCAAATCCTCTGTATGCAATAGGACGGTACTACAACCAATCAGCGTAGCCTTTAGGATGACGTAGTTAGATGCCGGAAGAGTCTGGAGAAAGTTAGGAATGACTAAACAAAATGGTGGATAATGGAGCTGAACGACTGTTGCCGCTTCTGTAAAAAATAATTTAAAGATTGCTAATGTTTTCTCACATACTTCTTCTATGGTTGTTTCCGGTTGTTTCTCTCCGAATAGCTGCAGCGCCACTTTCTTACACCCGCCCTCTGACTCTATACTTCACTGTGATTGGTCAGTCAGTTTCAGGGAAATCTTGATACAAGTTACATTGAGCTAAACTAGATTACTACTGT
The DNA here is from genome assembly GCA_020466265.1 of Siphamia tubifer. NCBI lineage: Eukaryota > Metazoa > Chordata > Actinopteri > Kurtiformes > Apogonidae > Siphamia > Siphamia tubifer. Next base: position 3,743,596 of record CM035792.1, on the reverse strand, counting down.
AGAACATTAGATCTGCTGCCGCTGGGGGGGGGGTCTAGCATGGCTAGGCTATAAATTACAATGATTCACCAGGTTATTTTAATTAATTTAATTTATTTTAACAAAATAACCAGGTTATTTTAATAAATAATCAGGTTATTTTAATAAATAATCAGGTTATTTTAATAACCTGGTGAATCATCCTGTGCATCACTACCCTGCAAGTTGATGCTTGTGTAAAAAAGACAATGACTCTTCATCTCAGCAACAAATCTTTAGCATCATTTATTAGACACTCCTTACAAAATGTTTGAGGTGAAACAAAGTTGACTTTCCAATTTTCAACCAGTAATATAAAAGAACCCATAACAATACAAGTCTGAAATATGAATGATATGAAGTAATATTCTCAAACATGCAAAGAACAAAGGAACAGTTTGTGGTATAGACTGGGTTATGACAGAAGACTTTGTGCCAAACCAAAATTATACTATACATGAAAAAACACAAGACTTATGACAGACAAGTATGGACATATTTGGATTATGATTATGAATTTTGCTCATTTTACTTCTTACTTTTTGCTTGAATCTCATTTCACCTCTTACCCCTACCCTCCCTTTTGTGCGTCCACATGTAGGGGTAGGGGTGTCTCAACTCAGGTTAAGGCAGAGGGGTAGGGGGAAGGGGGAAGGGGAAGGGCTTTATACCCCTTCAAACAGATTTTCTAGAGGCAGACGCCAAACGGAGGGGTATGAGAAATTTCCCAGAATACAATGCCAATCATTTTAAACATGGCGGCATCTACGAAAGGAGTACACAAATGTAGTAATATTAATTAATTATTTTTATGTTGTAATAACTGTTGTATTGTATAAAGTTTGATATTGTCACAATGTGTAATGGTCATTTTATACAGTACACCCAAGTACAGGATCTGGTCTGTCCTTTGAGAAAGTCTGTATTTGTGATGTCCATATCAAAATACTTTAAATTAAATTAAATTAACAAAGCATTTACACCTTGATTCTGCTCATAAAAATTGACCAGTTTGACAAAGTAAAAGATGAATAAATAGGTGAATCAAGAGACATGTATTCTGAGAACTGTGATAAATAAAAAATAAATAAAATAAATAATACATTTAAAACATACTTGCAAACATTGGTTTCATTGTCAGTACCAACCTTTCATTTTCTCCAAAAACCACAGTGGGCCTTATATATGGATTAACTCTGGTTGTGCTTAGTGACTTGGAATTTTGGCTTTTAATCACACATATATATATATATATATATATATATATATATATATATATATATATATATATATATATGAAAATCATAAAAAATAAACTATTCTTTGACAGTGCGTCTTATAGTGTGGAAAATATGGTAATATCAGCTGTCGTATAAATCACTATCATCTAGATATTTAAGAATATGAATTAATTCCACCTTAAATCTAATTTAATTTTTTTTGCAGATATTTGGTATATCTGAATCAGTATTTTCCAGATAACTAGTAAATATTGGACAGTTTTTCCTCTAAAATTGATTTGGATTTACTCAACATGTGCTAAATCAGAAGTAAATACAAAATAATTCAACTAATTGAATTATTTTGGATTTAATTATTATTTACAATTGGCTTATAAAATCAATAGTTCCTAATCAAAGTTGAAATATTTCAAATCTATTCAACTATTTTAATTGTCACTTTGTTATTTAAAGTAGACAATGGTCACATTTTTCTGAGTGTACATGGATATGGATATAAAATATTTTGTCAAATCAGATTTCAGTGTGTGTGTGTGTGTGTGTGTGTGTGTGTGTGTTGCTAGGGTAAACCTAATCTGCCCTTGGCCTTTAGAATGAGTGGTGAAGGCTCATGGAATTTGAACCCCAAAGTCCAGATTGTTCTTTTAACCATTCAGAATTAAATTTCATGTTACACGCCCCGCAGTAGCAGCTGACTTTGTCAAACTAAACATTGCATAATCATGGTTTGCGATTATGGCAAATAATGTGCATTAATAATGACAACTTTTCCCTGCAGTGTTGATGCTACACTGTAGCAGAGTGTAGTTCTTCTCCTAGGTTCTTCAGTTTTTCCAGGAAAAACTTTGGTGAGATGATGGACCCCAATTTACAAGACATGTCTTTCTGCAGTGAAGAGATGCCATCAGGCTAAAAAGAGGGAAATAGGAATTATTAAAATTACATCCAATCCAAGGAATATGTATAAAGTGAAAGGTTTTGAACTCAGAGTTCAGTAAACAGTTAATTTCAAATTGTCTGATACTATTTAGTTTTATTATCCATGGTGTGTGTGTGTGTATATATATATATATATATATATATATATATATATATATATATATATATATATATATATATATATATATATATATATATATATATATATATATATATATATATATATATATATCTCCCACAGTTACTGTATTTTCCAGACAATAAAGTGTACTGAAAGACTTTAATTTTCTCATAGTGTGCTTTATATATGGATTAATTCTGGTTGTGCTGTGTGACTTAAAATTTTGACTTATCTCACAATTTGACTCTTTTAAAGTTTGATTTAGCAGAATAAGAGTGTGTTTTGTTCTGTGTTACATTTCAACAAGGTTGAGTTATTGTGACAGTTTAGCTTCACTTAATGCACCTTATAGTGTGGTAAATATGGTAACTAAAGCATTAAACTTAACATTGACAGTTATTATTCATGGACACTCAGTACGTACTCCATCAGATGTAGGAGATTATGTTTACAGATGAGCATTTATAATTCCACTAAAACGAAAGAGGGGTGTTCGCCTAGGCCCTAGGGCACCACATTGACCAGAACCTGCCCTGTACACACATACACACATTAGAAAATAAATTCATTCATTCATTCATGTATATGCTGTGTGTAAATTATAACTGCTGTTTTCTGTACGTGTGGTTAAAATAGGAGCTAAAATGGCGCCATCTGCTGGTGTCATGTTTCTACACATCTACCATTTAGAGGCCGTGTGTGTCCAACTGGAATATCCAATGAGCTTTCATTTGACTTCACTGTATTTATCATGGTGTAATTTAATTTGAAGATGATGCATGTACTTTTTATTTGACTTATGTTGTTCTCAGTAAAAAAAAAGAAGAAAAAAAACATGAAAATATTGACATTTACAACCTATAATGTAACAAAATGTGAAAAACCTGAACAAGTCTGAACAACATGAGATGTCTAAAGAAAATTCACTAATTTTAAATCTTAAAATCTTCTGTGTCCATCATTTGAAGGCAACTTCTTTATTAAGACTGGAAAAATAATCTTTTCAAAAAGAGTGGAAAAAGGGGTATGAGTGGACATCTAGGTAAAGACATTCAGTGTTGGTCCCATCCATTTTTTTTTTTAAATTTGGATTCGAGAGGTGGATTTATTATTCACAAACATGTATACATGTCAGTTTTGTGTGTTTGTGTGCGAGTGTATACAATTTATGAAGACCCAACTAACGAATAATCCAAGTTACAAAACACCTTGACGTAAAATTTTCATCTCCGAATAAGAAAATTCAAGCTATGAAATGAAACCCCCAAAACAAATACAGTACATATATACATACATACTGTACAGTTGTACGTAGGATCATATTTGCCATTTGATAAGAGTTGCTCTCCCAATGACCATCTCCCAACACCCTGCTGGCCTCCCATTGGCTAAGAGGGAGCTACCCATGATGCTTGTGTCTTGACCCTCATTCATCACAGATATCTTACCACGGTCAGTGTGGAAGCATCTTTACCGTTTGGTGAGTTTTTCCAGTGTGCTCACTACAACTTTATTATTCATTATTCATCATGGGCCCAAAGAAAGTGACTGTTGGTCCGTCAACAAACACTGCTGAAGGTCAAAGTGGACCCAAACGGACAAAAAGAACTGACCACAATAGTATGGAAATTATTTGCATGTGTTGTCCATTTTAATGGCTTAATAAATACTTTTACTTTTAAGGCATATTTCATAGAAAAGGTGTATACTTTTATACATTTTAAAGGGTTTAGGGGGTAGTATTTGGAGGGGGGGTGGAACCAATCAGGCCTTTTACATGTAAAATGTGACTCTACTTATGAAAAAAATAACTGTACGAAAATACTTCTGGAAGGAGTTAATTTCGTAAATTGAGGAACCACTGTATAAGACAAAAAAACATAATGACTGACCTGGGAGTTTTTAAGTTGTAACAGCTTCCTGGTGATGCGACCAACAGCTTTCAACTTTACGGTGTCCACCCGGGACACGTTCAGGGACATCACACCATTGATGAAAAAATCAGGAGGGGTACAATCCTTCCCAGAGGACAAAACAAAATGTTAGTGTGCACCGACATGGACACACAGTAAATAAAAATGCAGTGTCAGAGTATTTTAATTCAGAGTAACAGTCAGATCAATAATTCCACAGTTAAGACATGTGCGTTTTATGAAAAATTACTATTACACACTGCGACAATGTCAAACTATACAACACAACAGTTATCAAAACTTAAAAACCGTTATTTACGGTGAAAATACTACATTTGTGTACTTCTTTCGTAGATGCCGCCATTTTTAAAAAGTGATTCGCATTGTATTCTGGGAAATTTCTCGTACCACTCCCCCTCTGCCTTAACCCTTTATTGGTCACCTCACAGAGACTATTCTAACAAAACATACATATTTTGGTTTTACTAACCCTACATTTAATTAGAGTATTAAAACTCAAACATTAACCCCTCACCAATCTTACCAAAATAATTTGTGACTTGGTTCAAATTAGATGTATTAACTGTGTGTTTGTATCATTAGTGATTAGCATTAGCATTAGCATTCCATGACCCTTTACTATCACCTCTACCGTTTGGTATTCATGTAACTTTTGGAAAACATGCTTAACCAAAGTATTTCTGAAACACGATGGGGATTATTTATATCAAATGGATTCTGTAAAACTTAATAACATGATAAAATCGAACTTGCCTGCAATTTTGTGTCTAAAAGAAAAGATCACAGCAGAGGTTTTTAGTAAACTACGTCACAGTCTTCTTCTTTGGTGGTTTATATACTAGCATAACTAAATAAACAGTGCCACCTAGTGGTGTTTTAGTGCATTACACGCTTCTTACAAAATGAGGAAACTGCCCAAGAATTTATGTGTCAAAGGACGTTGTCAAATTTAGATTAGATATCAAGGATCAAAGTTACCTCTACCAAACGGTTGAGATGACCAACAAAGGGTTAACCTGAATTGAATGGGAATCTTTTCATGTGCAACAGTGATCTTTTTAATGGGTAATAATGATCTCTTTTTGTGTGTGTGATATGTGATGATGGGTTATCTGAGTGTTTTTTCTGCTGCTGTAACAAAAACAAATTAATTGAACAAGGATTAATGAAGTATCCATCTATCTATCTAATACATCTCTACCAAGGTTCTCATAATTCATGCATCAAAGGGTTAATTATGTGGAAATACTTTCCATAATTGTATTCTGTTTATTCAACAGATTATTTTTTCCAATGTACTTCCTTTACCCCCCCCCCCCCCCCCTCCACTCACACACACACACACACACACACACACACACCCACACACACACACACACACACACACACACACACACACACACACACACTACCTACCTCTACTGACATGTTGAGGTTTAGACACTGGCATTTTCTATCCACCTGATGAGATAACACAGAAATGAGAAACAAGTCATTAAACAGTTCATGGTTTTACTTAGTGGGTCAATTCTTCAAATCATATAAACAAAATTGCTATGTTTTTACATTTAATTTGGATTATTTTGGTCATGGTTACAAGCAGGGAAACTAGAAATAGTCTTGCAACAAAGTTAAACATAAAATATCTGTCATTTCAGATGAGATAACAGCACAGCAAAGCAGGAAGCGGTAAAAAAACGTCATGGTGTTGACATTGTGTATGCACGCTGCAGCAAAGGTTTACACAGGAACACAGTTTGTTTTAATCACCCACAAATCAACTTTTTTTCCCCTCAAAATATGATCAAAGTCATGTTGCACGCTGCTGCCAGTATGACAAATCTAACTGCTAAAATCCACATTTCTCCAAACTTACTTTTTTTTCCTCATTTCTAGTCAAAATATGACATCACACTTGAAAAAATGTCCAGTTTTTATTCTATACTTATTTATTGAGCAGGTGGCTGAGGTGTTCAAATAAACTGACCTCAATTATTAACAACAAAGCCACTTCACTCTCAGGGTGTTTGGACAGACCACCTTCAGCTACAAACGACCCCCCCCCCTTTTCTACAAGCAGCAATTAGACTCTTCAATGTGCAATAATGATGTTTTTAATGTTTAATAGTGATGTTTTTATGTGTAATAATGATCTTTTTATGGGCAATAATGATCTTTTTATGTGTAATAATGATCTTTTTAATAGGTAATTGTGTCTTTTAGTGATTGGTTGATTAATAGAAGTTTATTTTGAACAAAACAAAAACAAAAAAAAACTAAATAAAAATAGTAATAAAGGCAACAAGTTCAAAAAGGAATGAGAATGAGGAATGAGTCAAAACATCCAATCCCACTCCTCCTCCTGTACTACTTTCTACACATTCACTTCCCTATGTTGCCACAAGCACTGCCACTACACTACACCACAATAATATCAATATTCACACCTGGAATAATAATAATAATAATAATAATGATAATAATAATAATAATAATAATAATAATAATAATAATAATAATAATAATAATAATAATAATAATAATAATAATAATAATAATAATAATAACAAAAAAGATTTATGATCATATAGTATAATATATAATAACATATAATATAAAATATAAATACATGTATATACGATATACACTCACATGCACATTCTATGATAAATTAATTATAATATAACTACAGTATATCACTAATATATCAATTTACACTAATTTATATATAAGTGTATATATACATACACACCTATACACACACACACACACACACACACACACACACATAATCGCACTACCTCATCCACAGTTACACACTTCCTCTTCCATATACCTGTCTAGAAATATTTGTTTGTGCTTTTTTTAAAACAGATTTATGTTACTACTTTGTTTTTTTTCAGTCTCCAGAATGTGTGTATGTGTGTGATCTGTATTCATCTATCTATTGTTCTTTATTCAACATGTATTTATCGAGTATTATCTGTGATTGTTGCTGTTTGTTTTGTGTTTTTTTATGCCAGGATCAAAGAGAAATGTCCATTTTATATAAAGTTTAATGGACAATAAAACAGACAAAATCACCTAAAGAGGAACTTTTCAGTCAGATATAAGAACTGATTTTTTGACAATAGATCTGGAAAATGTTTTGAAGAAATAAGAAACCTTAACAAGATGGCTTTCACTTGTTTCATTGGTAGATTTTTTTGTTTTTTTTTTAACTTATTCAAGTTTTTTTTTTGCTTAATTCAAGTTAAAAAGATAAAGGATTTACATTGTATTCTGGGAAATTTCTTGTACCCCTCCATTTGGAGTCTGCCTCTGGAAAATCTCCATTTGAAGGGTATAAAGCCCCTCCCCTTCCTCAAACCCTCTGCCTTAACCTGAATTGAGACACCCCTACCCCTACATGTGGATGTGTAGGGGTTAAATGAGACCCAGCCTTAGTCTGTCCAACTGGAAAATACAATGAGTTTTCATTTGACTTTACTACATTTATTTATTATAGTCTAATTTTAATCTGAAAATCTTCACAAACATTTGAAAACGACTTGTTCATTAAGACTGAGAAAGAATGTTTTCAGAAAAAGTGGAATGAGTGGACATTAAGTGTTGGCAGAGGTGTTCAAAGTACTCACATTCTGTACTTAAGGAGAATTACAGCTACTTATGTGAAAAAATACTCTGGTAAAAGTAGAAGTACTGATTCAGCTCTTCTACTTTAGTAAAAGTAAAAAAAAGTCCAACTTGTCAATTGTAATAAAGTATTAAAGTAAAACTGCTTTGTTTTTGTCATTAACGCAATAATACTTGAGAAAATAAAATCAGAAAATAAAATCAGAAAATAAAATCAAAAGCATCTAAAATAAAGTGTTTAAAAGTGAAGATAATGTGTTTGATGGAGTCACAGTTACTCAGTTTTGTGGATATGGGCAAAAAAATTAGGAAAAATGGGGGAAGAAAAGTCACAATTAAGATAAAAAGTCATGAGAGTAAAAAAAATTGATAAAAATGCATAATTTTAAGAGAAAAAGTCAAAATTCTGAGATAGTCATATAACTATGATTTTTCTACTGTTACGTGTGTTTAGTTTGTAAAAAATAACCAGTCTATTCTGAAAATGTAAAGAGTATAAATATATTATTAAATATAAATATAGCAGATATTTATATAAAAATGTAGGCAGTAAAAGTAAAAAGTTGCCAGAAAAATAAATACTCAAGTACAGATACCTAAAAATATACTTAAGTACAATAACAAAGTACTTTTACTGAGTTACTTTCCACCTCTGGGTGTTGGTCTCATCCCTTTGTTCCTTTTTGGATTCCAGAGGTGGATTTATTATGAACAAACATGTATATATGTCAACAGTAGAAGAATTATTCACTGGACTGACCAGTATGTGTCGAAGGGTTAATTGAAACTAAACAAAAACAAAACAAAACAAAAAAAAATGCCAATGGAACAAGTGAAAATTATTTTAAAAGATATTATCACTGTCGCTGTGTTCATGTGGACCTCAGCTGTGACGTTTTACTGTCAACAAAAGGGAGACATTCAACAGATGATAAAATCAGAATTAAAATCTGTTGAGAATTGAAGGAAAAGTGATTTTAGTCCCAGACTGAAAAAATAAACAAATTGTTTACAATTTAAAATTTCAACAAAGTGATACGTGTTCTGCCTAATGCTCAGATCTATCTAATGACAAACAGAATTTAAATCTGTTGAGAATTGAGGGAGCAGAAGAGATTTTAGGGAATTGTGGACGGACGCCGGACGGACGCCGGACGGACGCCGGACGGACGCCGGACGGACGCCGGACGGACGCCGGACGGACGCCGGACGGGCGCCGGACGGACGCCGGACGGGCGCCGGACGGACGCCGGACGGACACATGATGGCAAAAGCTCATCACGACTTCGTCCAGATGAATTAAAAATGTTTTTCAGATCTATTATTTAAAAACCAGTGAACAGTTCCTCTTTAGGTGATTATGGCTGGTTTTAATTGTGATGAAATACTATGACATTTTGTAAGTATTTATTAAGAATAAACAATTAAAAGCACATGATATAAAATGATTGATGAACAAAAAAAAACAGAATAGAAGATGAAACTTGAGTTCGACTTACAGTCATTTGTGCCACACTGCAGTTCTTGGGACAATTCTGTGAAACCAAACAATAAATACATTTTATGAAATGTTCACCCAAAGTCATCCAAAAACATCCTAATAAAAAGGCACATTATTATTATAATTATTACTGTACTTTCTGCACTATAAGGAGAACTGTCAATGAATGGTTAATTTTTTTTGTGTTTTTTTTTTCATATTTAAGGCGCATTAAGTGAAGTCAAAATCACAAAATAAAAAGTCTAAATTATGTGAAAAAGTCAAAATCGTGAGATAATAAAAAGTTTCAATTCCAAGTCACTAAGCAAAATTAATCCATATATAAGGCGCACTGTAGTTTTTGGCCGGAAATTAAAGTCTTTTAAGTGCACCTTATAGTCCAGAAAATACGGTATTTGTCCATTTCAACACAACCAAGACAACATCATAATAAATATATAACTTACCACAACAACAAGTTTCAGCTGCTCCACATCTTTCTGAAACTCATTCCATGTTCTGGACTGAAGTGGGTTCGCTGCATTTGGAACTGACTGCCACAATAGGATAACGTTGAGCTGCAGGAACATCCATGCACAGGTGATCGCAAATCCAGCCATTGATTTGAATCAGATGCTACGTTTATCTCGCTAAGAAAATGACAGTTTCAGCCTCAATGTAATGTTTTGTTTTTTTTAGTTTTGTCTAATTCTACCGTCTTTGGCGTCTGCTCGTGTGTCTTGATGCTTTGCTCAGTGTATGGATGATGGAGGATAAGTTTGTCCCTTTTTAAACACACTAGGATGTGACATTTCCAAACTATCGGGGGAAGTCCTGCCCTTTATGTCCATGATCCGTCATTGTCAAAATGCTCCCACACAGGACATATTTACTCAAAATTCTTGTCATGGTGGCAAAAAGTGATACGACATACATGTGTAGATGCTAAACCACATATCAGTGAAATCTGATTGCTTATGACTGTCATGGTATTTCCTCAACTCAGCGAAGAGACTTGGCGTTTACTGCACAGGACGCTAGAATACAGACAAGTAGATTTTTTTTTTTTTTTTTTTATAGAACTGCTTTCCAGTCAGTCGAAAGAGATTAAGTGGAAAAAATTAATTAGAAAGCTTTGAAAAATTAAGCACTTTGATATAAAAACACTTCACTGACTAGTTACAGCAATTAGAGCATTACATTTTAATCAATGCCTCGTCACAATAAGACTCCTCTGTTTACATTTACAGAGTAATGATTTTTAAAAAATGGGAAGAATTCAAATGTCTTCAGAGAAGTACAGAGTGTTACGAACAATATTCTGTCTGTTTCCTTAATGTTGTGTGTATAATAGCGCTCAGTAACTTCATTCAATTTATGAACCTGCTTTATTCTTTACTAGGATCATGGGGGTCACGGGGGGGGGGGGGTACACACTGTATGAATCTACAGTTGAACATATATAGACAAACAGTCACATTCACACCTATGGACAATTTAGATTATTTAATTTATTTATTTAAAGGAATTATCTGGAGTAACAATAACTTTAGATCATTGTTTAGATGAGTGCGAGTACATACATTTAATTGACATTAAAATCACACCATTTGAATGAACATTGAGGAATTCAATTTTGCACTTTTGAGCCAAACTTTGTTAAAATGGATGTGATTAGAACATGTGTGTTTATCACTGACACCAAACTCTATTTTCACACTAACTTTTCTAAACTTCTAAACAACATCACACTTCAGTGGTAGTAAGTAGAGGGTCCTTAAAGACAAACCCAAGTGCCCTGAGGTCTTCATGTCCTCAGATAGTGTGTCCACAGTTACTGATCTACAGATATGGACCTCTGTGTTCATGAGACGTCTGAGGACGAAGACTGAAACAGTCCATTGTAGAGTTAGACGCTCTGGAAATTCATGATTTCATTTCATTATTTTTAAAAACATAGTCGAGTATTTCATTAGAAATTGAAATGAGCTGTACGCTGTGGTTCGGTTAGTAAAGGGGGTCGTCCAATGATCGAGGGGTCGACGGTTCGCGTCCCGCCGCTGGCTGTCCACGTGTCGAAGTGTCCTTGAGCGAGACACTGAACCCTCAGTGTCTCCCAGTAGGGTCAGGGGTCAGGAAGCAGCCGTGTGTGTGAATGGGTGAATGTGAGGAACTGTAAAGTGTTTTAGGAACCAACTGGTGAAAAAAATGCATTGTTTAAGTACAGTCCATTTACTAACAGGTTATTGTTTTCAAAAAAGAATGAAACCAAAACATGAATCTCCAGAGCGTCTAACTCTGCAGTGGATTATTTCAGGCGTCTACGTCTACGCTGTTGAAAGCTTGAATGATGAAGCAGGACAAAAGTATTTTCTCAACAACACAAGCAATGACATGGAATTTTAACAGAAATAAACAAGGTCATGTGATGTTTATAAAGACCATTGACTACTTTTTAAAAGTGGGGGTGGGGTCTGTCCTTTTTCAAATATATTTCCTGCGGTCCGAGTTGTGGGTGGGTTTGTTAAAAAAACTGTTGTTTGTGGGTCCTTTCTACATGGACCTTAGCCTAGGATCTAGTCTGTCCCCAGTGGCCGCAAATGGTATTTGCTACGGGGAGACAGACTAGACAGCCTAGGATCTGAAAATCCAAAATGGACCGGACCAATCAAATCGCGAGGGGCGGGATTGGAGCCCGCCCTGCCTCATGACGACACAAATACAACACGTAATGTTGTAGTCGCAGAGACGTAGCAGCTAGCACACCAAAGAGAAGAAGAAGGCGTAGCTGCTAGCTAGCACACATTGCCGTAACACCAGTTGCTAGCTGCTAGACAACATGGCTCATCACCAGGAACAACCATTCGAGCTGGCTTTGGCAGCAACGCTAGGTGATTTAAAATTACAGTTTTCCCTGCGAGAGGAGCAGAAAACGGCACTTAAGCTGTTTTTGGAAAAAAGGGACGTTGTCGGAGTTTTGCCCACCGGGTATGGCAAAAGTTTGATTTATCAGCTGGCTCCGCTAGTGGGACGACGCATGGGTCTGCACAACCCGCTGGTGATCGTTGTGTCACCCCTTTTAGCCCTAATGGATGACCAGTTGCAAGAGGCCGAAAAACTGGGAATACGAGCAGCACAACTCGGCAAAGGCGACCCGGAGGAGATCCGAAGCGGCCGGTGCCAAATAGTGTACGGGAGTCCGGAATCATGCTCATCGCTCTGATTGGTTGGCTCTGACTGGTTACCCATCCAATAGCGTGGCGTTGTGTAAAGAGAAAACTTGACAGACAGCGGTTATCCCGCCCACAAATTCGCCTGGACTTTCTAGACTCTCCCCGTAGCAAATACCATTTGCGGCCACCGGGGACAGTCTAGATCCTAGGCTACATGGACCTGTGTGTCACTAGTTGTCTTAAACCTGATGAAGTTCAGTTCAGTTCAGTTTTATTTCGAGCACACAATAATCATCAAAACAACAATGAAAATAGTCAACCTTTCTTTTTCTTGTACTCGAAAAGGAGTGGGAAGAAGTAAAACTTATAAACTCCCACCCCCTTTTTACAAACTAAAATTAAAATATACTGCGCTAACACACAATATACTTTATGTCCTTTTTATCATTACCACAGAAACATCCATAACCATTTATATACACATTAATTACAATTCACTTCATGTAATCTGATATGATCAACTAAAGTACTAGTATTGGTAAAGCATTAGTTTGTGGTGAAAGTACATTCACTTTCACCACAAAAACAGTTACATAAACAATAATTAATAGATAGGATGCATAGATATATAGATATATCATAACCATGATAGTTTTATTGCAGTATAAGATTCATTCCCCTTTTCTTCTACCTTATAACCATATATTCAGCTACTCAGATAATATTCTATATTTTGTTATTATACTTTAGTAAGAAGAAGTAAGTTGAGCTTCTGTTTCTACTGTTGTTCCATTCCTGGAGTTTTTATAGAGTGAACAAAAAAGTCTGACCATGTTCCAGTCTCCATTTTCATTGCATTTTTTTCTCCTTGTGATGAGAGAAGTTAAAGTACAGAGTATTTTTCCACTCAGATTTCCCCAGTAGGTATTTAAAAGGAATAACCAGATTAAAGATGTGAGACAGATTATACTTTTGACCAGAAAAATGTAGTTTTACAAATTTCCACGACAGAACTCAAACTCTTGAACTTTTTTTTTTTTCATAAACCACAGTAATGGTTCCTGCTGTCAATGTCAATGGAACGCTCAGAAAACAGTGATGTAACAGATAAATAACTGTGGTTTCTTTCTTTTTGAAAACAAAACTACATTGCCACATCTAAGGCTTCTAACATTCTCAGCAGAGGTGTGAAAACTAAGCTTTTCAGGGTTAGGTGTTTTCTTGGGGGGTTTGTTTTGTCTTTTACACATGAACTCACACCTCAGATATCTAGAATCTTCAAAGACATGAACACTTTCAAATGTCCACTTGTGTCATTTCCAGTCAGTTAAAGGATTTGTGGTTTGTAATGGTCTCATCTATGGGGTTAGATTTGTTTAAAAAATAGTTGTAAATGCACAGAAGGTGACAAACATATATTTAATATTTGTAACTTATATTTTTGTCTTTGTAAATAAAAGTGTACTTCTAAATAAACAGTTTTTCATTTGCAAAATGAAAATGATCACAAATGATGCAGTGAATGTTGATGATGCAGCTGTGAAGGCCACGCTCTTCATCCTCTCACCTACACAATAGGTTTTCAAATATTGATGTATACCTCATCAATGCTTGTGTAATTTCTTTAATAAAAAAAAAAAACAAACAAAACTGTGGCTACAAATGTAGTTTACCACCGCTAGAGGGAGCATGTGAGAGTAAGTGAATAATGGGTCACCAATAGACACTTTCCCACAGAGTAGTTCTAGGAACTTCCGTCAGGGCAGTAGAACCATGGGAGGGCAAATGTGACGCTAACGTCCACCACAGTGATGTATTCTTTAAACACTAAATTCAACAATCACATAAGGAGTGGACAGCGGAGGAGGCCACAGCGTTTATGTTCTGTATCACAGGAATGTTAATTATGGACGAGTTTACTGAGAGAGTTAGGAGAGCAAGGTGCAGGTGATACGACAACATATGTCACTGTCATAGTTTTAACCAACATCCTTATTAACAACAAACACATGTCATCAGCCCATTTATTTATTACCTTCTCTGTATTTTTTTCCAACACAGTTGACACTACTGCAAGATGAGGAAATGTGGAAATAAACGGTCTGGGCTCTACCAATCAACAAACACCTACGTCATATAGTTCCTGGAGAAATAAACACCCTGCCTGCCAGGAGGAACTAAAAAGGTTCTAGGAACTAAAAAGGTTCCTACAGTGGGAAAGCACCTAATGTGAGGCACTTTGAGTGGCCAAAAAAGTGCTACAGAAATCATATCCATTATTATTATTATTATTATTATTATTATTATTATTATTATTATTATTATTATTATTATTATTATTATTATTATTATTATTATTATTATTATTAATAATAATAATAATAATAATAATAATAATAATAATAATAATAATAATAATAATAATAATAATAATAATAATAATAATTTTATGAAGATAGAGTTTATGGACCATGGTCATTTTCACACAAGTGTTATAAAATTAATTTCTAAAAAATAAGTCTAAATTTAAGGATACTTTTTTTTTTTCACAATCCTCTTTAAATGTAAATAAAACACTTGATAAAAGAACAGCTTCATGATCCATTTAAATATTTGACTGAAAAACACTTAGAACATTTAATTTCAAAATGATTCTAAAATCATAAAAAAAACCTAAAATGTTCATGTTATGAATATTTGAAGTTGATGAACATAAGGTTGAATGAACGACTACAAATGAAATGTGGGTCAAACCCCAGAAAGATCAAAAGGAGTGCAATTAGTTTAATTCTAAATCCTTTCAAATTCATGTTAAACTGTGATTGGTTGGTTAAAGGCTTGTGTTATTGTTTAAAGCTGAGGATAATAATTCTACATCAGACAAAAACACAGTTTCAATTCAAAATATGTGATTTATTTCAAATCATTCAACAATTCAAAATGAATCACAAAGGCTCAACGTTTACTCAAGGAATTCACTCCGCAGACTCCCTTCACTGTCCGAGAAGTTGATCAGCTCCTCCACCTCATTGCCTTCATCGTCATCTTCGTCTTCCTCAGCTTCTCGTGAGCTTTGGGCCTCCCCTTCTCCTCCTTTTCCTCCCAGTTCCAGGTAACCCTTGGCCGTTTGGTTGACCGTTCCGCTGCTCTTCATCCCGCCTCCGCCTCCTGCGCTGGCCTCGGCTTTACTTTTTACCGGCTGAACCATCAGGATACCCTCGTCCAAGATGGGAGACCCTTCTGGGCTCACCCCCTCCCCCACTGATCGGCTGGTTCGGTCCACAGTCAATGTATGAGTGCTTGGATCCAGAGTGACTGTGGACTTGCTCGTGCAAAGGCCCATGGTCAGAATTTCAGAAAATTAGTGATTTTCTTTTGTCACTCTGTAACTTTTGTCCCGTCTAAGACGTAGCGGTGTCCACAAGTAACAATTACAAACCAGGATTAACGATCCTGATGTGTTCCAGAGCAGACTTTATTTCTCCAGTTTGTCTCCAGATATTTGAAGTTGTTGTATTCCCATGAAAATTCCTCATAAGCTTTTGCTCTTCGATGGGAAATCCACTTGAAAAATCAGTCCAGGAGTCCTTTTGAAGACTGGGTTGTTATTATCCAAAATAAAACCCTGCTTCCCTTTAATCTCAATGGACTCGTGTGGATCATTTCCAAGTTTTAAGAATCTTGGCCAACAAAGACTTCCTGGTCCACCTCGTCTGACTGAGCTCACGATACTCGCCTCCCTTTCCCTGCTTCTGCGCTGCTACGTGGGTTTCACCTCCTCTCATCCCCAGAGCTATAAATAGTAAAGAAACAATGTAGTCAGATCATCCTCAAGCTGGGACGTTGTGGGTGGAG
This sequence comes from Siphamia tubifer, assembly GCA_020466265.1. Taxonomy (NCBI): domain Eukaryota; kingdom Metazoa; phylum Chordata; class Actinopteri; order Kurtiformes; family Apogonidae; genus Siphamia; species Siphamia tubifer. The sequence goes on along the minus strand of CM035792.1, from coordinate 3,727,199 downwards.
TAGGCGACGGAGTGTCATGGAGTGTGCCTCACCAGCTACTCAGGTGTCAAGAAAGGAAGAGCTTTGTGACCTTTAGTGAGCGGTAAACATCAGTGAATGTGAAGCGGGACAGACCCACACCACTGGGACCAAGCCGACAAAGTCATACATTGGTCTTTTACTTGACAGGGTGGTAAAATTTTGACATGTATTATCCAAACTCAAGCTATTTATGGCTCCGTTTGGCCGCTTCGCCACATAAGGTTTGAGCAGCCGGCATTGTTGGCCGCCTCAGCTGGTGTTCTGAGGACCCTACAGTTAAACACAGCTCTTATAAGACATGGCCACATTCACAGGGAGGGTCTGTTTGTGGCAGCAGTCACAACAAGAGCGCACACAGCTTCATGTTTTAGCAACGTCTAACGTGTTCAGCTCCTTTGCTTCCTCTCATCTGCCTGTGAATGGAAATTCAGAAATTACACTGAATATTGAGTGAGACGAGCTTCCTGAGTGGCACCAGACGACAAAACTATACAGGGTGGAAATAACAATTCTAGGAAGTAAACAATTACAATACACATAAAAAAACAAAAAAAAGTCATATTCGAAAAGCAAAACTTATGATCGGTCACCTCTGTTGTCTATACCAGGGGTCCCCAAACTATTTCCAGTAAGGGCCACATAACTTTTTCCTTCTCAGATGAGGGGCCGGGGTCAGTTTGTAACAGAACAAGTGTGACGAATGTAGGAGTGGATAAATGTAAAAAATGATTGTTTTTCCAGAAAGCCACAATCAAATAACCCTTTCTGGATTCTTCATAGAACAAAAGTCAGAAAATAAATAACACTATTTATGAAATAAATAACTATCTTTGGGTTCTTCACAGAACAAAGGTCCATGGAACATAAACTTCTTCATCTTAACAGGTCAAAGTTCATCTTAGTTGTTAGAGAAGAACCTCTGACTTAAATGACTCATATGAGCGTCTGTCAAAATTATTGTGTTAAACTAGTTAATAATAGTTAATTGTTAGAAAGCCCACACAGTTTAATTGTTTATTTGATTGCTTGGTTATATTTGTTCAGGAATAACTCCTTTTCTGTAAGTTTTCAAATGTCCCACGCTATTGAACGCACCACTGATGTTACGACGGTTATGAACATAGTTTGTGTTTTATTAGCCTCTGTGTTGTAGGTAACTGTGCCATGTTTGTCATCTCAGCTTCTTTTTCTCTTTTTTATTCATCTATTCCTGGTTTATTACTGTGTGTAGATGCCATAAGGTGAGATAAATAACACAGTACAGTTCAGGTAGATGTTAGCATGTTGTACTGTATAAGCTAATGCTGTTTAGCGCCGGTGTGCTGTTGAAGCTAATACCATAATATGCTAGCAGCTAGCATTGCTAGCTGTCATCTGTGATTTCTGTGAGTGATGTGTGTGTTCTATGACCCATGTAATACATCTGAGTGACTCATATAGTCGGTCTTAGTTCATTTATTATTGTATGTATATATTGTTATAGTGAGTGTTACTGTATTATTACAGACCACAGTAAATAAACCTTTAATGAGGACATCTGTATCTGTGTTCTTTAATCAGAACCACAACCCACACCTTGTCACTCTGAACCAAATCCTGGAGACAACCCCACACTCTCTGCTTCATTAATAATGAAAATAGTTCAGAACTAAGGAACATTTTATTGTAAAAGTCCCACTTTATTATCAAATACAAATACACACATATAAAAAAAAGTATAAAGTACAGATATTTATATAAATGTAAAGAGTATAAAGTACAGATATTTATATAAATGTAAAGAGTATAAAGTACAGATATTTATATAAATGTAAAGAGTATAAAGTACAGATATTTCTGAACAAATGTAGGGAGTAAAAGTAAAAAGTTTCCAGAAAAATTAATACTCAAGTTAAGTACAAATACAACAAAAAAATCTACTTCAGTACAGTAATGAAGTACGTTTACTTAGTTACTTTACACCTCTGATCAAAACCTATCAGTAAAACATGTTCCAGAACATTTTGTTGTACAGTGTAATGTTTAAAGGTTTGATTTCTACTATACTTCAAGAATGAATTCAAATTTGAGCAGAAAGAGCCAAAGTCCATCCACAGTATTTAACACAAACTAATGTCCTTTCTAGTTCCCCTTCCTGATGTGCCACAGTGACCACAGAAGACCTTTAGCCAAAGTCAACAGAGCAGCAATATGCTTAGCAAAAATTTCCCCAGGTTTGTCTCAGACTGAAAATGTCTGTAAACTAGTCACACAATGCTCAAAATTAGTAAGAATAATTCTGTGATCATCTTGGTTCTGACAAGGAACATTTCCTAAGAAGTCCAACATTCAGAAAACATTTCCTTTTGGTTATTTGATAATGGTGTGATTCAATGCACCATTAAATTTAACAGAAAATAAAACAATTACACATTACAGTAGAAACAGTTGGAATAAAAGTAATCAAACCTTAAAGTCAAAGTTAAACTAGAAAAGCACAGATGAATGAATGAAGTCTGCTTATCTGTGGTGTGCGGGTCACAAACGACCGTTTTTGAAAAGGGCGGACCTGACCCACTTCTCTGTTTTTTTTAAAAAGTAATCAATGGTCTTTATAAACATCACATGACCTTTGACCTTACTCACATACCTGCATTTATTTCTGTGTTTAAATTCCATGTCATTGTTTCTAAGTTAATATGTAGAGAAAATATGTTTGTTTTGCTTCATCATTCAAAAGTTATCAACGCTAACGCAGCATCTAAACCAGCGGTCGACAACCTGTAACAAAGACACATTTGAACCTGGTTTCCATGGAAACAAAAACACTGGGAGTCGAGATCTTTAAAAAACATTTTTTGTTTGGATGTTTCCGGAGCTTCCACTCTCCCAACTTGACTCTCTCTCTCTTGCTCCCTCCATACTGTAGATACTGACCACGTTGTACGACACCCCTCACAGGAATTTAGTTAATAATAATTTGTTGTTTTTCTCAAACAATAAACGACTCGGCGACCGCAACCTTAGTATCATTACAAATATTTTTCGATGAGCTGCTCACTTCAGGTAAGCCCACACATCACTGAGATGTATGTAAGTATATATATATATATATATATATATATATATATATATATATATATATATATATATATATATATATATATATATATATATGTATGTATGTATGTATGTATGTATACTGGGTGTGATTTGTTGGGGGGACAGGGGGGGTATAATGTTTAATTTTTTGATGCAGAGGTGTTCATGAGGCATTTTCAGAGTAATATAAATAATTAATATTTGAATATTATTCAAATATTTACATTAATTTCCAAATTAAATTTGAATATGATTTTTGGGCAAAGGTCAAAGCTCTAACATCGTGTAATGGACGTGCTCTTTTTGGTTGTTTTCAAATCACCTGTATGCACCTGCTCTGGAATGTATAATTTTAAAAATGTTCAATAAAAAGAATGTTAAAATAAGAATATAATTTGACACTGCATTTTTTACACTGGCAAATTTACAGTGTAGATTTTCATCTTTTTGATGTTTCTACTGAAATCCATCCATCGCTTTAAACAGTCCATACCCAGGACGGTGGACAGGTCCAACATGTCCTCGGTGGGAACATACAGAACAATAGGGAGCAGGTGTTTCTGTCATGTGCCCACATTTGTTTCCAGGATTCTCACCATGGTCTGGAAACTTCAGTTCAGTCCATGGTGTTGAATCTTTGCTTCCCTCTGCTGGTCCATCCTCACTGTTGAACAGTTCTAGTTTTAGTCAGTTCTGGGAGGTACAATTTAAATGTTAGGTCTGTTTTAGGATTCAACAAATGGGTTTTTGTGAAATGAAAAAAAAAAAAATCACTTTAGTTTTCACAATTATATACAGTCGTCCCTAGAGCGACACCCGCTGCCCGCCCCCCCCTTGTCGCTGTGGGGCCTGAGTCCTTCTGATCGAGGCTCAGCTCAGCTCGTGGATGGCGTCACGTCCCCGTTCTTCTTGTAGTGGGGCTGGTCAGAAAGTGGGTGGTAAACTAAGGAGACCCATAGTCAACAAGTAGACCACCTTAAGGGGGTCTGTCCCAGGGATTCAACCTTGGTGGGTCGCAGGGTCGGTCGCTCGGTGCTGAGAGGATCTCCTCACTGGATCTCCCCGCTGTCTCTCGTATATACATGAGTCAAAATTAACATTTATATCTTTTATTGTGAGGGACTGCAGCTTATCACTGCTCCTTTCTGCTCTCATAATGTGCACTTCCCCCTCCTGCCCGCAGTGAGCTTTTAATATTTGTCCTGTGCCCACACTGCTTTGTGTTGGGTCCTGCAGGACTAACTTCTACAGATTGAATTTAGTACACTGATGATATTTTTTTTCCAGACATGTTTTATTTAACTTTTTTTCTCAGCAAAGCAGTAAAGACAAAGACAATTTAAAATATAAATCTTCAGTTTAAAATATAAAACAGTACATATAGTATATTGAAAAATAAAGCACAATGACACAAACAAAAATAAATAAATCATATTGCATTTTTTTCTCTGGTCTAGATCACACATAAGTGTCTTTTTTTAGTCACTGTAGGTTAGTTTTAGTCTGGAGGGTGTTCATTAAAATTGTGCACTTCTTGACCACTTCTGATTTTTGGTATGGTATTAGGTATGGGTCTAATGTTTCCAAAAATCACTGGATACAAATTGGCAGCACCCCCTAGTGGCAGGTTTCCATAAAATCCAAAATGGCACCCAGCAAAGATACAAGGGGGTGCTGACAACTTGTATCCAGTGATTTTTGGAAACATTAGACCCATACCCAACACCAGGCCTACAATCTAAACTTGCCAAGAAGTGCTTAATTCTTGTTAAATTTCACGATTTCCCTCATTTTATTTCAGTAACATACACCATATAGTGACAATGACCAGACCAGTTGCTACCATCATAAACATTTTATCAAATGAAATTCTAAAAGTTGGACCATAGAACCTTTCCAGACTAAAATAAGGTGGGATACAACCTTTTTTGTCTTTTCGGCGGCAGCCATTTGGAATTTTATGGATTTTTGGAAACCTTAGAGCCACACCAAACACTAGGCCAAAAAACCTGGAACTTGTCAAGAAGTGCAAAACTCTTATGAAAATTCACAAATTCCCTCTAGGCTTTTTGACTCAATATTTTTTAACCAAAAATACAAGTGCTACAGAAATAACTGGTTTCTGTCTATGACTGAAATGCTAATGCTATGGTTTTATTTTAAAACATTTGCACACATGTTAACATCATGTTAAAAGCACAATTCAACACTTTTCAGAGTGAAAATAGAGACGGCTCACATCAAGCTTTTATGTAAAACAGAACCACTGGTGCGTCCTTCATATGAAGGCTGCTGTGGTCGAGGTAAATGAAAGCTGAGGACACTGAGGAAATATGGCATCTTAATAGGTAGGTTTCAGTCACATGACTATGATGACATCGCAATTTAAGATGGAATTCATAGGCCCCGTCCCATTTCTCCCCCTTAAAACTTCCACTTGGTTTTAAGTGCCCCTAAAAAGTAAATTCCACTCATCAAGGGGAAATAATTCCCCCTGAAAATGGGACACCACTCGTGACTTTGCCTTTCAGTCTTGTCTCAGGTATGTTGATTTATTTAAATATTTTCATGTATTTTTTCTTCAATAGTTGGCGATTTATAACATTTAACGTTAGCATTACCACTAGCTTGACAAGGTAACATGGGTAATTTCATCTTCCACTCAAAACGAAGTCCGCAACCAACCTCACTACATTTTGAGGGTTGATTTTAAGGGCAAAATCGCACTCCCACTTGCTCCCCTAGGTAATGGGACACCCTACCCCTACACATGAACGCGCAAAATCTAGGGTTAGGGGAAATTTTAGGGTTAGGGGGAGAAATGGGACAGGGCCATAGTCTGGAGACGATCCATAGACTGATCTTAAGCACACTGCTGATTGGACCGTTCAAATGTAACCGGTCCTGGCTGAGGCTCTATGGAGCGTTACTACACCAATGATTGAGGCAAAAATATTTTTTGCCACAAGAGGCGGGGCTAGTTCACTGGGCAAAAATCTTTGGGTTCTGTCAAAACTCATTAATTCTCATAAGATACAGGTCACGTTCAATGTATTTTTTTAACTAACTGTATGTATCTGTGTTCAGACACTGGTTCTGTACCATAAACACTCTCTTCAATGGTTTCCTCCATAGCGACAGTCTCCATGGTAACTTCCTGCTGAAATCGTGACATCATCATAGTCACCTGACTGAAACCTACCTATTGCAGAATAATTGTCCAGCGTCCTCCCGTCCTCCAGAGACCGTACTCCCATGTCAACCTTGCTAACTCTGACCCTGGTGGACTTGGTTTAAGAAACTTTTTCCTTTTCTCATTCAGGTTTATTTTTTTCCACCTTAAGTCCTCTGGTGCCCCCCAGGGGAGGCCCACCTCACTATTTGAAAACCCCTGGTGTATTCCAACAGTGGAGTTAATCTTAGTTTTAAAAAAAGAGTTTTAAAGAGTTAATCCAGTCACTATTTGTGTCTATGTCATGTGATTATGTAAAGGACACATTTAGTCCCAGTATAAGTGATGAGTTAGTCGATAGTACCATGCTCACATTAAAAAGTATGTTAGATATAGTTGCCCCCCTTCAGTTAAAAACTACTAAGATTAGATTAACCTCCCCATGGTACAACGCTGACACTCGCTCCATTAAACAAGCAACACGTAAATTAGAGGCAATGGAGGCAATCCAACTCAGAAGATTCTCTCAATGCCTGGAAAAATAGCTTAATAAAGTATAAGCAAGCTTTGCGTACAGCCAAAACTAGATATTACTCATCCATAATAGAAGAAAACAAGAATAATCCTAGATTCCTGTTCAGTACTGTAGCCAAACTGATAAACAGCCACACCTCCGTGGAACCAGTTATTCCATCCACACTCCATCCTGATGATTTCCTGCAGTTCTTTAACAATAAAATATCAACTATTAGAGAGAAAATAGACACATTTCTCCCAAATATTAGATCAGAAAATGTAGTGCCTTCAAACCTGGGCCTTTTTATAAATCCCTCTGTAACACTAAATAATTTCACCACTGTAGACCAAACTGATCTCATATCTATTATCATGTCTTCCAAATCAGCCACCTGCCTCTTAGATCCAATCCCAACAAAACTCTTTAAAGAGATTCTGCCCCTAATTATTAGCACTGTCCTAAATATAATTAACACTTCATTAATTACTGGATATGTGCCGCAGTCATTTAAATATGCTGTTATTAAACCAATTCTGAAAAAGGCTACCCTAGATCCTGACATTTTAGCCAATTATAGGCCTATATCCAATTTGTCCTTCCTGTCAAAGGTTTTAGAACGAGTAATAGTTAAACAGCTGTGCCAATTCCTGCAGGATAATAGTTTATTTGAACAGTTTCAGTCTGGCTTTCGTGCCCATCATAGCACTGAAACGGCGTTAGTTAAAGTTACTAATGACTTATTATTAGCCGCTGACATCGGATTAATATCGGTCCTGGTGTTATTAGACCTGAGTGCAGCCTTTGACACCATTGACCACAGTATCTTAGTGCACAGATTAGAATATGATATAGGTATTAGAGGAGCAGCCCTCTGCTGGTTTAAATCATATTTATCTAATCGCTACCAATTTGTTCACATCAACCAACAATCATCGCAGTCCTCCAGAGTTAATTATGGCGTTCCTCAAGGATCAGTCCTTGGGCCTATTTTGTTTACACTATATATGCTCCCTTTAGGTAACATCATTACAAATCATGGCATTAAGTTTCATTGTTATGCGGATGACACACAGCTATATTTATCGATTAAACCTGGTCAGACCAGGCAAATAGATAAACTAAGTACTTGTGTACAAGACATAAAAATTTGGATGAGTGCCAATTATCTCTTACTGAACCCTGAAAAAACTGAAGTCGTTATAATTGGTCCTAAAAATGCGAGAGACTCCCTAACTGACCAGATAGTTACTCTGGACAATTTAAGTGTAACACCCAGTGCCACAGTTAAAAATTTAGGAGTTTTATTTGATCCAGATCTTTCATTCAAAATGCATATCAAACAAACATGTAGAACAGCCTTCTTTCACCTGCGCAACATAGCCAAAATTAGGAATATTCTGTCTAAAACGACTGCAGAAAAATTAATTCATGCATTTGTTACATCACGTCTAGATTATTGTAACTCCTTACTTGTAGTGTGTCCTAAATATTCCCTAAAAAGCTTGCAACTGGTTCAAAATGCAGCAGCAAGATTATTAACAGGATCAAATAGAAGAGAACACATCACCCCTGTGCTCCAAACCCTTCATTGGCTACCAGTTGAGTCTAGAATTAAATTTAAAATCCTCCTCCTTACATATAAAACCATTAATGGTATGGGCCCCTCTTATCTCAAAGATGATCTGGTTCCGTACCTACCCAATAGAACCCTTCGCTCTCAGAATGTAGGTTTACTGAAAGTTCCTAGGGTTTCTAAAAGTACAGTAGGAGCTAGAGCTTTTAGTTATCAGGCCCCTGTCTTATGGAATCATCTTCCCTTTAATATTAAAAACGCCGAAACAGTCTCTACATTTAAAATTAGGCTTAAAACATTCCTGTTTGAGAAAGCCTATGGTCAGGTTAGTTAAAAATTATGTGACTCATATATCATGTATACATGATGTATGAGTCACAGTTCAGTCTAGGCTGCCCTAGGAGTTAGAATGCTGGGGGAAGTACAGACACTGAGTTCTTCCTTCTCTTTCTCTTCCTCACACCTGTTTCTGTAATTTTCATAACATATCTTTCATACTAAGTCTGTTCATGACTAGTCACCTGGTGTCCCCTCCCCCCCCCCCCCCCCCTGGGGGGAGTGGTGGCTCTCCTGACAGTGTCTGCACGGGAGCCATGGACGACAGGATCTGGAGTATCTCGCCTGTGCTGACCTGTGACCCCGGACCACCGCCCCTGCCTGTCTGGACCAGCCCCCCCTTCCTGCTTTTTACATGGACGTTCATCTATAGCCTGTCCGTCCATGGGAGTGGATCTCTCCTTCAATGTGGTTCTCCTCAAGATTTCTTCTTTTTCCCACTGGGTTTTGAAGTTTTTTCTTGCCGAGAAGGAGGGTCTAAGGACAGGGGATGCCTGGGACTTTTTCATGTATTTCTGTAGCTTGATTATGTTTTTGTAAAGCCCTCTGAGACGACTTTGTTGTGATTTAGGGCTTTATAAATAAAATTGAATTGAATTGAATTGAATTAAAAATGTTAAAAAGCTAGCAGTGTCCACAGACTGAGCACCAAAGCAGGGACAGTCTGTCCAGACCTGTCAGGTGTGTGGTTCTGACAGGTGCACTGTGTCCACACATGTCTCACTGTGTCCTGTCTGTCTGTATGTTCATCTCCATGTTTTCCTCTTCCTTGTGTGTCATCTTTTTCTCTATCCTCCCCCCACCTTTCCCTCAGCTCTTGTCTTCCTGCAGACGGGGAAAAAGACAAGGACAAGGTGTCTATGTCATCCATGCCAGATGAGGAGAATGAGGCGGAAGACAAAGACGAGTCAGGACAGTCCAGCCAATCAGCAGCTGATGATCGAGGGTATCCGTCCAGTAGCGCAGAGCCTGGAAAAGTGAACTTCCAATAGGAGTCTCCTTTGAACAGATAGACTGAGCCTAGAAGACAAAATGGGATTCAATCAAATTATACTAGGGTTTTTTTTAACATGTCAGTTTAAGTCAAGGATGTCAAACTGGTCCTGGAGGACCGCTGTCCTGCATGTGTTAGATTAGCTTATTTTTATAAACTGAGGCAAGACTCTCCTGGAGGTGTCACAGGACTACAGGAATAAAAAAAAAAAAAAAAAAGTGTGGTTAGTTAACGACAGTATATGTGGTTATAGTTTACTATGTGCATACTGTAGTAACTTTATACAAAAATGTCAGGAGTAAAAGTAAAAAGTTTCCAGAAAAATAAATACTTCTTTAAAGAACAGTTATCTAAAAAAAATCTACTTTAGTACAGTAAAGGAAGAACTTGTATTTAGTTACTTCCACCTGTGGAACACATTTTTCTGGGAAACTCCAGTTAAGTTGTTAATCGTAGTCAGACAATAAATCTAATTTTTAAATGCAGGTAAACCTACTCAATGACTGAAGTATCGATAAACAGGAAGGAAAACTATTCCAAAGAATTCAGCTCCTGGGAAGTAATGCTCAAAAAGAATTAATTCTTAATTCCTATCCCTAGATGGATGGAAATTCATACCTGGTGAGAAAGTACCAGAATGTTTTGAGTCGATTCTCCTTTATCATTCTGAAAAATGTCATATAAAATGAAATAAAATACTCTTGGCGTGTTTCTACTATCGGAAATTCTGGGACTTTTTTGGGGGACGTACTTTGACCGGGCCATGAGTTAGACCGGGCCTTGCAGGCGTTCTGTCTCCATATACTAAAAAGCTTCCGATGACATCATCATATCACATCAGTTGCTATGGTAACGCCACTAATAAAAAGGACCAAAATAAAACAGCAGCAGAGGAGGAAATGGACTAGACATGGACACTCTTTTTGTCCATTCTATCTTCTTTTCGCTGTTTTTCTCTGACTCTATAATTCATCGTGATTGGTCGACCAGTTTCAGGTAAATCTAGCCAAAAGTTACATTGAGTGAAACTAAACTACTATGATAGCACATTAAATGTGTTGCCACTAGGGGGCGTCTAGCGTGGCTAAGCTACTCTTGAGTTCTTTGTCGCGCTCTAATGAGGTCATTTGTAACAACCAGTCTGCTCAACTTTCACCCAGCGACTCTACCGGGCCGCTCTTGAGTACGTACCCTCGAGCAGCAACTACATTGGTTCCTGTAAAAGTTCTGGAAGGCTGCCCTCTCGGACCAGCCCGGTCACACGCATATGGTTTAGTTTCTATAAAATGGTGCAGAAGTTCCAATAGTAGAAACACACCTAATAGAATCTTGGTGTCTCACCGTCTGCATCTGTTGTAATCCCACTGACTCCCTCGTTCAGGAGCTGCGTCCAGGTGTCACTTTTCTGATCTGCTCTGGATTCTCTTATGTTCCCCCAAATGGGACCCTCCTCTGGATCCCAGACCAGACCCCAACTCCTTTCTGCAGCATCATCATCATCGTCATCGTCATCATCGTCCCCTCCTCCAGCCAAACTGTGACCCATCCTGAGTGCAGAGAGGGGCTGTGGATAACCCTCCTGCAGGGACAAATCCCTGAAGAGCCAGAAGTGGGAACCTAAAGCAAAGATGCAGCACAAGCTACGGTCACATTATGCAACTAGTATTCAGAGTATGTCTAATCTCATCCCTATTTTGTGCCAATCTCATGTTTCTATGACAACCTGTTCTTGAATTAGAGCCAATAATGTGATTTTGACCTTTCTGCTAAATACGACCTTGACCTTTGACCTTTTGCAATATTGATAATATTATTATATGTATACACGCGTCAGTGTGTGTAATATGATAATATATCCAGTATTCATTGAGTTCTAGCATGATATGTCTGCGGGGACACAGAGACATAAAATGTTAATTTCTCCTTGGAGATCAATAAAGTATCTATCTATCCAAGTATCTATCACAGTGTTTACAATAATCTCATCCAACCAATTTTGGGTGAGATTAAAAACTATAAATTTGAGTCACTACTGGATTGATAGTAAGGCAACACAAACTGAGTAACTGTGACATGATCAAACACATCATCTACACACTAACTCACTTTTAAAGACTTTATTTTTGGATATTTTTGAAATGTTGCTGATTTTTCCTGATTAAATAAGTACTATTTTATTCATGGCAAAAAAAAAAGCCATTTTACTTACTTACTTAATTACAATTGAGAAGTTGTACTTCGTTAGTAAAGCAGTTGAATCAGTACTTCTACTTTTATCAGAATACCTCTTCACACCAGTATTTGTACTTCTACTTAAGTACAGAATGTGAGTATTTTGACCTAATAGTAAGTCTTCTAACTGTACCACTGATGAAGATGATGGCATGGTCCGACTGCCTCTCCAGCACGGCGTGAATTCGAGGCAGGTTGGGGGGTAACCCCCTCCACAGCCTCCGAACTGAAGCCCCACGACCAGACACCAAACCCCCACCGTTGACCCGCCACATGGTCAGATCTGAGGAACAGGAAATGACATGAAATCAAGTGAAGGAAGACAAATACAAGTCACTTCATCACTCAGTTCATTTACTGTCACATCTGTGAGTCCAGTTACTGGCAGCAATCGAGCCCTGCTTCTCAAATGCACCCACCCCCCATTTAAAAAAAAGGAAAAAAAAAGAAAAAAATTAATTAAAAAATAAATAAATACAAATAAAATAAATAAATACAAATAATTTTTAAAATTGTGTAAAGAAAAAAAATACACACACATATATATATATATATATATATATATATATATATATATATATATATAGTAATTAAAAAAAGAAAATGTAATTTTTGCATAAGTAAAAAAATACATTAAAAAGATAAATAAATTAATACAAATAATTTTAAAAAATTTAGAAATTCGTTAAAAATTAAATTTAAAAAATATATATATATTTAAAGAACAAATAAAATAAAAAAACTTTTAAATTAATAATTAAAAATAAATAATTTACAAATGTTTTAAAAATGAAATAAAACCAATTAAATGTTGGTGAAGGTCTGGTAGAGATCCTGGATTCTGGATCATTTTGACATTTTACATGGCAGTAAATGGGGGAATACATTTCAAAATGATCCAGGATCCAGAATCTCTTCCGAATCTTCACCAAAATCTAATAGATTGGTCCTTGTGTCATTTCCAAGCTATCCTGAAAGTGCCATTGAAATCTATCCATAACCTTTTGAGTTATGGTGTGCACAGACAGATACATCCCAGTAAAAACATAATCTCCTTGGTGGAAGTAAAAAGCATAATTATGAGATAATTTCTGATTTATGACTTATTTTTCATACTGTCACATTTGTCTAGTTTGAAAAAGTAATGAGTCTATTCTGAGAATATAAAGAGTATAAAGTACATATATTTATATAAATATAAAGAGTATAAAGTACATATATTTATATAAATATAAAGAGTATAAAGTACATATATTTATATAAATATAAAGAGTATAAAGTACATATATTTATATAAATGTAAAGAGTATAAAGTACAGATATTTATGAACAAATGTAGGGAGTAAAAGTAAAAAAATATATACTTAAGTACAATAAAGGAAGTACTTGTACGTAGTTACTTCCACCTGTGTTTAACAGGCAATAATTCAAATGTCTCCAACTGCATGTAGATGTACTGAGTGTTTAACAAACCTTTGAAGAAGAAAATCTCTCCTCGGATTCTTGCTACAACATCAAAACTAGTGTTACAGCGATTTATAGAGGAGCTGAGGGGAGCAAACAGGAGAAGTTAGTGAGAGACATGGATGATGGAGGAGTTTAAAACTGAACAACATGGAGAAACATACCCATATCTGTGACCATGGCGGACACGGTGCTGCTGCTGAGGTTCTGCGACAAGACGAGGAGCATCTGTGGCCAACAGCTGGTTCCTTTTACCTGTGTCAAGATAGAAATAGTTAGCCTAGCCACGTTATCCCTATGCTCTGTACTGGGGTCATATACGGAATGGAGACGGAAGTAACAGAATCCAACATGGCGGCCGTCGATACGCTTCGTAAATAATCACATAAATTCATTAAAAGCCAAAATTAGCATCGACAATGCAGCAGGCTAATGAAAACAACAGTGAACCATACAGCCTAAAACTGAACCCAAAGACACGGTACGAGGGAAAAATACAGGGAATCAAAGGGTTGGGTCCTTATAGGGAGTCTAAGTCTCTGCCCCTTCCGGTCGGTCCACTGGGCCTTCGTTCGGAAAAATTTGAGAAAATATTTGAGAATATAATCATTTTGAGAAAATAATTTTCTGATCCACTTTATTTTATGCCCTGAATCACGTATTTGCTGTACTTAAATTAAAATCATAACCAATGATGTGCGTTTGGAGTTTCTTTGATACGTGTTTTGTGATTTATTATCGTGTAAAAATATGTCATTATTTGGACTCTGTTTGGACTACATATCAGACGTCGCATAGCTGACGTCACAGCAGAATCTTTCCCTGCAAACTTTTCTAAACCGTATACCGCCTTTTCTATTTTTCATTTGAAAATGCCTGTGTGCTTTGTGCCCCGGTGTAATCACAACACCATTTCCACATGTTCCCTCTACTGCTTCCCGGCTGACGAGAGCTTGTCCCGCATGCTGGCTCAGAGTCCTGCACGGTTCTGATTTTGACATACCGCAACCGTCCGTACCCGTCATGTTTAAACTCGTATCCGACCCGTTTTCCGACGAAAAAAAAAATCCGCACCCGAACCGACCCGCTATAAATGAACCCGATATCCGACCCGAACCCGAAAGAAAATGTCAGATAACCAAACTTAAATACAAACATTTATTTTGCCACGAATATACTGAACAGTGACATAGCCAAGGCATAGCCAAATAAAAATGTTGTTAACCTACGGCTCTTTTTAGCCTATGAACCACAAATTAGACCCGCGATCACCCACGTCCGACCCGAACCCGTATCCGACACAGCACAACATTTTTCACCCGTTTCGTGAAAATTTGCGGTTCACCCACGGGTACCCGAACTGGACTCTGTGCTGGCTCTCACTCGACCAACTATCTCTCCCCCAGAGTAGCTGCCACTTTCCACATGCCCTGATTTAAAGTGGTTTTCTCCACGTTTGATGCTCTTGCCTTCGTCCTGAAAGAAGGAGGTGAAGCTCGCCAAAGTCACAGCCATTTTCAAAGAATTTGATGGTGAAGCTTGGTGGTGACGTCATATTTGTGAGACGAACGTTGTTGTCCATTACTTTCACATAAAACCTAACGTATCTTTGGATGCCTGTCCAAAGTGAGTGTTTTCTCAATGTGAAAATTTATCTTTAAAATTCACAGACATTATATGTGAAAACCGTAGCACATTTCAAACGAGACCAGAAAATTACTTTTATCCCTCCATTGACTCACGTTCACTTTTTATGGCACTTAGGTCCCATTGCCCGGAAATCGACCGGAAATAGAAATGCGTCACTTAGGCTCCCTTAGAGAGGTTTTTTTTTCCTCTTTTTCCCCCTCTCCATTCTTTATTTGAAGAATACAACAAAAATTACAAGGAACATAGAACATAGTGACTGAACACAGTACATTTTCCATATTTTCAATGTACCGCTTTAAAGATAAGTATATATTTTAATAGCATTTTATCATTAGGTTTATAATTCCACCATATTATTACCGATTATTACTATAATAATAGAAGTACATTAAAATTCTCAAAAAGAAGAAATCAAAAACATAAAATCAAGGCGGAAATAATACATAAATAAAAAAGAAATATAAGTAGAATACAATGGGCTATATGAAGCTGTAATCATACATAATATTATATAGTTTTTTTGCAGGGGCTCCCTTAGAGAGGTTGAGTCACGTCCTTCTACTTCCGGTCCATGGGTGCTTAGCTCGCAAACATTTGAATGGGAGTGAATGGAGCGGGTCAAGTTAAATTTTGATTCCATTTGACAAGTGCTCTGGCATAAAACCCTTCCCGGTCTGCTTTAGCGTGAATTTAGACACCCCTCCCCCTACACGTGTCTGCACAAAACAGAGTGGACGAGGTAAAGGGTGAAATGGCCTTCATCTGTGTGTGTTTGAGGAGCAGCTGCTGGGTTGTAAAGAAGTATGCATAACATTAGCCACAGCAACAATCAAGTCACTGATTTGATCATTTCCTGGATTTCCTGCATTTTTTTAAAAACAATTTGATCCACAGCAAATCAAATACTTTCACATGAATATCTCATCATACTGAGAACAAGAGAATACACTTCCTCAACAAGACGACAGAGGTCAGCTGACACCAGACATCCTCTCTGCTGGATTCATTAATATGTGCAAATGGAAAAAAGCTTCAGTTTTCTGCATGAATTAGTCCTGTTTTAGACTTTTTATGTCCATACTGTATGCAGGGGTCACAGGGGTCTGAGGAAGCTGTAGCGATGTGTCTTATGTAGGTTGCCATAACAACAGGAAGTATTTTTTTTTCCTTTTATGGATTCTGTTTAATGACTGCTGTTTGAGGATGAACCTGAAATGTCTTAAAAGAAATATGTATAATTTTAACAATATTAATTACTAAGTGTTTTGTGTACTTTCAAGCTATAATATACACATGTAAATGAAAAACTAAAGCCTAATAATGTTACAATTCTACATTTATTTCAGTTTGTTCATGCTATTCATATTGTTTGAAAGGATGATTTGTAAATGTGAAAATTTTCATTATATACATTTACTTTTTCCCTTTAAAACATGGACAACTGTTTGGAATAGATTACTATTTATATATTTTTTATGTTTTTATCTCACTGGTCCAGCCCTCTTCTGATCAAATTTAGCTGAATGTGGCCCCTGAACTCCAAACTGTTGTCTCTGATTTAGTGCAAAACACCCGCATTAAATTATGAAAATATTTTCTTTTTTAAACAATACAAAAAAATATGGAAATAACCAGAAAAAAGTACATTTTCCTCATAAAAATAAATGCAATTTAAACAATGTTTTGCTTCAACACATTTTTTGCATGAAGAAGAAAAAAAATGATGAGATTAATCATGACATAGAAAGTAAAAAATAATGAGATAACAAAAATCTAAATTATGAGATAAAAATCTAAATACCCAGTCATTAAGCACAACTAGAATGAATCCATATATGAGGTATTCTGTATTATAAAGTCAAACTCTTTTAAGTGTTCCTTATAGTGCACATAACACAGTGTTACAGATGCCTTACCATAGAGCTGAGTGATGTGTTCCATGTCATGAGGTCCAAGGCGGTAGTGAAGAGGGTCCCCAGCAGGACCGTGGTAGTATGGCCTCATCACAGAGTGGCGGGATGAGGAGTGGGCCAGGCCTAAAGCATGCCCAAATTCATGGACCAGGACTGTGAAGAGATCAGTGCCCTCAGACGCTGTAGGGAAAGTAAAGAGGACATGAAGGGAAGCTACACTTACAGAAGCTTTAGGGATGTTTCAGATTTTATTAGAGTGAAGATTAAAACTATTATTGTTAATAAACTATATTAATTGAGTATCTACACTAGGGTGGTCCTTAATTTTTAACTCTGGAAATGTTACATTCTGGACATCGGTATGTCTTGTTTTGTGGTTTTCTGTTCATCTTCCTGTTTTTCTGTCATTGTGTGTCTGGGTTTGTACTTTGACATGTGGGTTTGTGTTCACCCTTCACCTACTTTCCACCTGGTCATGGTGTGTGTCTCCTCCTATTAATTAACCCCAAATATGTCTCACCTGTTTAGTGCCCTATTTAAGACCTCCTGTTTCTTTGTCTAATCACGAGTTTGTTTCTCCGTGCACCAAATGAGCGTTCTGTATCTTGTCTTGACTTTTCTGGTTTTGGATCTTGTTTTTTTTTTGTCTGCTGTTCAGTTACATGTCACTCTTTGGCTGTTGCTGGATCTGGATTCTGAACCTGACCACGATCCCGTCTAAGCCCCATCGGTACCTCCATGGATTCTTGAAGCCTGGTTTGACCTCCACCTGTTCTCTGATAACGATTTTTGGATTCTCCTTTAATACTGAGTTTATTTGCTGGTTCTGACCCTGCTCTAAACCCTGACCCACTCTCCACTCACTCTCCACTCACTCTCCACTCACTCTTCACTATTAATCATTATAATAAAATTGTTAAAAGTGAATCCTGGTTTGTGAGTCTTGTATGTGGGTTCATAATGTTCCTTATCTTGTATCAGGAAAAGTCATGCTCTCACATCTTTGAAGGGATTATCTGGAGTAAAAATAAGTTTAGCTAATTCTTTAGATGATTGGGAGTACATACATATAGGTGACATCAAAATCACACCATTTAGATGATCATTGACAAATTTCAATTTTGCCAAACAAAAAGTCCTGGAAGTTCCAACAGTGGAAACACGCCTATTGATGTGTACTGCACCAATGAGGTGAGGGCAGGACAATTACGGCACTCAGTTGGGCTAGAGGCTTGGAGAGAGAGAGAGAGAGAGAGAGAGAGTGGTGACATTGTTTACTACAGTGGTTACTGGACGTTAACAAAAGCTAACTGCTGTTCAATGTATTTCACTGGAGAGCAGGTGAGGACCAACTGTTGTTCCAGGTAAAACATTTAACAATGACAGTTTCAAATCAGTAGGGCATTGGAATTAAATTGACATGAATAATTGATGGTGTTAGTGTATTTTCTCTATTTAGAGAATGTTAATAGATAAAAGTTTAGGCTAGCACACTGGATAATGATAACAACCCGAGACTGAGCCAGAGAAGTCAATATAAATGTGAATTTATATTCAAATGTAAGTAACCAGGCTGAATGAAATGACCACCCCCCATAAATAAATAAATAAATAAAAACAAATGGTGGCCTGATCTAAGTAAAAAATGCCCGGCCTGAAAAATGGACCCAGTTCAGCCCTGTCTGAATATAAATAACATGGTTGGCTACACAAGTGCAATTTATTTATTTATTTACTGTTTATTTTTTGCCAACATATTTGTATAATATCTTCTGAGTATAAGTTATGTTCATGTTGGTACATTGTCCTCAGTTCCACCTGGTTGTCTGAAGACCCACTGCTCTTCTGCATCCAAATGAACCCCCCCAGCCCGGGTAGGGTCTGATGGGAAGAAAGCATGTCCAACTGCACCTCCTGCTCCATCAAAAGGATAGCTGTCACCATGGTAACCATGGAGAAAGTCTACCTGTAGGTCAGCAGCCTCTGGGCTTCCCACCTGGAGACACAAGGACAACAATGTGACTAATTTTATCAAACTGTTAAATGTCTGGACCACATGAGACTGGACTTTTTCAAGTTGCTGTGTTCGATTAGCCTAGCCATGCTAGCAGCAGCAAATCTAATGTTCTACCGTAGTAGTCTAGTTATGCTCAATGTAACTTTTGTCTAGATTTCCCTGAAACTGGCCGACCAATCACAGTGAAGTAGAGAGACAGAGGGTGGGCGTAACAAAGTGATGATGTGACGATTTGGAGAGAAACAACCGGAAACAACCATAGAAGAAGAAGAAGAACGAGTGGAGATTTCCTTTTATCAAAGATGAGTGAAGAATGTGAGAAAATGTCAGCAATATTTAAATTCTTTTTACAGAACCAAGCTTCCAAGGCAGCTGTGCCTGGAAGGCACTCCCCGCCCCCAGCGGCTCTAGTCAATCACAGCACTCGAGGTAGATCTTTGTATTTTTCCCTGAGGACGAGTCGACAATTGTACAGTTCAGCCAAGGTGAGTCGTCTGTACCTTGATAAAGTTATATATCTGTAACCTGTGTAATGTTGTGAAATGTTGTAAACTGTGTGTAACTTTAAATACTGCAATTGTCATATAGACTATGTATGGTGAGCTGAATAGGCAGCTATGCTAATGAGCTAATTAAAACTTTTTACTGTAGAACTGTCGAGTCCTGCTCAGGGAAAAATACAAAAATCTACCTTGAATGCTGCGATTGGCTAGAGCCGCTGGGGGCGGGGAGTGTCTTGGGGGCTTGGTTAGGGGCTCAAAACCCCATTAAGCTCCATAATCTCCAATTTAGTCATTCCTAACTTTCTCCAGATTCCTCTGTGAACTTTCCGGCGCTCTAACTACGTCATCCTAAAGATAAAGCTGATTGGTTGTAGTACCGTCCTATTCCATACAGACGGATTTAAAAGACAATCTTTTAGCTCCGCCTCCCCTGACTATGAAGCATCACTAGACCCATACATGTAATGAATAGGGAAAGCGTGGCTAGGCTAGTGTTCGATCGCAGTCTTTATGACATACATATGTTCTCTGTTTGACACAGAATTTGAATACAGCATCAGTCCAATGTACAAACCTCATGAAACTCCAGGGGCGTTGGCTCCGCCCACACTCTTAAAGCATAGAAGACCAGTGAGCGGATCATCTCACGGGACAGAGCTGAAGATGATGGATATGAATGTACCCTGTAAATGTACAAAGAAGTGTTTATTAAAAATTATGATAGAGTAAAGACATCAGAAAATTCAGATGAGATCCAGGTTGTGTTCCATTATTCGTACTTAACACCCTTTCTGCACTGTCTTTAGTTTCCTTTTGGCACCTGTACCATGAACAAACCTCAGTAAAAACATAGTTAAAAAAAACTAAAAAGGTTAAACTTTTCTTAATGTTGAAACTAAACCATCCATTCAGAATGTGTGAGCACTGGTGACACTTAAGAGTTAATAACCAGATCCTCATTATCTCTGCAGAAGCTGATAATGATGTAATGGCTTCCTGGTGTGATGGAAGAGGATAATATCTAAAACATTCAGGACACCAGCCCTCCAGAACCAGAGATTGGCACCCCTGCTCTAGAATGTCCAGAATCAAAGTACCAGTAAATGAAATCTCTCACCTCCAGTTGATGTTCCTGCGGCTCCACATAGAACTAGCTCTCCTTTTTCTTTTTCTTCTGTCCTCATCACGAAAAGGTGACTTAGAACCATCTTCCTGGTCTGGTAGGGAGCAGCGTGGCCTGCTTATAAGGGCTTTAGTTTCCTCATCTGTACAGATTAAGAGTAACAGAAGATGCATGGGATTATACACGTTAGCATCAGTGAATTAGCTACTATGTGCTGCCCATAAAAAATTCATACAATAATCCTACAGCATAGTCTATGACACCCACCTAAAACTCCAGTGTCTTTGAGGCCTGCAAACCTCTGCATGGCTCTGACTGCAGCAGTGACGGCTGTCCAGGCCTGTAACTGACCTGTCGATGGGTCTGAAGGTGGTAGGTAGCCATACTTCATCAGCCAGTCCTATGAGAAGACAGCAGGGGTGTAACGGTACACAAAAATCACAGTTCGGTACGCACCTCGGTTTTGAAGTCACAGTTCGGTTAATTTTCGGTACAGTATGGAAACAAACTGCAAAACTATTTTCTTCCTCTGCACAGTATTTATTAAACAAAAAAAATACAAATGGAAACAGTAAATAAATTCAAAGTACCAGTGAGTTAAATGATATATTCTTATTCCGACGCTCTAACTACGTCATCCTAAAGACTACGCTGATTGGTTGTAGTACTGTCCTATTGCATATAGAGGGATTTGAAATACAATCTTTTAGCCCCGCCTCCTCTGACTATGAAGCACCACGAAACCCATACGTGGAATGAATAGAGATAGCACTGCTAGGCTAAGTGGTAACAATAATATAGAACATATACAGACCACATGAGTCCAAGTCAAATTAACGTTAACACAAGCTAATGTAGCTTTTGGAATTCTTTCTTTTCTCCCCAAAGTATTATGCTAGCAGCGCTATCCCTGTTCATTACATGTATAGGTCTAGCGGTGCTTCATAGCCAAAAGTTACATTGAGTGTAACTAGACTACTATGGTAACACATTAGATTTACTGCCACTAGGGGGGGCTAGGCTACCAAAATATGTTTATTGAAGAAAATTAGACAGTAACCAGTATGTCATACAAGTCATACAATTTTGGAATTGTCAATGTGAGCAGTTTTACCACTACTTCAGTGCTCTCGTCTTCAGTGGGTGTTGCTGGTGAAGCTGATGGAGTTGGGGTAACATCAGCTGTAATGGCTGTTTGTATCCATACTTTACTTATGCAAAGGAATGTGATCCACATCTTCATCTTGGCTGCATGTTGAAGAATCACGTCATAGAAAAGAATACATGGACTTGTTGTACGGTGTTCCAACCCTGCAATGAAGTTAAAACTAAAATTAGATTTTGTGATGTTACATCATAAACACAAATTTGGTCTGTGACAGGTCCTCGAGTAGGTTAGTGGTTTTTTCATGGTGCCATGTGGTTCTTACTGGACGAACAATGAACAGCCACTCATCAAAACAAACCAGTTGTGCCAAACACAACAAGCCCCGCCCCCCTCACACACATTTGACCCGATTTGTCCGACCACTTATCACTGCAGAAACACATTTTTGGTGACTGTGACCTTTGACCTAAATTCACCAAAATTTTATGGGGTCTATTCAAAATAGGGACTAAGACTGAATCCCATTTCACCCCTTACCCCTTCAAACAGAGCTATAAGGGGTAGGGCTTGAAAATCAGCCCCTATGAATTGGGACACCCCTTCAACACTCACGTACGTCATCAGTTCACTCCTCCAGTTGTTACGTAACCAAAAACAACAGCTTTAACCAGAACTGAACAAATACGTCTGCTGCTGTAGTTGTTGCATTCTCCTGGGCTATGTTAGCCTAGCCGCGCTACCCCTATTCATTCCATGTATGGGTCTAGTGGTGCTTCATAGTCAGGGGAGGCGGAGCTAAAAGGTTGTCTTTCAAATCCTCTGTATGCAATAGGACGGTACTACAACCAATCAGTGTAATCTTTAGGATGATGTAGTTAGAGCGCCGGAAAGTTCACGGAAGCGTCTGGAGAAAGTTAGGAATGACTAAACAAAATGGTGGATTATGGATCTGAACGACTGTTGTCGCTTCTGTAAAAAGAATTTAAAGATTGTTGACGTTGACATTCTTCACTTGTCTGTGATAAAAGTAAAGCTCCACCTGTTGTTGTTGTTCTATGGTTGTTTCCAGTTGTTTCTCTCTGAATCGTCGCAGCATCATTTTCTTACACCCGCCCTCTGACTCTATACTTCACTGTGATTGGTCGACCAGTTTCAGGGAAATCTAGAGCTAAACTAGACTACTACTGTAGTAGATCTGCTGCTGTTAAATGGACTGCACTTATATACTGTAGCACTTTTTCACTTTCATGGTGCTCAAAGCACTTTACATTTGCCTCACATTCACCCATTCACACATACTAAACGACATACTAAGGTCTAAGGTCAGTCCTAAGTCAGGGTTCAGTACCAAGGACACTTCGACACGTGGACAACCACAGCTGGGATGCGAACCGCCAACTTCTTGATCATTGGGCAACCTACTCTACCAACTGAACCACAGCTGCCTGTTAAGAGGGTCTAGCACAGCTAGGCTAGGGCTATGTACATGTTTTTACTAATATCTGTGTCAAATTGGGGAAGTGCTATACATCGACCGATTACTTCACATTTACATAAGTAGTAATTTTTTTTCATGTGAGTTTTATGGAGAAAATTATGATTACACATTGCTACAATATTAAATATTATACAATAGTTGTCACAACTTAAAAACAATTAATTAAGGCAAAAATACTACATTTGTTTACTTGTTTTGTAGATGGCGCCATTTTTAAAAGGTTTTGCATTGTATTCTGGTTCAGGTCATATGACTGAAGAGTCCTTCATTTTCTAACACTAAAATTAGAAACAACACTGTGACATCTAGTGTCAAAATAACATCAATGAATTAAAGCGGTCAATGAATGAAGTTGACGGGAAACATCCAGACTGCATTCCCACAGGACACAATCTAAGAGATGCAATCAGAAGATGGAGCGAAATTACCATAAAATCCAGAGGGGGCGGGGCTAACGCTTGTACAGGACACTGGTGGAAGTCACTGCATGTGTCCATGTCAGACTGAAGATGCTTCATTTAATTATGTTAGAGGGTGAACCGTTTCAGTTACAGCAGAGGGGGCAAAGAAGAAAGGATAAAAGGGAAGGGTGGATGAATGGAGGCAGAGTGTTAAAGTAATGAGATTAAAGCAGGAAAGAGAATTGAGGGCAAGAGTCAGGAGGTCCAGTCTGTCTCTGAAGTGACAAACATCTTCCCTCACATGCAAAGGTAGCAATCGTCTTAAGACCAATTTATAGGTGTTCGGAAAAGTGCCTGCGTCACACCACAGAGACTCTGCAGAAGGGTTTGAAGTGGACTGAAGTGGACTGAAGTGGACCTCAGGGTCTTTCTAGGTCTACAGCAGTGGTTCTCTGATCTGGTCCTCATGGCCCTTTTCTTCTTCTCCTTCTTTTTTGGGAAAGAAAATAATAATAAAAAAATAAAATGTAAATAAAAGTAAAAGTACATTTAAATATAGTTATAAAAATGTAAGTAAAATAAAACAATAAAAAATTTGAAAATTAAAAAATTAAAAACTACATTTATTTTTTAAATAAAATGTAAATAATATTTTCCCTTTTCTTTTTATAAAATAAAAATTATGAAAAAATTATTAATTAAAAATATTTTTATTTAAACATATAAAAATACATGAAAAAAACAATTTAATATATATATATATATATATATATATATATATATATATATATATATATATATATATATAATTTATTGAAAAAATAACAAAATAAAAATTTAAAAAGAAATTAAAATGTTTTATTACAAATATTTTAATTAAAATAAAAATAATAATAAAAAATGTAATTAATTAAAGGATAATAATACAAATAAAAACATTACATTATTATCAGGCTTCTGAACAGCTGATCAATAATTGAACTCGCTGATGGAAGAGGTAAATATCTAAACCACAAGGACTGGATTTGAGAACCACTGGTCTGCAGGAACTCCACCACACACTGAGTACATTTACATGCACTTAGAAATGTTGATTAATCACAATTAAATACCATTCACCTTTAATCTAAAAAAATGAATGAATGAATGAATTCTGTATTTTTCGTGACCAAACAAACTCAAGAAAAGGAAATATATTTGTACACAATGTGTTTGTGTTAATGGAGGTAACGCGTTAGCCAAAGTGTGAGCAGAATCCCCAACTAACGTACACTTCATGTTACTGTGGTATTTTAAGCTTAAAGTTTTTCTTAACCCTAATCAATCCTGGTGGCGTCCAATCTGTTAAACATTACAGACATAACAGGACACTGACTGCATTGATCTGATCAATTTGACTTTTTATCTCATAATTTTGATTTTGAATTTTGATTTATTTTTTATTTTATTTTATTTTACAAGACATACAATAATAATAAGACCAACAAACACCCCAAAACAAACAAAAAATAAATACATAGAAAAGAAAAGAAAAAAAAAACACACACCAAGGCCACAATACAATATGTTAATGACAAATTATATGCTCTACTTTTTAATTTTGACTTTTTTTTGTTAGTTTATTTACATTTTTTATTCCCTTAGTGCGCCTTATAGCCTGGTGTTCCTTGTATATGAAAAACACTTCTAAAATAAACCATTCATTGACAGCGCACCTTATAGTGCAGAAAATACGGTACCTCTCCATTTATAAGGTGGTTTAATAATAACACGCCACTGTTTTGCTGAATAACTGTAAACAATAACTGTCATTTTTCTAGTGTAAACTCTGACACATAAATTATCGTGACCTTCTGGCACAGACTTCACTCATCTCTCAGCCTTTTAACATCAGCTGACAAACTGTCACAGCATCACAAACAAGTAGAACAAGTAGAACTACAGAGGAAACAATCGCTCATGTTACAGAATTAAAACTAAAGTAAAACATTATTTCACACTTACCTCGGTTCCTCTGCGTCCTTCCTCCCTCTCATACTCTCTTCATCTGCCACCACAGGGACAGATGGGTCCTTTCTCCCTTCAAAGCCCACCCCCAGACTCCCACCCCCTTCCACCCCCCACCCATTACCAAACTGACATGACAAATGGAACCTTGCACGTTTGCAAAAATAACCATTTTGAACCATTTATTGAACAATAATACAACATATTACAATTCACCCTTCATCATAAAAAAACTGAAGAAGCACTTAAAATGATAAAAAGATAATAAATAAATAAATAAATAAATATGCATAGTTAAAAGACAATAATTTTCTTCAAAAACGACATAATCCAGAGCACCTTATATATGGATTAATTCTGATTGTGCTTTGTGACTTGGAACTTTTACTTTTTATCTGATAATTTTGACTTTTTATCTGAAAATTTTTACTTTTTATCTCATAATATTGACTTTTTATCTCATAATTTTTACTTTTTATCTCACAATTTTTACTTATCGCATAATTTTGACCTTTTATCTCATGATTTAACCATGAAATAACCACATTTATTCACCAAAGAATATTTTTTTATTTAACCATCAGTGTCCTTTTCTGGACAAAAATATAATCATGTATTCTTATCTTAATCAAGTAAGTAAAGTTTATTTTTATAGTAACTTTCACAGATGCAAAGTGCTTCACAAAGATAAAAAAATAAAAAAATAAATACAAATACCACTTATTTTTTTCATATATTTTCTGTTTCCAAAACTAAACTCTGAATCAGGAGCCATGCGTTTGACCCACTGAGGATTAGTGGATATAACACACATGCACAGAGTGTGTGTGTGTGTGTGTGTGTGTGTGTGTGTGTGTGTGTGTGTGTGTGTGTGTGTGTGTGTGTGTGTGTGTGTGTGTGTATGTGTTGCTCGTGCTGGCATTAACATTTTACCATCAATCCTCTTAATGCAAGGATTAATGAAACTAAAATGGAGACAGGCAGATTTGTCTCTCTGGGTTTTTTCCTTCTTTTTATGAGCTTTCTTTGTTTTTAAATCCTCTGGAACAACTGTTAAAGTCAATATACTGATGTGATCACTCTCAGGTCCTTATGATCCACTTCCACTCAGCTGTTTGTGGAAAGCAGAGGTCTCAAACATGCTTTCCTTTAAAAATGATCAAAGTAAACACATTTTGTATGAAATATGATGGGTGAGGGGGGGGTCTTCACTGTGACCTTGACCTTTACAGCTCAAAATGTAATGGTTTGATGGTTGATCCATTATCAATGATCTCTGAAAGTTTAATGAAAATCCGTCCATAATTTTTTGAGTTATCGTGCTGACAAACAAACAAAGTAACTAACAAACGGACAAACAAACAAAGGTAAAACATAACCTCCTTCGTGGAGGTAAACATTTGTAGTTGTCATTATTAACAGGTTATTATTCTATAGTTTTACTCGTCTAAGGGGCTTGATCAGAAGTGCCTGTGCTGTCAGAGTGTGAAAACACACTAATCTGAAGACTCCTCCCAGAGCGGGATGTTTTGAAGATGAACTGGGTCGCGTCTAAAAGACAAGAACCGCACATGTTCTTAACGTGAAAAAAAAAGCCTACAGGAGGCTGGAGACAGGGAGGAGCTGAGGACGGGGCAGCACCAACTGAGGGACAGTTTGAGGGAGGAAGCTGGAGGGTATGAGGGAGGTGTGGTCTGGTATGAAGGAGGTCACTGGTGGTGGTGGTGGTGGTGGTGGTGGTGGGGGGGGGGGGAGACTGTCTGATGCTAACAGGCAGAGCGCTAACGAGCTTAACACTTTTTCAATAGGTTTATCACTCAAACTGCCCAGGTCTCCTCTACCCCTCCCATTACCATTCCACACCTGCCCCCTCCTCTTCCAACTGCCCCATGGCACCCCCCCTCCACCCCTAAAGTGAGCCCAATGGGCATACAATTCTTGTATTTAATTCTTGTTGATATATTTAACATTTCATGCCCTTGTCTGATACAATACTACCTTCCTACCTACCTACCTACCTATCTACCTACCTACCTACCTACCTACCTACCTATCTATCTATCTATCTATCTATCTATCTATCTATCTATCTATCTATCTATCTATCTATCTATCTATCTATCTATCTATCTATCTATCTATCTATCTATCTATCTATCTATCTATCTATCTATCTATCTATCTATCTATCTATCTACCTACCTTCCTACCTACCTACCTACCTTCCTACCTACCTACCTACCTACCTACCTACCTTCCTACCTACCTACCTTGCTACCTACCTACCTACCTACCTACCTACCTATATTCACATTGCGTCTTTACGTCATATATTTACGTCACATACACTTTCACGTTACAGTCATACGCCCTAACCCAGGTAAAGCAACAAAAATGTGGGACAACCTCTATCCCACAGATCTTCCAGCTGCACAAGCATTAGCGTTAGCATTAGCAGCTCTAGTAAATGTACAGGAGTTGTTTCAGCTATTGGATAGAAATTGCACACATGCCATAGCCGAACAGAGACGAGTGGACAATTACATATGTCAATAACAGAAAAGGACATGTCGGCGGTCCACCACAGTCCCACCTAGTGACCTGGTATGACTATCCAATCGTATTTCGCCTACTGGTGTGTCTTTGTATAAACAAGGAATTCCTACCGAAAACGCTTGTCCAAACGCGGATGAAAAACAGAAGATGAGACGACACTTTTGCGCCTTCAGTTTTTATCGTCACCGTATAAACGTAGCCTGAGACCCCTGGTGTGAAGACACGCACTATGATACTGTATGTCCTCAGTTACAGACTGGAAACTGTTTACATGTATGCTCCTTTCATTCACATATTAGCTGTGTGTGTCATACCACTTTAAATGCTCCACATTTATGTACTTGAGATCAATACTAATAGTATTCTGCTCTTTGTTGAGTCCTTTTAGCTCCGACCCTGTCCCACTGGGGTCATTAAGCTCCATATAATCTGCTCTCTGTGAGGAGGGACAATGATTATAAAAAACACATGGAGGCTTTGTGTTGTTTTTGCTTGAATCTGTAGACAAGTTTCCACAGTAATAAGACCAATTTATGCCCAGAATCAAAGGCTGTTTCTCAATAGTCCACTAGGTTCAGACTTATGTACTTGACAGTTCGGACCTCACAAGTTCGAACTAGGAGTTCAGTCTCTCGAGAGAGACCCCATTCTGCAATTGGGACGGCAGCGTACTTGATTACGTCATCACCTCAGCTTGTCAGTTGATGAGGTATGCTGTCGGTCCCGTTAGCAGGACGGCACATCTCCGAAAACGTCTGAGCAAATTTTAAACACTACCACGATGAATTGACCACAGATTTAAAGATTTAACGTCCACTTCCTCGCATAAAATTATCTTAAAATTACAAAAAATCCTTACAGCAAAAATCTGAACAGTACAGGTACAAAATGTCATTTTTTCTGTATTTGTGTGTTATATCCCAAATACTGTATGTGTATTATGTGTTAAACGTTAGTGCTGTTGAGCTACCGTTAAATGTTATGTCAGATCTGATCAAATTTTCCCCAATTTTTACATTTATTTGATAGGCTGAACATTTGATGGAAGAGGAAAACACCTACAACATGCAGGATAGTGGCTCCCTAGGACCAGGGTTTGTTGACCCCTGTTCTATGGTGTGGTCTGCTGGGGGAGGAGCATCACAATTACTGACAGGAAGAGGCGGGACTAATTGATAAAGAAGGCCAGCTTTGTCCTGGGATGACCTCTGGAACCTGCGGAGGAGGGCAGGAGGGGGCTGACAGCCAAGATGTCTTCCATCATTGCCCAAGACCCCCCCCACACTGACTGCACTAAAGACTTCCTCCAGTGACAGGATGAAACTGCCCCAGTTTATGAAACAGTTATTGCAGGTCGTTGCTTCCTGCTGTAGAGCCAAGCTAATGGTCAGAGTCACCTGACTGGAGGATTTGCCCTAACAAACATGTTTTTGGGTGATTGGGGAAACCGGTGCACCTGGAGGAAACCCACCCAGACACAGAGAAACATGCAAACTCCACACAGAAAGGCCCGTATGGTCCAGGAATCAAACCCGGGTCTTCTTGCTGTGAGGCAAGAGCACTACCCGCTCAGCCACCTCAACTTCTATCAGTGGTCTACGAAGGCAGCACTGTCATCTACAGGTGACACCTTTGTTATTAGCACTTTTTTTTCAAAAGTGTATTTATTCATTTTTCTTATTTCAATAACATACAAACCTTTGTTAGCACTCATCATTACAAAGCTCTGCCTTTAGCTTCCAGTAGTGTCCAGCCAGCAAGTTAAAGCAGAGCAGGATCTGTAATTCTTTTGCGTTGGTTCAGTGAAAGGTGAACAGTAATGAACCTTACTGTCCTTTCACTTGTTTAACACGGCTGAAAATCACCTTCTATTAATGTTGTTCCTGCTCCTGTTGAGTTTTATTCCCATCCCAATCACAAGATTAAAAAATTTTTATAAACAAAATTTTTAAAATTTACTCCCATCCCATGGGATTCTTGCGGGAATCACGTGACCTGCGGGAATTCCTGACAAATGCCATCCTCTAGAGGACCCTCTACTTACTACCATGGAAGTGTGATGTTGTTTACAACTTTAGAAGAGTTAGCCTAAAAATAGAGTTTCATGTCGGTGAAAAAGACGTGCCCTAAAAACTTCCATGTTAACACATTTTGGCTCAAAACGACAAAATCGAAACTTCTCAATATTCATCCAAATGGTGTGAGTTTGATGTCAACTATATGTATGTTCTAACAATCATCTAAAAAATGATCTAAACTTATTTTTACTCCAGATAATCCTTTCAGACTCCTGTTGTCATGTCATTTGTGATTGATGAAAAACATTACATACACTGTTGTCAGTTTGATCTACATACTTGTTTTTACTGTTACTTTCCAGTTATAGTACAGTTACACTGCCGTATAAAATAATTAAGTTGAAGATCCACAGTTGTCACGAGATGAAACCAAAACACGACTGTGGCTACAATGGGTTAAAAGTTGGCAAAAGTAAAACATGAAAGCAAAGATTTTAGAATAAAGACAGATGAAATGTTTCCTCTTTCACCGTGACAACAGGAATTTCCTTATGAATGCAGCTGCTGGGGTGGGGTTAAAGGTTTCTTGGGGGTAATGGGTGATGGATGCCTGGGTGGTTAATCTGTGAATGGACTTGTGTGTGTGTGTGTGTGTGTGTGTGTGGGGGGGGGTTCACCCTGCTCTTATCCATAGCAACAAAAATGGTACTTTCGGACTGCATGGTGTCTCTGTCAAAGTTCTCTGAATGACCCCCCCCCCCAGTGAAAAGAACAGTAAAGCCTCGTTGTGTAGTTCAAACCTGTTTATTGAAATTAACCCTATAAAATCTGAACCATTCAATCTGTGTTAGAAAATTCCAGTTCTTTTAAACTGAATCCTCTACACAGTAAATTTTGCAGTGTTAAATCAACACTTAGAGAGTTTATTTAACTTCTTCTAGAGTGTATTTGGTCCCATTTTCTCCAAATTAACACTGCAAAATTTACTGTGTATGAGTTCTTCTGACAAACCAAAATGTTTCTTAATATCAATTTCCATATATAAATGTAGGATCATATTTGATCCATTGAGTCTCAATTCTCAAATATTATCATTTTTGAACAACCAAAAATATAATAGAACACAAATATGTCAAACAATTTTTTAATTCATTTTCTAAATGGTCAAAGTTCTTCCTTTTTTCAGTTTTGTAGTGTCACTGAAAAGCCTCTGGTGATTGAATTCCTCCCCCTGCTGGAATACGCATGGATCTAATGGATCGTACACAAGGTTTTTCAAGGGGGAAAATAAAATCACACTGGTCAAAGGACGTCAAAACTCGGATCAAGTAAGATGGTGTTTTATAGTTAATATAAATCAGGTTGTATTTCTCTCTTTCTTATAATAACATGACAACTGAATAGTGTTTAAGGCAGATTGGAAGCTTGTCAGGTGCTGTGTTCCAATATTTATACTGTCATGAGTACACTTACACACAGTACACTTTTTGTACTAAGTGTACATTTTCCAACAGGTAAGTGCTGTTCCAATTCCTGTAGCGGCTAACGCTAACCCTATCCCTGTAGCGGCTAATGCTAACCCTATCCCTGTAGTGGCTAATGCTGACCCTATCCCTGTAGCGGCTAATGCTAACCCTATCCCTGTAGTGGCTAATGCTAACCCTATCCCTGTAGTGGCTAATGCTAACACTAGCCCCGTAGTGGCTAACACTAACCCTATCCCTGTAGTGGCTAATGCTAACCCTTGCCCTGTAGCGGCTAACGCTAACCCTATCCCTGTAGCGGCTAACGCTAACCCTATAACAGTGTTTCTACTCAGATTCTATTCTGGGTTTAATTATGTGATGACACTCCTGACACTAACAGGCTGCCACTTTGTTTAAAAATGTTTCGGGTAGTGACTCATCGTGGTGTTTTTAAGAATCTGGGCTGCGGGGGGCTGCTCATCAGACGGTCAGAGAAGCTTAGTGTGGTGGAGACTGCAGGTCCACAAAGACAGCAGTGTTAAAAGTGTCGTTACTAACATGGACGTGGATGTCAAAGCTCAGAGGACGTCAGTGGTGTGCTAAGAAATGTCATCTCACTTTTGAAATATAGACTTTGGTCATAAGATCATAAGACAAGTGGTGTCAGGCACAACAAACTCCACCCCTCGCAAACATTTTAGCTCTTAATGGACATCTGTCTCAAAATGTGAGACTATGGATTTAACCTTTCCAGGCCAAAGGTCATGATGTCATTTTGGAGTCAGTATGTAGGTTCCTATCTGTCCACAATAAAAACTAACACTACTCTTTTTGAAGTGCTGACCGTGTAAAAACATTTGACCTTGAGTTTGTCCTTTCAAAGTCCCTCAAGGCCAAAGGTCATGACGCCATTTTGAAGGCCATACCAGGTTGTGTGGTCAGTTAGGTTACTTAGTTAGGTTACTTAGGTTACTTGCATTGATATGTTTACACAGTCACACCATGGGGACCTCTGACACTATGGGGACCAAAATCCAGGTCCCCACGAGGGTTAAATATAAATAAAGATCCCTACTAGTAAAAATAGAAATGATGTGGCCCTATAAATACATGACTTTGTTTTTTCCAGAAGTCCTCATAAAGTATTATGGAAATAGGTGGAAAGTGAAACTGATTTTTCAATGATTTGAAGATGTTTACTTAAAAAAAGAATGTTTTTTTCAAATTATTTAATTGTTTTCATTTATTTTATGTATTTTTTTTAAATTATTTTTGGTTTATTTATTAATTAATTATGTTAATTAGTTTATCTGTTGTGTGTGTGTTGAAACACGTTCGATATTACAATAATATTTGAATAACTTTGAATAGTGTTTTGAAACAAAAGTCACATCCCTAGTTTACACTCACTACCCAGTGTCTACTTGATTACAAACTTGGTCCTCATGAGACATGAGGTGTTTGTGTGTGTATAAATTAGAAGTGCGTACATGTTTGATGAACTCTGAGCCACATTTTAACCTGATACTTGAAAGTAGTTAAAGCCACAGTCACCCAGTTGTTGTGTTGTCTTTGGTTTAAAATAGTAGAACATGAGTGTGAAGGAAGAAATGTGAAAAAGCTGGAGATGCCGGGGATTGAACCCGGGGCCTCATACATGCAAAGCATGCGCTCTACCACTGAGCTACATCCCCAGACACTGATGTCACTACACAACAGCCCATACAATGAATATACTATAAACTGTGCATTCGTAGACTTTAAACTGTTGAAATGACTGAATTGTCTCATTATTTGATTATGTTGTGAAAATATTTTCAGACAGATTTTCCCAAACATATTTAAACAACATAGATGGTAAGACAACTGTCATTTTTCTGGGGTTTGATGGTCACATAACTATTTTCCTGTAGCATGTAATAAAAAGCTTCCACGTTATGCCTAGTGTGTTAAAAACACATTATGAGATTAGTGTGTGTTTGTGTTCTTTTTAAGCACGTGAGCGGTAGAGAGAGGTGCGGAAACGGCGCGCGCATCGAATGCGTGGTGTCATCACTAGACCGACACTGTCCAACAAAGTAATAAAAAAAAAGGCAGTAACTGCACAGACACCAAACTGAGACAAATGACCTTAAAGTTCTCTTGTTGTTCAGCCTCAGTAGTTTCATTTGTGCCATTCTGAATGCAAAACAAGAGTATAAAAACAAACACTTTCTACACACATGCAGAACGACATACTTCATAATCAAACAACATACGATATAAAAAAAACAGGGGCTCAAACGTACTATTTAAATAGATTCTAAACAAATGAAATAATAAAAATATACATATTTAAATAGATTAAAAAATAGATTAGAAAAGATTAAAAAAAAGAGAGAGGGAGACAGAGGCAGAGACAGTAATATGGTCCTGATCATTGGCATAGTTATGGTTGGGTGAAGAAACTGTTTTTGAGTCTGGAGGTTCAGGCTTATACCGCCTCCCTGAGGGCAACAGTGAGAACAAGTGATGACTGGGGTCTGTGAGGATCCTAGTGGTGATATGTTGGTAGCACATATGCATCCTGTTTGTTGATAGCAGTCAGCAGGTGGCTAAGTGCTAATTCAGCATTAGCACCGGGTGGTGTGTATACCCCAGTCACAATAACAACAAAAAACTCCCGTGGTAAATAGAATGGTCTATATTTAACTGCTAGGAACTGCGGGTCCAGAGAGCAGTGTCTGTCTGTGAAGGTGTCATTTGTACACCAGCTGTTGTTTGTGTAAACATGTAAGTCACTGCTCTTAGTTCCTGTCACTGTGTAGCTCGGCCACTAGCTCGATAGCATTGTCCAGGATCCCAGGGTGAAGCCAGGTGTCTGGGATAACTGTGCGGGTTGTTAAATCCAGCCTCAATTCATCAGTTTTGTTGCATCGGAACCTGGCGTTTGCTAGAAGAGGTTGGGTAGCAGCGGTCCGTTTACACTCTCTTTAGCTTAGCCAGCTAACCTGCTTGGCTGCCCCTCTTCTGTTTACGCTCTCTCTGCCGCTTCCGGAGTCACCTCGCCGGCAGGGTAATCCATGGAGAGTCCGGTGCTCGCGCTATAATCACTGGGATTCGATGCGAGTTTTGAAATATACTAGTGATGGGAATTTCTCGTCTCACGCATATCATTCACAAAAACATATAACTAGCAGCTACACACAAGGGTTCAGGAGCACTGAGCCGCTGCGTCCATGTGCCGCCATCTTAGTTATTAGTTAGAATAACTAAGCTCCTGACGATTAAGATACATTATCATATTTAAATAAAATAGAATGGGCGTCATGTTCAAATACAATACATGTGTTTTAAGAGCTATTTAATTTAGTACGCCGTGGTTATTATGTACCGGCCTCAGTTAAAGCCATAAAGTCTGTCACCCTCCCTGTCTCTGTCATTTACTGGCTGCAGGTCATGTCAATCAGGGTGTGTGGCCCGAGGATTGGTGGAGAGATTGGAAGGGGGCGGTGCTTAAGAGTGTGGTAGACTGGGACAGGTTGAGTGTGTTTTTGACCTGCTGTTGACAGGAAAAAACGTTTCAGACAAGCCCGGTCTCAGCCATTTTTGTGAAACGCTACAGCAGGGGTCTGCAACCCTGGTCCTAGAGAGCCGCTGTCCTGCATGTTTTAGATGTTTCCCTCTTCCAATTCACCTGATTCAGATGATCAGCCTATCATCAAGCTGTGCGGAAGACTGATAATGTCTGTCAGGTGTGCTGGAAGAGGGAAACATCTAAAACATGCAGGATAGCGGCTCTCTAGGACCAGGGTTGCAGACCCCTGCGCTACAGTATTATAGGTAAATCTATACACCAAACACCTGTCACAAACCGCCCCTCTTTTTTTGATCAGCACCAATCTCCCATTTGAGTTCAGTTGATGGAAATCCGTTGCAGCAACAGAAAACTTTAATCCCTGCAACTACAATACAAACGTGTAAAACAAAAACACTTACACAGAAAAGGAAATAAAAAAATAAATGAAAATAAAAACAAAAGGTACAAGACAATGGTACATGTAGTACATGGTATGAGACTTTCTTACACAAGTTTCAGCTCAAATAACAGTCTTCAATTCAACTTCTGTTCAAGATTAAAAAAAACTATGTCAGACCAGGGCTAAAAGAAATTGG
This sequence comes from Siphamia tubifer, assembly GCA_020466265.1. NCBI lineage: Eukaryota > Metazoa > Chordata > Actinopteri > Kurtiformes > Apogonidae > Siphamia > Siphamia tubifer. Next base: position 3,691,394 of record CM035792.1, on the reverse strand, counting down.
GGGCCTCCTACAAATTCTAGAAAGTATTGTTACGCCACATTATGTAATAATCTAATAAATTTTCACTTTATGATGTAATAATGCCACTTTTTGCAATAAAAATCTTGAACTCAATATTTAGTTTATTTGATTAGGACAATGCACATTAATCAATACATCAGTAAAAACATGCATTAGCATAGTTAGGTCATAAGGCAGGTATAAGACAACAATAAAACAAACAATCCCACATGACAAAACATGTAGAAAAATCAATAAATCACAAACAAAAAATACATACAGAAGGACCATGTTCACACTATACAGTGAAGATTAAAATCATTAACGGGAGCATGTTTGGTTTGTTTTCAGCCAGTGTTTAATAGTTAGTTTGAAGGAGCTGATGTCGTCACAGTCTGATATGAGCTGCCAGTACATTCCAGGACTGTGGTCCTCTAATGGACGCCACATTTGGCTGAATTTGGTTCTATACCATTTCACTTCACAGTCCCCTCCTGCCAGTCCTCTTATGTTTAGTCATGAAGATTTTTTCTTTATGAAGTCGTGTAATGGTGGAGGAGCTAAGCCATTAAAAACCTGAAAAATAAGACAGACATTTAAAAAAAAACTTGGTACTGTAGCTATCAAAGTGCGATATTTGGTATTTCTTTTGTCCTCTTTTTTTCTTCCTTTAATTACTTCCGCCAAAGAGGTTATGTTATGTATGTCGCTAGTGTTCGTTTGTTTGTTTGTGTACAAGATAATTCAAAAACTTATGGACAGCTCAGACAGAGTGCTTTTTGATATATATATATATATATATATATATATATATATATATATATATATATATATATATATATATATATATATATATATATATATATATATATATATATATATATATATATCAGATGAGGATGTGCTGCTACTTGACCAGGTGTAGATCATCTGGATTCAGCTGTTGTTCATACAGTCCTGTATCACAGTGACTGTTCTAGAGATCACTTCCATCTGTAGAAAGAAGAAAATACAAACCAAAACATTAATAAATGGTACTGACACTTTGCCTATTTAATTCAAAACCACAGAGGGATCAATTAAATAATCTGGCCCATGATCAGGGGGGATCAGAGGGTTCGTTCGACCCCCCCCCCACACACACACACACACACACCCCTCAAGATTACTCAAGACATGTATTCAATGAATGAATTATTCATGTCCATATATACATTGATTACATTTTGGTGGTGATCTGGAACAGATCCTGGAATCTGGATCAATTTGAAATGTTACATTGCATTTCAAAGTATATCATTTCTGGATCACCACCAAAATTTAATAATTTCTTCCTTGTCACACTCCCAACACATGCTGAAATTTTTTTTTTATCAGAATTGATCCATAACATGTAGAGTTATGTTGCTGACAGTCAAACAGACAAAGTCCAGTGAAAACAATCTCCTTTCAGTCATGGATGTGTTCACCAAACCAGTACAAGTGACATGACTTACATCACATTCTCCAGTTTACAGTGTGGACTCTGAACAAGGTCCTTCAGTTCTTCAACATCTGAATCCTGGAGGTTGTTCTGAAGTAGATCGAGGTGTTTGAGATGTGAAGGATTGGACTTCTGAGCTGCTGCCAGATAAGAACACCCGAGTTTTGACAACATGCAGTTAACCAACCTACAGACAGACAGAGAGAATAGAAAACAAAAATTCATTTGCAGAAATCAAAATTGGGCCATTTTTTAAATTTGGTTTTTCCATTATCTTGTTTTGTGTCTCAAAATGGAAAAACAGCTGTATTTACATAAATCTGTTTTATTTTGAAAATGAAATATCAAACTATCAAAAGGTAGAAAGACAATATCCCAAATATGCACAGGTTGCTTTCCTGTGAATACCCTTAATTTTGTCCCAAAAATCGTTCAATGGACAATGTTCCTCCTGAAGTGAAAAACCAAACTAATTATCCCACCTTTTCCAAACAATTAAAACAGTGGCTCTTCAGTGGTCAAACCTGCAGCACTGACACTGACAAGTAGGTATTTTCTTTGTAATTTGATATGTATTGTATTGTTTGATGTATGCAGGGATATTGAATTAAAAGTCCCCAAGGTCCACTTATTACATTTTGTTCAAGTAGAAGGTCCGAGCCAAAGTCCTGCAAGTCCACATTTAAAAAAAATTATTCATAAGACGTCTTAGGAGGAATAGCCGATTGCTGAGTGCAGAGTTTACAGGCTCGGAAATTCACAATTTCATTGCATCCTTTTTTAAAGACATAGTCCAATATTTCATTAGATATTGAAATGAAACTGTACATAACCGCAAAGCTTAGCCTACTAACAGGTTGTTGTTTTCAAAAAAGAAAACAATGGAATCATGAATTTCCAGAGCGTCTAACTCTGCACTCAGTAATCGACTAGTACGGGCTTCATGCTAAAGACGTCTTCTGCATCCGGAAAGGTATTGGCTGTAGATCAGTAACTGTGGACACGCTATCTGAGGACATGAAAGCCTGAGGACGCTTGGGTTTGTCTTCAGGGACCCTCTACTTACTACCATGTAAGAGTTAGTCTAAAAATAGCATTTTGTGTCGGCAAAAACCTCCATGTTAACACAATTTGGCTCAAAACTGCAAAATTTACATTTCTCAATGTTCATCCAAATGGTGTGATTTTGATGTCAACTATATGTTTGTACTCCCAATCATCTATAAAATGAGCTAAACTCATGTTTACTCTGGATAATCCCTTTAAATAAATAAATAAAATTATCTAAATTGCCCACAGGTGTGAATGTGAGAGTGTTTGTCTATATATGTTCAGACTCATACAGGGTGTTGGATGGACTCCCAATCATCTAATAAATGAGCTAAACTTATTTTTACTTTGGATAATCCCTTTAAAGTAAATATTTTATGACAATTTCATGCAAGAAAACTACAACATTTCAAAGGATTCACACAACTTTTCTTGCAGTTTATGGATGTCAGGTTTGTTCATAAATGAGCTTCAGCTGCTCCTGAAACATAACTCTATAAATGTGACACAGAACTGACCACAGAAACTCCAGTTTACAACCTGGACCCTGCAGGGCATCACACAGCTCCTTCACTCCTGAATCCTTCAGTTCGTTTCCACTTAAATCCAGTTTTATCAGCTGTGATGGATTGGACTTGAGCGTCAAGGTCACAGAAGAACAGCTGATCTCTGATAAACTGCATCTCGCCATCCTGAAAAAAAGACTCAATGATGTAGATTAAATCCATTCAGAACTACAACCAATCAGTGTAATCTTTAGGATGACATAGAGTACTGGAAAGTTCACCAAGGAGTCTGGAGAAAGTTAGGAATGACTAAACAAAATGGTGGATTATGGAGCTGAACGACTGTTGTCGCTTCTGTAAAAAGAATTTAAAGATTGTTGACGTTTTCTCACATTCTTCACTCATCTGTGATAAAAGGAAATCTACACCTGTTGCTGTTCTTCTTCTATGGTTGTTTCTCTCCAAATCGTTGCAGCGTCACTTTGTTAGTCCCGCCCTCTGACTCTATACTTCACCGTGATTGGTCGACCAGTTTCAGGGAAATCTCGCCAAAAGTTACATTGAGTGAAACTAGACTACGATAGAACATTAGATTTACTGCTGCTGGCAGGGTCTAGCACAGCTAGGGTAGGTTTGGAGGGTAGTATTGGGGGCCTTGGAATGAACCAGGCCTTTTAAATGTAAAATACGACTCTACTTACGAAAAAAATCACTTTACAAAACCACTTCTGGAACAAATAAATTTTGTAAATTGAGGTACCACTGTATTTCAGATCATTCCATTTTCAATGTCTGTCAGTGTACCCATAAACCCACACATTGTTGTTTATGTTTCTGGTCATTTTCATGTACAAATATATATTATTACTTAAAATAAAATACAATACACTTATTTTGGATTTCGCTTTTTTTTCTTTTTAAATTGTAACAAGATCCTTCATCTGCTGTTAGTAGAACATATAAACCCTCTAACAGTGACAGTGAACCAACCTCAGATCCTGTAGTTTACAATCTGGACTCTGCAGGAAATCACACAGCTTCTTCACCGATGAATCCTGGAGTTTGTTTTCACTCAGATCCAGTTTTATTAGATAGAATGGATTGGACTTCAGAGCTGAGGCCAGAAAAGAACAGCTTTTGTCTGACAAACTACAGCCCCACAACCTGAATAAAGAAAAAATTAGGTAAATTAAAATACAATAATGACACACATTTGATTTATCTATCAGGGCTCTAGACTAAAGTTTTGCACAGGTTGCACTGGTGTGCCTAACTCTTTCTTTTCAGGTGCACCAGCACAAAAGTTAGGTGCACACCAATTTTTCGACCATGTATTTTAACACTACAGTTTCGCATGTTTATATATAAATATATATATATATACACACACACACACACACACACACATACTGGGTGCGATTTACTGAGGGGGATGGGGGGGGGGGGGTTTGTTCATCACCATAGGGTCCCATGGTCTATGAGTCTTTCTGATGGCATAAATACAAAATGCCTCACATGCAGTGAAGTCTGGGCAGAGGGGGGCATTGTAAAGCTTACAGCCCGACCCACGAGCCACCTTCCCATTCCTGATCCACCCTGAGCCAGTTGTCACACACAGTTAAAGTAGTGAGAACTTTATGTGTTTGAGGGAATGGTGTGGTTTATGGTCTATTATGGTTTGTTTTTCATCACGATTTTACTTAACCCTTTGTGTATCAACGTTGATGTTTGTATTAATTTTATTTCCTACATTTTCAAAAAATAAAGATTTCAAACAATCAAACAAATGTTTGCAGTGAGCAGTACACAGTCAGTGAACTAACCCCAGAGTTTCCAGTCTGCAGTTTGGACTCTCCAGTCCAGATGCCAGTTTCACTCCTGAATCCTGTAGGTTGTTGTCACTCAGATTCAAGGACCTCAGATGTGAAGGATTAGACTTCAGAGCTGAGGCCACAACTTCACAGTGAGTCTCTGAGAGTCCACAGTTCGAAAGTCTATAAATACAGAATTTACACAAAATAAATTATTAAAACATGTAACCTGGGTTTAAAACATCATTCCTCTTCTCCTTCTTTCTTCACTTCTCTGGGAAATATTGCAAGATTTCACGACATCTCATTCTGCAACAGTAATGGTAAATGTTCTGGACTTCTATAGTTGTTCCACCTTCATGGTTCAAAGCTCTTTACATTAGCCTCACATTCACCCATTCACACACACTCATACACCAGTAGGTTTCTAAGGTTGTCAGTCCTACTGGGAGACTAAGTCAGGGTTCAGTGTCTTTGCCCAAGGACACTTTGACATGTGGACAGCCAGAGCCGGGATGTGAACCACCGACCCTTTAGTCATTAGACAACCCGCTCTTCTAACTGAGCCACAGCCGCTAGTGTTGCGCGGGCTACCCGCTGGCCAGCGGATATCCGCGGGTGTCCCGCGAGTCGGGCAGGCTGGGTCGCAGTATTAATACATATTGCGGATGCGGGTGGGGCGGGTCAGGGACGATCAATACCCGCTGAGGTGTGTGTGTATGTGTGTGTGTGTGTGTGTGTGTGCTCGGCTCGCGCATGTACAAGCCCGTGAGTTCCTGTTTTGAATGCTTTTTTATCCCAACTTTTGTTATTTGTTATTAGCGCCAAATCTCCCTGAACACTCAGAGATAAGAGTGAAAATGTCAGACTTGATCAGGGAGAAGATTAAAACAGGCGATGCGAAGGTTGTACGGAAACGTTGTATGTGTTGGCTTTATAGAGTGATGATGTGGGTGGAGTCTATTTTATGTGCTGGAGTGCATATTGAGACGTTAGAAAGGAGGCAAAAATTATGCTTCATGACTTTTAACATTAGAAGCACAAGGTAAAGATGCTGCGAATGTACTATGTGAGTTTAGAGACAAATTTAAGCTCGCGGGTTGATAACGGGCGGGTTGGGTTTATCGATACGTGACATCATGTGGATTGGGCGGGGCGGGCCTAGCCACGTCTTGGGTTTGGGCGGGGCGGATTTCTGTAAAAACCCCTAGCCGCGCATCACTAACAGCCGCCCTTCTGGTTCCAGTCTACACAGTATAAAAAACAGCACGGTTACACTTAGGTGTGCATGCTAGCTGTTGCAGGTAGGCCTCAATGATTTTAAACTATCACTAGTGTTGCACCGATCAATCGGCTGTCTTTCATAATCAGCAGATATTGCCTAAAAATAGCCTGATCGGTGATCGGAAAAATATGCCGATCAAAAAGACGACCCGCTCTACCAACTGAGCCACAGCTGTTCTGATTACATGACAGAGTGTCATGTGATCCGTCTTCAGATTCAGTCTATAATTAATCCTGTTTGTATTATTATCAGTACTTACTCAGCCTCTCTGCAGTTCCTCACAGCTGGGATCAGTCTGCGTCTTCCTTCATCTGATGTGTTGTACATCCTCAGGTCCAACTCATCCAGAACTTTCTCAGACATCTGCAGAAGGTAGGCTAGAGCTGAACACTGGATCCCAGAGAGTTTCTTCGGTGATCTCTTCCTTGACTTCAGCAACTCTTGGACCTCCTGATGGACTGTTTGGTCCTGCATCTCCGTCAGACAGTGGAAGATGTTGATGCTTCTTTCAGGACAGATATCGTCAGTGTTCATCTCCTTCAGGTTCTTGATGATTTTATGGATGAGCGTTGGACTGTTCTGTTTTCCACCCAACAGACCTCCTAAAAGTATGTGGTTGGACTGCAGACAGAGGCCATGAAGGAAACGAACAAACAGATCCAGGTGTCCATTCTCACTCTTAAGGGATTTTTCCATGACTTTTCTGAGGAAAACATCCAGGCTGTCTCTGGCTGTGAATATTGGTAATATTTTCGTGACAAATCGTACTGAGTCCTTGTCCTGGTCTCCCAAAAACTTCTTCAGAACCTGTGTCTTGTTGCTAGTGTAACAGTAGTAGATGTAGACTGCAGCCAGAAACTCCTGAACACTCAGGTGAATAAAGCTGTAGAGTGTTTTCTCGAAGATTGCAATCTCTCTTTTAAAGATTTCTGTACAAACTCCTGAGTAAACCAAGGCCTCTTTGACATCCAGACCACACTGATCCAGCTCTTCTTGGTAGAACATCATGTTTCTTTTCTCCAGTTGTTCAAATGCCAGCCTCCCCAACTTGAGAAGAACTTCCACATCTGACTCTGTCATCATTTCTAGACTTGTTTCATGTTCTTTTTCATACTTCTTCTTCTTTCTCTTTGTCTGGACCATGATAAAGTGTGAGAACAGGTTGGTCAGGGTCTTGGGCAGATCTTCTCCCTGGTCTAAAGTAAACATATGCTCCAGAACTGTAGAACTGATCCAGCAGAAGACTGGGATCTGACACATGATGTAGAGGCTCCTGGAGCTCTTGATGTGTGAGATCATTTTGTTGGACAGATCTTCATCGGTGGATCTCTTCTTGAAGTACTCCTCCTTCTGCTCATCCGTCGTGAAGCCTCTGACTTCTGTTACCCTGTCCACATGTGAAGCAGGGATCTGATTGGCTGCTGCTGGTCTGGAAGTTATCCAGATGAGAGCTGATGGAAGCAGGTTCCTCTTGATGAGGTTGGTCAACAGGACGTTGACTGGTTTCTTCTGTGTGACGTCTGAAACCTTCTCACACTTGCGGAAATCCAGTGACAGTCTGCTTTCATCCAGGCCATCGAAGATGAACAGGAGTTTGCAGATGTTGATCTGCTCTGCTGTGACCTTCTGTAGCGTTGGATGGAAAACCTGGAGCAGCGTCAGCAGACTGTACTGCTCATGTCTGATCAGGTTCAGCTCTCTGAAGGACAACAGAACTACCAGACCCATGTCCTGGTTTTCTAAACCCTGTGCCCAGTCCAGACCGAATTTCAGCACCGAGTAGGTTTTTCCAACTCCAGCGACGCCATTGGTCAGAACCACTCTGATGACATTCTGTTGGTCAGGTAAGGCTTTGAAGATGTCCTGACACCTGATTGGAGTTTCATGGATGATCTTCTTGGAAACTGTCTCCAGCGTCCTCACCTCATGTTGGGTATTAATGTCTTCACTCAGTCCCTCTGTGATGTAGAGCTCAGTGTAGATCCGGTTCAGATGGATTCTACTTCCTGTTTCATCAGTTCCTTCAGTCACACATTTACATCTGCTCTCCAGACTGCGTTTATGTTCATCTACAACCAGACAATAAAGACTGTAAATAAACACAGTTGGGTAAAAATATCTGTTATCATGTGTCAGTGAATGCTAATACTGTTTCATATTGACAAGTTTCCAAATTATAAACCCTAAGCCTGTTACTGTGGAAACACTGATCAAACATGGATCTGATTTATACAAACAGGAATCAATCCTGAGCAGTTCTTATAGACATGATGATTGTCACTGGCTAAACACTTCATAAGGCCATTGAATTTACAGAGAATCTGTGAGTTATTTTCTTAAACCATCATCCATCATTAAACATTACTAGTGCAGAGCCCGTAGAAAATGTGAGATTGTTTGCTACTAATGTGTTGTGGAAGTGGGTGAAATGAATTGAAAGGAGCAGAAAGAAAAACTATAATAATTAGTTGTGGCTGTTTTGGAAGTGTGTACTGAAATCTGGGAGTATGATAATGCTAATGGTGGCCGTTGTTACTGCTGGTGGAATTAGTAAAACCCAGTTTCAGGTGGGTCAGACAGTCTACCACTGTAGTGGTTTGTGTCATGGTAACGCAGACGACACCAATCAACACCCAGCAAGATATATTATGACCATGAAGTGAGACGCCAGTCGTTCATCAACAATCAAATGTCATTGTCTATTTTCAGACTTGAATGGACGAAACACAGGGAACTGGGCAACGTGGCTCCGCCTACTAAACTACAACTAACAACAAACAAACCAAAAATGAAAAGGGTCTAAACGTGAGGTGATAAAACTGAATGGCAGATGAACCAGATAGTAATGTAGCCTGCAGTCGTTAAGATTGGTACAATGTTTAGTTGTAGGTTAATTCACTAAATTACAGACCTTGTTTAGCTTGAGCGAATTAGCCATAATAATAGCCTCGGTCACAACCGGACTTGCTGACCACCACAATGTGATCTGCTTTGAGAAAGGCAGGGATAAATGCGTTGCAACCAACATGGACAGAAATATCTAACATGACTTCCAAAGATTAAAAAAAAACCCACAGCAGAATAGCCATAAAAAATGTGGGCAATTATTCTGTCAGTTCAATTTTTACACCACATATCACGTGTGAATGGGTCCATATGTTAATAGCCCAATTACTGAATTTATAGTAGCCTACAAAAATGGAATATTGAAACTATTTATCGCAGTTGTCACTTCCAAATTGCAAAAAAAGTATAAAAACCACTGCAACTTTTACTGTAACTGTTTGGAAAAGGTCATCAGACATTTGTGGCCACAACAATGATATAAATGTCCACGAAGTCCTGGGGGGACTGAAGTTGTTAGTGGCGTGTAGCACAGTTGCGTTGTTGTCATTGAGACCTTGTAAAAGTCCATAACAGCAGTTATTAGTAATGCACTGCGGCACAAAAGTAAGCCTTTGTTTGTGCTTTGACGATAAGGCAGACTGGAACTGTGAGGATATGAATGATAAGAGTGAACTTATGGCTCTGTGGGAATGGGATGCAGAGATGAGAGTTTGGTTTGCAGCTTTGCACTGCAATCCACCATAGTACTGGAAAGTCACCCTGAACTTTTGGATAATTTGGTGGTGTTGTGGAGGTGTTAGGTGTTCCACAGACAAATGGGACACACTACAAACACAGATTTGTTGAATTATACATAATTTGATTAAATAAAATCACTCTTTCATTTAATAATTTCCAACATATGATATTAAATGTAGTTCAGTCTAATGCAGTTCAGATGTTATTCATTATGATAAATGACAGTTGAACACTAGTTGTGTTTGGTCAACTGTAGACACGTTCAGACAGATGTCCAGTCTTACTTTGTATAGAGCTGTGGATCTGCAGGTCAGCTCTGGTTCTGCATGTTTCTTCACACTGGGGATAGGAGGAGTGTCTTGAAAAACCAGACTGGTCCCAGTATGAAGTGGTGCACTGTCTGTGGAACCAGTGTCTACAGCTGGTCTGGTCTGAATCACTCAGGACCTTCTGACACAAAGGACAGGACGGTGGGTCCATCCCAGGAGCACAGGTCCTCACCAACTCTCTGTGGACATCAACACATTCTTTAGAAGAAGCTTCTTAAATGTCACACTGTTTGTCCTATTGCCGGGGCGATGGACACTAAAGTTTTATTATTATTATTATTACGTATGGAGACATATCTAAAATACAAGGCATAGAGGAAGGTGGCTGAAATTGTTGGTCTCCCTGGTGGGCCGATACATGTTATGTGTGTGAACTGTACAAAACTACATGAACACCTTGTAAACACCATGGCTAGTTATGTATGCTAATGTAAATGAGTAACTACATATGCTAATGTAAATAGATAGTGTTGTATGCTAATGTTAATAGGTAGTTATGTGTGATAATGTAATAGCTAGTTATGTATGCTAATGTAAATAGATAGTTATGTATGCTAATGTACTAGCTAGTTATGTATGCTAATGTAAATAGATAGTTATGTATGCTAATGTAGATAGTTATATATGCTCATGTAATAGCTAGTTATGTATGCTAATGTAAATACATAGTTATGTATGCTAATGTAATAGGCAGTTATGTATGCTAATGTAAATGGATAGGTATGTATGCTAATGTCAATGGATAGTTATGTATGCTAATGTCAATGGATAGTTATGTATGCTAATGTCAATGGATAGTTATGTATGCTAATGTTGATGGATAGTTATGTATGCTGATGTAAATGGATAATTATTTATGCTAATGTAAATAGATAATTATGTATGCTAATGTAAATAGATAATTATGTATGCTAATGTCAATGGATAGTTATGTATGCTAATGTCAAATGCTATTTAAATAGGTTATTTCCCCAATTGTCTTCATGATTGATCGCTGGATACATTATATTATTTATTGGAAAATAATTAATGAAAGAAACAAATGACATTCAGGTTTCTTTTTCTTTTTTTTGTCGTTGCCCATAAACGTTTTGGGTATATACCTTCTTTAGCTGCCATTGCAATCATGGGTGAATGAAACTACTTCCACACCCATACATTGTAGCAATACAGTGACATGAGGGGGAGCTGGCCAGCAATACGATTTGAGGTACCAGAACAATGGATGAGTACCCTTAAACAGAGACACGACCCGGGTTGTCTTCAAAACGCTCCACTATAGAAGGGGTCGTCAGATTTTTGCTTTTTCAGACTCTGACTGGTGCAGACAGGCCCTTCAAAATATTTTGTCATTTTTAGCTGCAATCATCCTCGTGTAAACGGCCCCTCAATTAGATTAAAAATTCTTCAGTCAAATTAATTCATATATCTAAAAAAAAGAAAAAGAAAAAGAAAAGATAAGAAATAATGTCTCATCAGAATAAACGGTCTCTTACTCTGTGTCTGAGGGTCCAGGTTCATGTCTGAAGTTTAGAGGGTTTTCAATGGACCAGTCACTTTTCATGGACAGACATGTGGACTCTGCTCTGGGTCTGAAAACAACACAAGTACAACAGTTAGACAGGTGGTCCAGAATGGGCCTTATTCACCCAGAACGTTCAAAAGACATTGTGAGGGTACACTTGTTTGTACACACAACACTTTACCGACAGCAATAGCTCCTCACTGCTGGGTCCCAAAATCTACATCCTCAAAGAGGACAAAATCATCCCCCCGACAGACCTTCTATCGTTTCCCCAAAGATAAGGCACTTGGGCATGAATGGATCAGAAACATAATGAGGGATCCTGGTCCATATTTCACAGTAAGATAAGGATAACCAGTGTTGTACCTGAACGTGTTCATTGAACGATCGTTCACAAACTATATATTTTTAACGAACGTAAACGACTTGTTCACTTTTGCCAAATGAACGGGAAGTTGTGAACGCGGTTATTCTGGCATTTATTGAACTGCACTCTTATTTAGTTCATATTTCGTTCTTATCATGTTGTAATTATTGAGTCCTATAAGGAATAAAATGGGATCAAAACACAGCATTATCATAGATGTCATTTTTGTATTATTCGGCGAGAGCGAGAGGTGCAGAGAGTTTTTGGGAGCGAAGAAAAAGAGTTAAATGTACAAAGTGTGACCAGTGACCGGAGCAGGTGTTGTCCCGTTCTTGGAAATAAACATTGAAAACGAAGCTCACTGAAACAGCTCCTTGTGTTCTAAGAACCTGCAGAGGGAAGTTAACCCTGGGGTAAGGTACTGACTTCCGCTCTGGATTAGGCGGCATTTTCCCCTGGTTTGTTGACTACAGGATAACGTCAGAAACGGTTAATAATACGTTTACAATAATAACACAAAAAAAGAACGAAAAAGTTCATTTTAGGATCCATGAACTTCTAGTTCATAATTTGGAAGAATGAACGATGAACTGAACTAATTAATATTGACTAACTTGAACTGAACTTTGAACTAGTTCCTAATCAAGGTGAACTTTCCCAACACTGAGGATAACTATGTCCACTGAAATGCATTAGCTAACAGATTTAGCTTAGTTTACCAGGCTAGTATCAATGATAAATAGCACTAACATCATTTAATCAACCTAATGTCACCATGAAATAAGAAAATACAGTATGTATTTACATAACACTACATTCTATATGCTATTTCAAGATGATACTTTCCATTTTGGGGTTAGCATGCCGACGGCTCAGTGGCGATGTTAAAATGAGGCTTCATGAAAAGTTAGTTGTTTCTTTTTAGTCCTCTAGATGGAGCTCTCTGTTGAACAAAGCTTCAGAACAGAGCTCCATCTAGAGGACTAAAAAGAAACAACTAATGCTTCATGAAGCCTCATTTTAACATCAGCAGCTGTCAGTACTGATGATATGCTAGCAGTGCTATTAGCATACTTAAACATGTAGCCTTCAACCCAGTTACTATAGCCTTTCAGCAAGACAGCCCAGGGAATATTACAGCCCCCACACGCCCATTTTTCAACAGTATCGATCGTTAACTCCAGCATGACGGACAGATTGTTGGTCCAAACCCAAAAGTTCACTGAAGCTCGTGATTGACAAGTATGGAACTGTGTACTTCTGTAAAAATGGTCGCCAGGTGAATAAGACAAACACATTTTCTTCTCAGTTTGATGTGAAAAAAATAATGTTACACGAATAAATAATTAATAATGACGGCTTCAAACGTTTGTCTTTATTTTATTTTATTTTACATTAAATTGGGAAAATACTGTATTTAGACTTACAAACTTGTGTAACAATAAAATGTGAATAAACCTGAAAAAATATGAACAACCTGAAATGGTGAAAGAAAATTACGGTATGCAGAATGATAAACATTTTCTGCATTTGTTACTAAGTTTTTAGTGTTTTTTTTTTTTGTAGAACTGATCTATAATACACATGTAGTTGAGGGAGAATATTGTTAAAATTTCCCTTATTTTTTTTTCTTAAGAATTTTTTTAGGACATTAAAATCTTTTTGTTTGCATATGATATAAAAGTAAGTAATTTCAATATTTAATTTTAAGATTCAAATTTAGAGTTGTCACCATTGACAGATTATGCTATTATTTTGCTGTTCCGGCTCACTGGAGAATTGGGCTAAATGTGGCCCCTGAACAAAATGAGTTTGAGACGCCTGGTATAAACAGTGTCTTACTCTGTGTCTGAAGGTCCAGGTTCATGTCTGAAGTTCAGAGGGTTTTCAATGGACCAGTCACTCTTCATGGACAGACATGTGGACACTGGAGACTGTGCTCTGGTTCTGGAAACAACACCAGTAACAACAACAGTTGGATTGTTTCCATATATCATTCATTTTTCAAAAATAAGACAATGAAAAAACAACAAGTCGTTTCTTCATTATCTGTTTCTAAAACCAAAATTACAAAAAGGATAATGATGCGGGTTTGTTTCAGTTTTTCTTTTTGTGTTTAAATGAGTAATAGAAAAAATGGATAACAGCCATTTCCCATTTTATCAAATTTTGACCTGAAGCAAACTGAGTAAACCGGAAATTAATCTTAACAACTGAATGAAACATGGCCACTGGACTTGAAGATCATTATGGAAACATATGACACCAATTTTCTACCCCTCTGTTTGAAGGGGTGGGGTAGGGGTAGGGGCTGAAGTGGAATTCAGCCTAAAGGTGTGTGACAGTGGACTGACTGTAGGTGGGAGGGTCCTGGTTCATTACTGTCCCCTGGAGGTTCCTTTATGGACAAAGACCTGTTTGAATAATGGGATAACTCTGCTGCGTCCTCGTCTTCATCCACACTCAGACTCATACTGTGAACGTCAGTCAGTCTGAAAGGACAGTCAGTAAAACTACTGTGAGCTCATGTCACTAAAACACAGTATTCATCGTTCACAAACACTGACACAACAGGAAATAAGCAGTGGACATAGAGTCCAGTCAACCTAGTGGACACTTTAACCCTTTAACTCCTGAAACTTTAGCAGTTTCATATAAAAATGAGTAAAATGAGCAACAAAACGATATGGACAAAGTCATCAATGAAATGAACAAAAATGAATAATAAACTAACAAAAAATTTACTTAAAACAAAGAGAACTATGATTGAAATTTGGTCGCAGTAGTTTTAATTCAGCCTTTTTCTAAATTTGTTTCCTGGTTCCATGAACCAAACTCAGTAAAAACACAGTAAAAAAACTAAAGGAAAATTGTAGAATTTTTCTGAATAGTTTAAGTAAACCATCCGTACTAGTTCTCTCTTTTTATAAGTAAATTTTTTTTTTTTGCAAATTTGTTCCATGTTATTTATAATTTTATAAATATTTATTAGTTTCTGTTCATTTTGTTTATTTTTCTACATTTTGTTTTTAATTTAATTTTTTTTCTTTAATTTTGTTCCATTTGTGTCTTAATGTGTTCATGTTGGTTTATTGCTCATTTTATTCATGAGTGACTGTTTTTGTTCATTTTGTTGCTTATTTATTTATTTATTCATGTATTTTACTGTGGAACTGCTAAAGTCTCAGTAGTTAAAGAGTTAAACTGAATCATGTGGAAGAGGGAAATACTAAAACATGCAGGACACTGGTTCCTACAGGACTGGAGTTTGACACCCCTGGTTTATGTGCAGTTTATGAATGTGTGATAAACTCACATGTTAAGTCAAGTGTTAGCAGTTTTTGTTACAATACTTTTTTTTACGACAAAACAAAACATCAAAAACAGGGAAGTCAGTTTTTCCTTTGACACACCACCGGACTGCAAAGGAAAATAATGTGAATGTCAGACTCACCCTGAACCAGTCCAGACTCCTTCTGTTCATGTTCATCCACCAAAATGAACTGTGAATGCACTCAGGTCATTCACCTGGGCTGACCCATGCCCCTCCCCCTCTGCTTTTATTGAACGTCCTTGTGTTCCATGAAGATAACAAACGCTCCTTTTATCCCTATATAAATAAAAATGTTTCTACTCGCCCCACCTGGGCGGTGTCTCCTTCAGACTCGGGTCCTCTACCAGAGGTCTGGGAGCCTGAGGGTTCTGTGCAGGATCTTAGCTGTTCCTAACAATGTTCTCTTTTGGACACAGATCTCTGATGTTGTTCCTGGTATCTGCTGGAGACATTGTCCCAGCTTGGGGGTCACTGCCCCTAGTGCCCCCATCACTACTGGTACCACTGTTGCCTTCACACTCCACATTTTCTCTAACTCCTCTTTCAACCCTTGGTATTTTTATTTTTTTCTGAAGTTGCTATCACTGGGGACTGATACATCTATCACCACCACTGTGGGGGTCTTCCATCTTGACTCTGGGTGTTTGGGAGAAAGAAAAAAAAAAAAGAAAAAAATATATATATATATATATATATATATATATATATATATATATATATATATATATATATATATATATATATATATATATATATATATATATATATATATATATATATATATATATCACACATTCATAAACTGCACATAAACCAGGGGTGTCAAACTCCAGTCCTGCAGGGCAAGTGTCCTGCATGTTTTAGTATTATATATATATATATATATATATATATATATATATATATATATATATATATATATACATATATATATATATATATATACATATATGCATTTGAGTATTTGAGTTAGTAGTACTGTTTCTGAAACTTTGAGTATTCACAACTTAATATAAGTTTTTTTTTTGTTTTTTTTTACAGTGTATTTATATTAGAACAGCATCAGTTTGTCAGTGGTTGAAGTGAACAGTCAGTGAACAGTCAGTGAACAGCCAGTAGGGGTCAGTGTTGCTCCTCAGCTGTTGGCAGAGTCTGCTCTAATGACCATCACATTAGACACCTGTGCTAGGGTGTCATAGTGGGTGGGGGGTGGACCTAACTACCCAGAGCCCAGAGGAGGGAGGGGGCCATGAAAACCCTAATTTTTTTTTTTTTAATTTCTTTTGCGATCTTTATTTCAAATTAATTGTTTTCGTGACATAAATAACAGTGATAATATCAAGTGGGAAAATACATTTAATGTCGCAGTTCTTTGAAATATTATATTTTATTTTCTAAAATTCCGATTAAAAACACACACACACACACACACACACACACACACACACACACACACACACACACACACACACGCACACACACACACACACACACACACACATACACACACAACCTCTGACCCCCAGTGGGCGGGGCCAGGTGAAGGCGGGACACATGTTGGTATGAACAGGAACAGTAACTGTCCTCCTGCTGTCATCACACCTGCCAAGCACCCACTGGGACCCACAGCACCCACAGCACAGACACACTGGGACCGTCTGTCTGTCTGTCTGTCTGTCTGTCTGTCTGTCTGTCTGTCTGTCTGTCTGTCTGTGAGAAATGAAATGAGGTTTTTCTCCGTCAGATTTGTTTGTCTTTTAGCTTCCGTGTGTTTCCTGACGGTGACTTGGATTAAATCTGTTCCTAATGAAGGAGGTAAGATGTGTGGAACTAACTCTACATTTACACACACACACACACACACACACACACACACACACACACACACACACACACACACACACACACACACACACACACACACACACACACACACACACACACACACACACACACACACACAGAATTATTATAAAACTATGTCTTATTAGAACAGGTGTTGTGCTAATGCATGTATGTATGTATCCCTGATCAGAATTAATTCCCCAGGACAGCAAAAAAGACAAAAAAGTTATTATTCCATAAATCATAAATTATATCACATAACTACATAAATCTGTAAAAGTGAAAAGTCGAAATTGTATATAAATGTAAAGAGTATAAAGTACATATATTTATATAAATGTAAAGAGTATAAAGTACATATATTTATATAAATGTAAAGAGTATAAAGTACATATATTTATATAAATGTAAAGAGTATAAAGTACATATATTTATATAAATGTAAAGAGTATAAAGTACATATATTTATGAACAAATGTAGGGAGTAAAAGTAAAAAGTGAAGTACATATACCTAAAAAATGTACTTACGTACAGTAACAAAGTACTTTTACTTAGTTATTTCCACATTTGATGTTATATGTGAGATGACATCAACTCCAGATTTTCCAACTCCAACGCAGATTTTCACGAAACGGGTGAAAAATGTTGTGTTGTGTCGGATACGGGTTCGGTTCGGGTCGGACGTGGGTGATCGCGGGTCTAATTTGCGGTTCATAGGCTAAAAACTGTTCTTTAATTTGGACTTGTATAGCTGTGTGTGTGTGTGTGTGTGTGTGTGTGTGTGTGTGTGTGTGTGTGAGCTCACGGATAAAACTGTTTTTTGAGTTTATTATTTGTCTGCTACTGTTTAACAACATTTTTATTTGGCTCTGCCTTGGCTATGTCACTGTTCAGTATATTCGTGGCAATAAATGTTTGTATTTAAGTTTGGCTATCTGACATTTTCTTCTGGGTTCGGGTCGGATATGGGTTCATTTATAGCGGGTCTTCGGGTGCGGATTTTTTTTTTTTTTTTTTCGTCGGAAAACGGGTCGGATACGAGTTTGAACATGACGGGTACGGGCGGTTGCGGTATGTCAAAATCAGAACCTGTCATCAGTTGTTCAGCAGTGTTTGCCGCTGCTACGTGCAGGTGCACAGCTGTTAGCAGTGACAACGTGCATTGATCACTATTGAGACAAAGTAGCTCCAAGCAATTACGAGGTTTGAGTTTTGTTCAGTGACAGTTTTGTTACACAATCACTCATTTTAACACATACTGTTTTGAGAAGAAACACATTTTATTTTGTTGACCCCAGGAAACCTACTTTCATTTTGACCAAAACCGGACCAGAACTGGGCTCACAGGTGCACCAGAGTAAATATGCCGATGCCATACACATTCATGGACGGCCATGGCTCAGTTGGGAGAGCGGGTCATCCATTGACCGAAGGGTTGGCGGTTCGATTCCCGCTCTGTCCTAGTCAGTCCGTTGTGTCTTTGGGCAAGACACTTTACCTCCAGTGTCACTCCACTGTATGAATGCGTATGAATGTTCGGTGGTGGTCAGGGGGCTTCTGTCAGTCTGCCCCAGGGCAACTGTGACTATATATGTAGTTTACCACCACCAGAGGGAACATGTGAGAGTGAATGAATAATGGATCAATAATGTAAAGTGCTTTGGGTACCTTGAAAAGCGCTATAGAAATCTAATCCATTATTATTATTATGTGTAAAAATACTGAACTATCTCTTTTAATAATGTGACTGTTCTAGGATCAGCCGTGCAGACAGATCTGCGCAGCCTGTACGAGCGTCTGCTGGCGGCGGAGGCGCTGGGGGGGCAGGTCAGCAGAGACCTCAGCAGTATCCTGGAGCAGCTGAAGAACATGTCTCGAGTTCCCAACATCACTCAGCCAAGCAGCGACCCCACCACCAACCTTTTCACAGGTACCTGGAACTGGTTTGGGCACTAGGACTCCCACAACAAAAGGAGCAGGATTGTATTCTCTAAATCTACGGCCCTGCTTTGTTTAGTCACGTCCTGATATGAAACTAATGTCAGATGATAATCACGGGTCAGCGGGTGAGTGATGACCACCTGAGATTCAATGAACTGACTTTCTTTATCTCACACCACTGTTCAGTCACACCTGTTCTTTCCAAAACTGTCAGGTGACATTGTACCTTGTTTTTGTACCCAGTCCAACACCCCATTTGTATAAGTTTAACAGGGCAGGTTCATTACTTTCTCAGAAACTAGAAACTCATTGTGTTGGAGTAATATTACATAATACTAGGTTTAGTGTATCATATATTTTTGTCATTAAAATCTTGACACAATTAACCCGTTTGTTCCCGGAAGTTTTTTTCAAACCTTTAAGGAATGTCACATTGTCAGTCGAGTCCGTCTGAATCATGTTATCAGAATCAGAATCAGAAAGAGTTTTATTGCCATTGTTCGTATAATACACATGTAGTATACAACTAGGAATTTGTCTCGGTGTAACACTGCAACATTCAACATATAGTATATCAATAAAATAAGAAGAGGAAAAAAAAGAATTATATATATAAAATTAAAAAAATATAATAAGCATGCACCAAAATAGAATAAGATAAAAATAATATAGTAAAAATATGTAATGTGCAATTCTGTGGGGGCAATGGTTATGTTATGTGTTTACTTTTTCATTTTGTACTTTTTTTTTTTAACCCTTCCACCCCCACCCATACAACATCACACTTCAGTGGTAGTAAGTAAAGGGTCCCTAAAGACAAACCCAAGTGTCCTGAGGTCTTCATGTCCTCAGATAGCCCAAAATAGTCTATTGACGAGTGCAGAGTTAGACGCTCTGGAAAGTCACAAATTCATTACATTCTTTTTTTAGTAGGATGTTTCCCTCTTTGCTCTTCCACACAGCTTCATTTACATTTGTAATGAAATACTGGACTATGTTTTTTAAACAAAAATGTAACGAAAGTGTGAATTTCCAGAGGTTTGTTTTTTTGTAATAAAAATGGTTCAATTCCACGGCAGAATAACCACTAATCTTCTGTCACTTTTTTAACTTTTTAGTCAGGAAGGTGTTCCCCCAGCCCAGCCTGTTTGTGTATCTGCCCCACCTCACACAACACCCTGACAGTCTGGTACCAAACATACTCATCGGACAGGGACGCCGTGGAGGTATGGATGTTTCTGTTATTTCACTCTTCTACTACGGAGACATTTATGGGACAAAATTAAACGTATTCACAGGACAGTAATATTTGGTTGTAGTTTTTGTTCATTTTGTTAGTTTATTATTCATTTTTATTCATTTTAATTGATGACATTGGACATTTTTGTTCATTTTGTTGCTTATTTTAGGGTTAGTGTTTTTTTTTTTTTTTACTGTTGAACTGCTAAAATCTCAGTAATTAAAGGGTTAAACTGAATCATGTGGTGGAAGGAAATATCTAAAACATGCAAGACACCACCCCTCCAGGACTGGAGTTTGACACCTGTGATTTAGTGCATGTTATAATACTAATAAAACAGCTTTTTCTTCAGTTTCTAGTACAAGCATGAGTGAAATGATTGTCATGACACAATAAAACCTATAAAGTGCAAAAGGCCTCAGGGTTTTTCTGATAGAAGACTTCTGTCCTACTGTATATGGACATTGCACAGGGTGTGTGTCAGCTTTTAAAGAGCTCAGCCTCCTGTGACGTTTGTGTGATTTTTATCTTTAAAGCCTGTTCTTTGTTTTAGAAAATGCAAACAACATGTGTCACATCTCTGAGTTGATAATCCTTGATAAAATGAGAAACTCTTGAGTTTTTGTTTGCAGAGCAGCTGTTCAGATTTACTCTACTTTCCACACTACAAGGTGCACTGATTATAAGGCACATTAAGTTAAGTCAAAATAATGAGATAAAAAGTAAAAAATTATGAGATAAAAAGTAAAAAATTATGAGATAAAAAGTAAAAAAAATGAGAACCTAAAAAAGTTTGCTTCAGGAGTGCTACCTGGACTCAAAATAAGTAATAATAATTAGAGGTGTTCTATTGGATAGGAAAATAGCAAGACAAAAAAAGAAAGAAAAATTCCAAGGCACTCTCTTATAAGTGAAGATAAAAAAGCCTTTATATTAACTTGGCTTAGTTACAAAAACCTATAAAAAAAAATCATATAAAAACCCCAACACGTTTCGGCATCATAGCCTTCATCAGGGAGTCTTAAAAAAATTGACTGACTCCCTGATGAAGGCCATTATGCCAAAACGCGTTGGGGTTTTTATATATTTTTTTATATGATTTTATAGGTTTTTGTAAGCAAGCCAATTTAATAAAGGCTTTTTATTCTTCACTTATAAGAGAGTGCCTTGGAATTTTTCTTTCTTTTTAAAAAAATATGAGATTGAAAAGTCAAAGTGATGACGTAAAAAGCCAAATTTACAGGATAAAAAGTCGAAATTGAAATAAAATGTCAACATTATGAGATAAAAAGGCCAAATTATGTGATTAAAAATCAAAATGATGAGATAAACTCAAACTTGATCTGAAGAAAAGACTTAATTAAATCAAAATTGCAATAACTGACAGAGAAATCATAATTTTTTTTTCTTAAAATTGCTCAGTCCTTGTACACAAGATTGAATGTCTCTTCTTTTTTTTTTTTTTACATTTCTGTGTATGTCTGTGTCTCTTCAGTTTCCATGGTACTGGGTATTCCAACTGTGAAGCGACAGAAGCAAAGTTATCTGGTCAGCACTCTCAACTCTCTGCTTTACAGTCTGACTCCGTCCCAAAGCCAAGATCTTGTGATCATCGTCTTCGTGGCTGAGGTTTCACAAACACACGTGCACAATAAACATACTGTAGACTAGTGATGGCATTACTGTAACTGTGCACAGGAACATCTAGGGTAGTAGGGGTGTGTGATCTGACGATATTAAACTGTGGAGAATATACACCTTTCTCACAATAACCGGAAACATGTAACGGTAGCGTATCTGAACTTCCTGTAAAACATCAAAGCAGTAGAACGCCGGTAAGATGGAGAGAGTCTTCTCAACTTCTTTAAGGCAGGGGTTCTCAAACTTTTTTGGCCCAGGTCCCCCTTGGAGGGGTGAAATTTTTCCATGTCCCCCCTCATCCTCACGATACTGAAAATGATAAAAAACCACTTCAACAATGATTATTATGAAACAATGATAACCTTTTTTAATAGTGCTTTTGTGCAAACCAGCCACATTTTCAGGTATTATAATATAAACGAACACTTCAGAAACAACAATTTTAAATAATTTTAAAATAATAAACGGAACAAAAGACACACAAAACCGTGTGTGTGTGTGTGTGTGTGACAGACAGACAGACAGACAGACAGAGACTTAATGAGAGGGATGATCTTGTCAAACTCAATATAACTATCAATGTACTTTCTCTTTTTAGGGTTAGGGCGTTTGTTTTTGTCATTGTCATTTTCATTGTCATTTCTTTTACCACTTCTTGAGGAACTTGGCGGACACAAAAATCGATCCATGTTCGCTGCAGGGTGGCTAAAAATAGCCTGTGACTCGCTCCGTCTCAATTTAGTCAAGCTAGCGTCAAACAGCGCTGTTACTTCCGCCCGCTCGCTACAAAATAAAACTTCTGCATCTCAAAATAAAACAGCAAAAAAAACAAAACAAAACCGTGAATAATTTCGCGTACCCACTGGACATGCGCCACGTCCCCCTAGGGGTCCGCGGACCCCAGTTTGAGAACCGTGGCTTTAAGGGACTTGTTAGCCTAGCAGTGTTATCCTTATTCAATCCATGTATGGGTCTAGTGGTGCTTCATAGTCAGAGGAGGCGGGGCTAAAAGGTTGTCTTTCAAATCCTCTGTATGCAATAGGACGGTACTACAACCAATCAGTGTAATCTTTAGGATGACGTAGTTAGAGCGCCTGAAAGTTGACGGAGGAGTCTGGAGAAAGTTAGGAATGACTAAACAAAATGGTGGATTATGGAGCTGAACGACTGTTGTCGCTTCTGTAAAAAGAATTTAAAGATTGTTGACGTTTTCTCACATTCTTCACTTATCTGTGATAAAAGTAAATCTACACTCGTTGTTGTTCTTCTTCTATGGTTGTTTCTCTCCGAATCATCACAACGTCACTTTGTTAGTCCCGCCCTCTGACTCTATACTTCACTGTGATTGGTCGACCAGTTTCAGGGAAATCTAACCAAAAGTTACATTAAGTGAAACTAGACTAGTACGATAGAACATTAGATTTACTGATGCTATTCCTGCCACATGTTACCCGTTACAACCCCCTTCATCTATTTAAAACAAAACAAACAACCAGAATTAAACATTTTTGGAATTTTTACAAAGGCTTTTATTTTGAAAATCCTACTCTGCGTGTGTCTGTGTGTGATAGAGGGGGTCGTGACGAGTAATGTGTGGTGGCGTGGGAGGCAGAACAAGGGTGGCGCGCGAGAATCCCCGTATCACTTTTTCATTCGTTTTTCAAAATAAAACCAAAAATAAGACAACGAAACAACAACTTGTTTCTTCATTATTTGTTTCCAAAACCAAAATGATAGTGATGCATTTTTTTTTTTGCAGTTTTTCTTTGTGTTTAAATGAATAATGTAAAGAAATAACGGCTGTTTTCTGTTTTATTCAATTTTGACCGAAAGGAAGGTGAGTGAACGGAAAATGACCTTTGACCCGCAGTGACAAAGATGTAAACCTGCGTCCTATTTGGGGAAACTAAGAGGGTCACCCTGAGACCTGAAGATATGACCACGGACAAAACTGGTGTCATATCAAACCATAATGATCTTCAGTCCAGTGGACGTGTTTGTTTCGGTTGTTAAGTTTCATTTCCTGTTTACTCAATTTGCTTCAGGTCAAAATTGGATAAAACTGGAAATGGTTGTTCCCCATTTTTTCTATTATTCATTTAAACACAAAAACTGTAAAAAAAAATAAAAAATAAAATCCATCACTATCCATCTTTTCATTTTGGTTTTGGAAACAAATAATGAAGAAATTAGTTGTGTTTTCATTGTCTTATTTTTGGTTTTATTTTGAAAAACAAATGATATGTGGATTATTTCCCTGCCCCCCTAGTTGAGAAAAATGTTTGAAAAGTGTTTTTTTCTTTTACGTTTGCGACATATTCACATATTGTCTAGACACTGAAAGTATAGTCAAAGGTGTCAGTTTCATAAAATGTTACTATGACGTTAACTTTGTTATCACCAGATCTTTTCACTGAATCTCTTACTTCAGTGGGAACAATAGACTCAGTAGTGAAACTAGATAACACACCTTGAACACCTCTGCACATGTTCCTGCCATGAACACTGTGCTGCCTCTCTAACCTGATTACCTGGAAATGAACCTCAACGGGCCCGACCACATGTTCCACAGGTAGCACAGGTTAATAGCTTTCATTTTGTTGATAGAAGTAGGCGTGGCCTGTAGCTGTTCTGATCCCTGGACCACAGGTTCCATCAGACATTTTTCTAGTCTGTCATTTTGACGCACAGGTTTGTAAAAATTCCATCATGACCAGAAGTGGAAAGTAACTAAGTAAAAGTACTTCATTATTGTACTTAAATAGATGTTTTAGGTACACAGTAAATTTTGTAGTGTTAAATCAACACTTAGAGAGTTTATTTAACTTCTTCTAGAGTGTATTTGTTCCCATTGTCTCCAAATTAACACTGCAAAATCTACAGTGTATCTGTACTTTACTTGAGTATTTATTTTTCTGGCAACGTTTTACTTTTACTCCCTACATTTTTGCATAAATACCTGTACTTTAGAGTCAGTTCTACTCAGTTACACCTGTGGCCAGATATAAAGCTCCTTCAAAATAAAACAAAGCAGCTGTGGCTCAAAAAAAAATAAATCTTATGCTTCATCCTACTCCTTTTCGGACATGTCATTGTTATTATTATTATTGCTGTATTGATTATTGTTGTACCTTGCACATGTTCGAAATAAATAATTCAAATCAAATCTAAAACCACAGACCCACGGTTTCATCCATAAATCTGCTTTTATTTTGTCACTTCCTGTCCTTGTATTTGCCCACACTACCTTTAACTTCATCTGTGCCTGTACCCCTGAAGTTTATTTTCTTTACCTGACCCGCATGTTTTTGGGGTTTACCCCATTGGGTACACGACCCCCTACAGGACTGTGTTTTGTTGTATTCCGTGTAATAGTGAAAAACATTTTATTCAATATATTTTAAGGCTGAAAAAACCATTTTAGTC
Source organism: Siphamia tubifer (assembly GCA_020466265.1). Taxonomy (NCBI): domain Eukaryota; kingdom Metazoa; phylum Chordata; class Actinopteri; order Kurtiformes; family Apogonidae; genus Siphamia; species Siphamia tubifer. The sequence continues at coordinate 3,666,025 of CM035792.1, read as the reverse complement.
ATAATGATAACAACAGCAACACTCTGATGCAGTCGATTCAATTCAACTTAATTCACGATTTATTGTCACTGTCAAAAAAAGGAAACAAAATGGTGTTTTGAGCACAAATTTCAGCAGTAGTTTCCCATGTGCAGTGTCACCAGTACTAATATTGATACCCCCCTCCCCAACCCCAAATAAAGTGCAACCAGTGCTTGATGCCCCCCCCCCCCCCCTACACACACACACACACACACATATTTTTGAAATCCAAAAAAATATTTTTCCACAAATATTTCATTCTAATATTTCACATTGTGGAACGTTACCACTGTATAGTTACAGAAGTTTGTTTTCAGAGTTGCCCCCCCCCCCGTCTAAAAAAGTGATATATGAGTAGTTGGGTGTATGTCCAGCCCAGCAGGCAGGACACATTGTATAGAAGGAAGGTGTTGAAGCAGCTCATCTGACCATTATGTGAATGACTGTGAGTTTATGCTGTTGAATATGTTGTGTTTGAAGGAACTAAAGCACAGTAATGTTTCCAGTAGACGAACCACTGGTCCTGCACAACTGGTTAGACCAGGTCTGAGTTCCAATAGGCATATTTTCATGACTACACTGAAACACACTACACTTTCCATACTTGGAAAGGGTATATTTTTCAGTAGAGGCTGTTCCAATTCTGAAAACCCTGAAAACATACATCTTTGTTTTTCTTACCAAAATAGATGCTATTGTAAAATGTATTTTGTGACACAACTTTCAATACAAAAAAAATACTGCTGATGTTTTAACACTGTAAGCATGATAATAATAATAATACAAAAAATAATAATAATGACAATGATAATAATAATAATAATGATAATGATGATAATAATAATAATAATGATGATGATGATGATGATAATAATAATAATGATAATAATAATAAAAATAATAATAATAATGGTAATAATAATAATAATAATAATAATAATAATAATAATAATAATGCAGTCACAGACCTCTGCCAAGGCTTAATATGGCGTCAAAATGTGACATGAATTGTGGCTCCTCCTCCACATTCATACACCAGTGTGAGTGACACTGTAGACAATGAGGGTGAAGTGTCTTGCCCAAAGACACAACGGACTGACTAGGACAGAGTGGGAATTGAACCGCCAACCCTTCAGTTAATAGATAACCCACTCTACCAACTGAGCCACGGCCATCCCTTACAGATGCTAACTGACATGTGCAGGTCGTAGGGGTCACTTGGCTCGCTCTGCCATGTTTTTATCTTCTGAATTAAGCACAGTTTGCAGGTGGTGTCTCACGTCACTTCCACTACATAGGTAACACATAGACAATATAGTGGCCGTTGAGTACGAAAAGTATACAGTAGCTCCACATGGTGGCTTTAGAGGGTGTCATCCAGGTACTTGCAGGACACTTACAGGGATTATCTGGAGTAAAAATGAGTTTAGCTCATTTTAGATGATTGTTAGTACATACATATAGTTAACATTAAAATCACACCATTTGGATGAACATTGAGAAATTTAGATTTTGCCATTTTGAGCCAAACTGTGGGCGGCACGGTGGTGCAGTGGTTAGCACGGTGGTGCAGTGGTTGGCACGGTGGTGCAGTGGTTAGCACGGTGGTGCAGTGGTTGGCACGGTGGTGCAGTAGTTAGTACGGTGGTGCAGTGGTTGGCACGGTGGTGCAGTGGTTAGCACGGTGGTGCAGTGGTTAGCACGGTGGTGCAGTGGTTAGCACGGTGGTGCAGTGGTTGGCACGGTGGTGCAGTGGTTGGCACGGTGGTGCAGTGGTTGGCACGGTGGTGCAGTGGTTAGTACGGTGGTGCAGTGGTTGGCACGGTGGTGCAGTGGTTAGCACGGTGGTGCAGTGGTTAGCACGGTGGTGCAGTGGTTAGCACGGTGGTGCAGTGGTTAGCACGGTGGTGCAGTGGTTAGCACGGTGGTGCAGTGGTTAGCACGGTGGTGCAGTGGTTAGCACGGTGGTGCAGTGGTTAGCACGGTGGTGCAGTGGTTAGCACGGTGGTGCAGTGGTTAGCACTCGTGCCTCACAGCAAGAAGGACCCTGGTTCAAATCCCGTACCAGACCTTTCTGTGTGGAGTTTGCATGTCCTCCCCGTGTCCGCGTGGGTTTTCGCCGGGCACTCCGGTTTCCTCCCACCATCCAAACACATGCACTGATAGGTTAATTGGTTAATCTAAAATTGTCCATAGGTGTGAATGTGAGAGTGATTGTTTGTCTATATATGTTCAGTCCTGCCATGAACTGGCGTCTCATACAGGGTGTACCCCGCCTTCGCCCATTGTAGCTGGATTAGGCCCCCAGTGACCCCCGTGACCCAAGTGTGGATAAAGCGGGTTCAGATAATGAATGAATGAATGAGCCAAACTGTGTGAACATGGAAGTGACTGAAATAGTCGATTGCTGAGTGCAGAGTTAAACGCTCTGGAAATTCACAACTTCATTGCATTATTTTTAAGAAACAGTCAAGTGTTTCATTAGAAATTGAAATAAAGCTCTATGCAACAGCAATGTAATGAAATCATGAATTTCCAGAGCGTCTGGACTATTTCAGTCTTCGTCCTCAGACGTCTTCTGAACACAGAGGTCCATGTGTGGAGACCAGTAACTGTGGACACACTATCTGAGGACATGAAGACCTGAGGACACTTTAGGGACCCTCTACTTACTACCACTGAAGTGTGATGTTGTTTAGAACTTTAGAAGAAAGCACATGTTCTAATCACTTCCATGTTAACACAGTTTGGGTCAAAATCTACATTTCTCAATGTTCATCCCAATGGTGTGATTTTGATGTTAACTATATGTATGTGCTCATAATCATCTAAAAAAATTAGCTAAACTTATTTTTACTCCAAATAATCCCTTTTAATCTTGCTGCAATTAGAAGTGGGACGCCCTCTGTACCCAAAGACAGTAAGTACAGATATTGGAACAGGTCTCATACATATGCATGCACGGACTCTGCTGTGGTAAAACATGATTTAAAAAATAAATAAATAAATAAATCCCCTGTATCACTGACCTTGTTTTTTTTTTGTTGTCTTCCTGTCATATCAGACGGACACAGAATATGTGAGCAGTGTAGCAGAGACCATCAGGCTGAAGTGAGTAACACTTGTTTTTGTTTTTTTGTTTTTTTAGGGGGGAGGGGGGTCTGATGATTTAGACTTTTATCTTTTTTTTTTCTCACAATTTTGCCTTATAGTCCAGTGTGCCTTATTGTGCGGAAAATACGGTAACCACCACAGTGGTGGTTACCGTCAGAAGCCACAGTCTTTGAACACGTAGTCAGTTTTGACAGGACTTTCCCACTAATGTAAATGTCACAGAGCTTTCCATTGATTACACTGTGGTTTTGTACAAACTGTATTTATGTACATGAGAACTGCTGGTGGTGAAACAGTATCTGAGTTATTATAAGCTTGAAGACTCATAAAAAGACAGAGGCAATAAATGTTTTATCTACCGTACTCTTTGCACTATAAGGTGCATTGTCAATAAATGTTCTTTTTTTAAATGTTATTCATATATAAGGTACACTGGAGTATAAGGCGCATTAACTGAAGCCAAAATGATGAGATAAAAAGTTTTTAAAAAATTATTAAATAAAAAGTCAAAATGATGAGATAAAAAGTAAAAAAATATTAAATAAGTTAACATTATGATATAAAAAGTCACAAAGCACAACCAGAATTAATCCATATGTAAAATGCTCTTGATTATAAGGTGCACTGTCATTTTTGGAGAAAATTAAATAATTTTAAGTGCACCTTATAGTCCGGATTCTTTCCCTCTCTCTCTCTGTGGTTTGATTAAAACTCATAATAAAGTCAGTATTAAACCAAACTGAGCCTCATACACATTAGTCTTCCTTGGCAAAGCTAATTAGCTTTAGCACCAAAAGGAGCCAGACTAATGTGTGTATATATATATATATATATATAATATAAAGTTCCTCTCGCCCCACCTGGGCGGTGTCTCCTTCAGACTTGGGAGCCTGAGGGTTCTGTGCAGGATCTTAGCTGTTCCTATATGCGCTCTTTTGTACACAGATCTGTAATGTTGTTCCTGGTACCTGCTGGAGACATTCTCACAACTTATATATATATTTATAGTGAGACAATTCTGAGAGGTAAAAATAAATGAATAAAAATGAAGTAAAAACGCCAACTAGTTGTGGAAACCTGAAGCAGATAAGTGGAAAGTGTTACCTGTACTCCTTTAGGTTTTTTCAGGATACCCAAACAATGACAACATGAGCCTGTTGACGATAGTCTGAAGCAGTAATTAAACACCTACAGGAGGTTTTATTTTCATGTCCTGGGATGTTGATACTCTGCTGAGCTAGCTAAAGGTTATTTGGAGGATTTATTTCTGACATTTGAGTATATTTATTTATTCATTATAAGAAATGTCACACACTCCAACTTTACCTTAAACATTTTAAATACATTTGTGTGTTCTAATGTAAATATTCATTTGATGTTTTACAATGTGTTTAGTGGCTTATATACATATATGTGTTGTTTGTAGTTTCCCGAAAGAGGCGGAGTCTGGACTCCTGGAAGTCGTCGCTCCATCACAATATTACTACCCCAACTTCACTGCACTACGAGAGACCTTTGGGGACTCCAAGGAACGAGTCAAGTACACTTACAAACTCCCTATTTGCATTTTTGTTGTTAGTTTTTTAAAGATGCTGTATGTAGGATTGTGGCCAAAACTGGTAGTGCCATCTACAGTAAGATACTATAGGCCCCCCCTGGGGGGCGCCAGGGTATGGAGACATTTTTAGGACAAAATAAAGCGTATTCACAGGACAGTAACGCGTACAGATTTGGTTGTAGTTGAGTGTAAAATAAATATTGTCAAACTGTAAAATGAGTCCATTTGTACTGATAATGTGTGTTTGATATTTGTAAGGTACGGGTGCAAACGCAAGAAACATGTACAACCAAAAACACAAACACATAAAACAAATGTAACAGAAGTGAAACTGTAAGAGAAAAAGGCTGCAATAACAGAAACAAAAGTAGAAACAAAAACGTACAAACCCCCAAAAACAACTGCAAGAGAGAAATGGAAGTTCACCAAAATAAAACAGGTTCACCAAAATAAAACGGATTCACCAAAATAAAACGGGTTTACCAAAATAAAACAGGAAGAGGAAGATGGTGGATGAAGAGGAAGTTGAAGTTTATTAATTTATGAGATTAGCATGAAACGGTGTAGCTCAGCAGAGGTATGTAGCTAACGTTAGTGTCGTACCTCTGCTGTTCTTCGATATCATATGAGATTATTGTGAAGTGTTTAAAAAAGACAAAGGGAAACAAACCTTTTCACACTAAAATGAATAAACTTCATCTTCATCCACCGTCTTCTTCTTCTTCCGTTTTATTTTGGTGAATTTCCGTTTTGTTGTGGAGTGAATTTGCAGCGTTTCTTTCTTGCAGTTGTTTTTGGAGTTTGCGTGTTTTAGTATTTGCAGCATTTTGGGGGTTTGTACGTTTTTGCTTTTGCTTTGTTTCTGTTATTTCAGAATTTTTCTCTTGCAGATTCACTTCTGTTACATTTGTTTAATGTGTTTGTGTTTTTGGTTGTTGCATCTTTCTTGTACTTGCAGTGTTTTTTCGATGCAGTGAATTTGCCCCCATCGGCCACTGTAGTAAGAAGATGAAAAGTTAGGGTTATACGTTCTCAGATTTTCAGAAAGTGGTGAAAAATGTCGTTTTTGTTAATTTTACTGATTTTTTTTGGTTCATTTTTGTTAATTTTACTGAATATTTTGGGTCATTACGGGCGAGGCGGAGAGAGGGCTCATATGTTCAGTGTCAAAGGGAAAAATAATTTAATAATTGTCATGAAAAATAAATACTCCAGTAAAGTACAGATATATAAAAACTGTATTTAAGTACAGTAAAGGAAGTACTTATTGTTAGTTACTTCCACCTTTGGAAAACATAGAGTGTAGATATTTACTGTGTGTGTGTGTGCGTGTGTGTGTGTGTGTGTGTGTGTGTGTGTGTTTTGTTTGCTCTTTAGATGGCGAACAAAACAGAACCTCGACTTCAGCTTCCTCATGCTTTATGCACAAGATAAGGGCACCTATTATGTTCAGGTAAGGTCAAAGGTCATTTCTAATGCTGTGAATGTATTTATTATGGATGGTGGGCGGAGCCAGATACTGACTGGAGTTAAAGATCAACTTTCTATGGTTATTAAACGAATACAACATTGGCTGTGTGTTTGTATTCCTATCTTTATGGGGACATTGACATGTTTACACAGTCACACCACGGGGACCAAAATTCAGGCCCCCACTATTAAAATAGAAATGATGTGGCCCTATAAATACATTATTACACGTTATTTCTGGAAGTCCCCATAAAACATGAGGGAAATGGGTGCAAAGAGAAACATGTATTTTTCAAAGGTTTGAAGATGTATTTATTTTTAAAAAAGAGAAAAAAAACATGTTTTTTATTTATTTAATGTATTTTTATTCATAATTTCTTTTAAAATATCATTTCTTTTATTTAAAATTTTTAATGTTTTTTTTTTTCATTCATTCATTATTTTTTATTTAATTAAAAAATATTACTTTTTGTATTTTTCAAAATGTCTCATTATTTATTTTATTGTATTTTAAAAACATTTTTACATTTACTACACAATGGCTACTTGATTACAAACTTGGTTCACATGAGACATGGAATTAACTAAAAGGTCTAAATCACATTATTAGTTATAACTCCAGAACAGAGGGTCATAGAACTTTCAGATTGGTACCAAACGATGTGGAATGAAGATTTATACAATTCTCATATTTGGTGTTATCACCTACGACCAATAGTTTTTAGGATCTCTGGAGATCAAAGGTGCAATGTGGTAAAATGAACTTGCATAACACTGTTTGTGTGTCATTTTATTTTTCAGTTAGAGGATGATGTTATCGCAAAGACGGACTACTACAGCGCCATGAAAACCTACGTCAACCAGGAAGCGTCCAAGCCGTGGCTTTTCCTGGAGTTCTCCCAGCTTGGATTCATAGGTGCCACTGTTCATTTGTGGAAAATATTTTTGAACTAGGGTGTCCAGATGTCCTAGTCTAGTAAACTAGCTCGCTTCTAACGGCAAAAAATATTTTTGCCTGAATCGTCGGTCTAGCGACGCTCCATAGAGCCTCAGCCAGGACCGATAACATTTTACTGGTCCAATGACAACGTTCCATTTGTGTAGCGAGATGGTAGGGCGGGGCTTAGCACAATGACGACAGGGTTGAAGAAGTAGGAACTGAATATTTTGGTCATTTTTGTTCATTTATTTATTATTTTGGTTATTTTTGGTCATTTTACTGAATATTCTGTTTATTTTTGGTCATTTTATCCATTATTAAGACATCTTTTAAGATAGACACTAGTTTAGACTTGTTTTCGTTGCTCTGATTGGTCACAGCACCGGCCTATTACGTGCAGGGCGGTTTAAAAGACGGCTGTTGATCCCATCCGTATGCTTCAGCTCAGTCTATGGATCTCACAGGTCACATTTGAACCTTTTGCAGGCCACATTTGGCCCCCTGGGCCGCATGTTTGAGACCCCTGCTTTACAACATAACCCTCACACACTGTGGTTAATCTGTGTTTTCTAGGCAAGATGTTTCGAACCAGCGACCTCCTGATGATTGCAGAGTTTTTCCTGATGTTCCATAAAGACAAACCCATCGACTGGTTGTTGGATCATATCCTGTGGGTCAAAGTTTGTAACCCTGAAAAAGATCCAGTAAGTATGTTTATACAATACAATATACTTTATAAAATATACATACATAAAAAATAAATTGTACTAAATTTTCATCATTTTCTTCACCATTCAAGGTCTTTGAATATCTCTGGAATTGACCCCCACACACACACACACACACATACACACACACACACACACACACACCCGATCACCACCAAAATCTAATCATTTCCAGATCTACTTATTACCAACATACCCTGAATTTTTCATCTAAATCCGTCCATAGGTTTTTGACTTATCTTTTATTTACTAACAGACAAACTCTGGCAAAAACATCACCTCCTTGGTGGAGGTAATTACCCAGATTACTGTGATAAAGAAGAAAATCTACTACATCATACATATATACATGCTGACACATACACAAACTAGAAAAGCAGTCTGAGAGCACAAACCTCCACCAAGGCAGGTACATATCTTAGACTTCGACTTCCTTTATTGTCATTGCACAAAAATACACACAACAGTGGGATTTTTGGCAACGAGACTTCGTTGCTTGGCTTCCGGACTACACATACTAAATAAATAAGTAAAAAGCATCTAAGGAACAGAGTAAACAGAATGAATAGTGCAAAAAACAGAGTAATTAGTGCAAATATAAATTTATTTTATTTTTTTTTCCCATCTAACACATGCAGGACACTGAGCCACTGCTATAATCAAAGACAGACAACTGCATATTTTCTTTTACATAATACTGTTTGTAGTTTACATATATGACAGTGACAGTGTTAGTTTTATGTAATATTGGTTTAATTCCACTCCCTTTTTTCAAACAGAAAGACTGTGTTAAACAGAAGAATTTACTAAAGAAGAGCTTCAAACCCTCGCTCTTCCAACATGTCGGCCTCCACTCCTCACTGTCTGGAAAGATGCAACGTCTGACGGTAAATGATACAAATGATACAATATACTTTATTGTCCCACTTGTGTTAATTTGTCTTGGACCTGCAACTGTGTCACAAAAGCCTTGACAACCACAATGACAGCAGACGCCATCACGACAATAATTACAGAAAGATAAAATCACACAAAAAAATGTCCAGAAAACTAAGGAAGTGATTCAGGAAGCACAGGCAGCCTCGCAGCACTCTGTTCATAAGTGGTGCTCAGGTGGAAGTTGTTCCAACTTTCAGGTTTCTGGGTGTGCACATCTCCACCGACCACTCCTCGACCCCCAACACCAAGGCCCTGGTAAAGAAGGCTCAGCAGCGGCTCCACTTCCTGTGTGTCCTGAGAAAGAACCACCTGGACATGAAGCTGCTGCTGGCCTTCAATCACCCATGGGTGTGTGGTGTGCAGGCTCTACAGCGGAGGGTGTGTGGTGTGCAGTCTCTACAGCGGAGGGTGTGTGGTGTGCAGGCTCTACAGCGGAGGGTGTGTGGTGTGCAGGCTCTACAGCGGAGGGTGTGTGGTGTGCAGTCTCTACAGCGGAGGGTGTGTGGTGCGCAGGCTCTACAGCGGAGGGTCATATACATATAGCTAATGCACATCAGATACAATGATCCATTTGAGCAAAGGTCAAAGGTCAAGGGCGCATTTAGCAGAAAGGTCAAAATCACATCATTGGCTCTAATTCAAGGACAGGTTGTCATAGAAACTTGAGATTGGCACAAAATAGGGACGAGATTAGACATTCTCTGAATAGTTGTTCTGGCAAGTTTTAACTTTTACTGGGAACACACACAGACAGACACACAGACAGACAGACACACAGACAGACACAAAGACAGACAGACACACAAGGTGATTACAATGCTGGGTAAGATTACAAATATCTGATTCTGATATGAACAAACACATGTGCAGTCACCATGGAAACTGCAGACAAACCCACATGGGACCCTTTATATGCAGCTCAAATCAAACCTTTGTGGGGACACATGGACATGCTGGCTGGACAGTCCCTTCTGAGGGGAAAACTGTGTATTCATGTGACCTTCCTCCACCCCAGGATAAGGACTTTGGGAAGCAGAAGCTGTTCGTGGCTCACAGTAACCCCCCTGCAGAGCTCAGCAGCAGTCTGAAGCATTACCAGCAGCACAGCCTGGACAGGGCCTACAGAGGACAGGACTTCTTCTGGGCATTAACGCCGGTCAAAGGGGACTACGTCCTCTTCAGCTTCCAACAGCCAATCCACATATCCAGGTTGGTCCAAATATATGCACCCATTCCAGGAGCAACTTGTGTTGGTCGCCATCTTGCGGCGGCGTGATGCTGTTGCTGGGCAGGTTTTCAGTTTACGCTTAAAAATATGAACACTGGCAGCGGACCTTTAGATCCTCAAGTAAAGTGAGAATGACACATAAAGTACTTTACCTTTGTCTCCGAATCGTTGCGGCGTCATTTTGTTAACCCCGCCCTCTGACTCTATACTTCACTGTGATTCAGGGAAATGTAGCCAAAAGTGTTTGATTTTAGGCTCAGTTGGTAGAGCGGGTCGTCTATTAACTGAAGAGTTGGTAGTTCGATTCCTGCTCTGTCTGTTGTGTCATTGGGCAAGACACTTCACCCTCCTTGCCTTCAGTGTCACTATGTATGTATGAATGTGTGTGAATGTTCGGTGGTGGTCAGAATGGCTGCCGCGCTTCTGTCAGTCTGACCCAGGACAAGGGTGGGTACATATGTAGTTTACCACCACCAGAGGGAGCATGTGAGAGTGAATGAATAATGGATCAATAACGTGAAGTGCTTTGGGTGGCTTGAAAAGTGCTATAGAAATATAATTTATTATTATTATTATTATTATTATTATTATTATTAATAATAATAGGGGTGTCTAGTGCGGTTATGCTAACAGAGTGAAGCATCTCACTTGATTATAATCTCTGCTGAGAGTCACTCATGCACAATACTATCTGTCAGCATCAGGTACAAGTACTAAAACTTCTAAAGTTTGGGAGTATTTCAGCCTGAATACAGTGAATAAAAAGACTAGTGGAGAGGTTTGTAAAGCAGACCTGACGTATCATGGCAGTACCTCGATGAAGCACTAAAGAGAAGGCACAGTGGGCAGTTGAACAAAAGAGTCCGACTCAACATTTATGACATATAACGTACATTTTATATGCATACTTTTGTTATAAAAGAGAGCTGTGCGTGTGAAGTCAGAATTTTGGCTTCACTTCGGCCCTGTCCCATTTCTCCCCCTAACCCTAAAATTTCCCCTAACCCTAGATTTTGCGCGTTCATGTGTAGGGGTAGGGTGTCCCATTACCTAGGGGAGCAAGTGGGAGTGCGATTTTGCCCTTAAAATCAACCCTCAAAATGTAGTGAGGTTGGTTGCGGACTTCGTTTTGAGTGGAAGATGAAGTTACCCATGATGCACTGCGAGCTTGTCAAGCTAGCGGTAATGCTAACGTTAATGTTATAAATCGCCAACTATTGAAGAAAAAATACATGAAAATATTTAAATAAATCAACATACCTGAGACAAGACTGAAAGGCAAAGTAGACGGCGAATGCGTCTTCTGTTTGCCGCATTTCTTCTCTGCGCATCCCGAAGGTAAATAAACAGAACCAACACAACAGGTAACACAGCTGGGACCGACATTTGTCCTCCGTGTAAATAGTAGTCAGCTGATGTCAGTCTCGCGGAGGGGTGGTTTCATATTTGGCGGGGTAGACTTGTCAGCGTGTGACGTCAGCACGTTTGTTACGTTCACTTGGCGAGTGGTGTCCCATTTTCAGGGGGAATTATTTCCCCTTGATGAGTGGAATTTACTTTTTAGGGGCATTTAAAACCAAGTGGAAGTTTTAAGAGGGACAAATGGGACGGGGTCTTCATGTGCCTTATTGTGTGGAAAAGACTTTTTTTTTTTATATAGAATTTTTTTCCACCATTGAACAAAAGACAGTTCCTTTTTCATTCCTCCTGAATGTCTTTGATCATATGACATCACAGCCAACAAACCACTCCCATGACAACCTTCTATAATTTGACCAGCTATGCTAACAAGGCAGGTTCTCAAACACTGTTTACTTGTGTCTGATCATGTATCATCATCTTTATTTGCATGAAGAGGTGGAGGTGGATAATTCAAACACTAAAATGCAAAAACAAGTAGAAGAGGACCGTAGACCGCATTATTATCGTATTCAAACCGTTAATGTGTAAATTTACTTTAACATCAGGACCGGATATTCTTGTATTTAATAATAACAGTTAACTTACTGTAAACTCTCACCACATTGTTAATAATAACTGACAATTTATGAACGATCAAGGGAATTCAGCCACAAATGTATGCAAATATTATTCCACACAGTCGTGTTTGATAATAATAATAATAAAACACTTCAGTCTCATGATGACGATTTATTCTATCAGAAGGATTTATCTGTGGCAGCTCATCCTCACCAGTGGAAAGGTTGCGTTGATTTTCAGAACATCTTCAGAACCATAAAACTTTGGACATTTCTATGCTCACAGGTTTGTGGGAACAGGGTGGGGACGTCCCCTTCCTGTTCCAACATGACTGTGCACAAAGTACAGTTCATGGATGAACTGGACTGACCTGAACACAGGCCTGACCTTTGACCCCAGAGAACACTAGAGTACAGACTGAGAGCCAGGGTTAGTGTTAAGTTTAGAGCTAAGATTATGGTTAGGGGTCATTAAATTATGAATCTATATGTGGACCCTTTGAAGTTGAAATGCTTAAGAAGGGGGGTCGACCCACCACTCACCTGACCACCTCCTACAGGGGTACTGACTTCAGCTGAACAGGGTGGTAAAAGCAGCTGGCAGGGTCATAGGTGCCCCCCCCCCCCCAATCACTGCTGGACACCTATAGGAAACGCTGCATCTGCAGGACGGTGGCTGTCCTGAGAGCAGAGGTGGAAAGTAACTCAGTAAAAGTACTTCATTACTGTACTTAAGTAGATTTTTTAGGTATCTGTACTGTAGTGGAGTATACATTTTTTACTTTTACTCCCTATATTTTTATATAAATATCTGTACTTTATACTCTTTACATTTATATAAATATTTGTACTTTATACTCTTTACATTTATATAAATATTTGTACTTTATACTCTTTACATTTATATAAATATATGTACTTTATACTCTTTACATTCTCAGAATAGATTTATTTCTTTTTCAAACTAAACAGTTGTGACAGTGATAATTCACCAGAGGAAAAATCATCTGTCTATTTTATCTAACTTATGATATCTTATTAATCTATTATTCTTTTAAGTCATTTTCTTTTTTAGCTTGTTGAATCGAGGGGTTGGTTATTTATTGGCTGTTTTTTTTATACTGCTTTTAACCTAGGACTACACTATTTCATTTATTTTGTATTTTGTACTGAGAAATGACAAATAAAATGAATTTAAATTGAATTGAAAAGTATTATCCATCCAGTTTTTTTTTTTATGGCAGGTCACATAGTCACTTAGAAGTGACAGTAAAGAAAGGTTGTGGGTTTTAAAGAAGAAATAGAGCTGAATATTATCAGCATAACAATGATAAGAGATGCCTTAAACTGCTTTATTATTTGTCCAAGAGGAAGCATATATATATATATATATATATATATATATATATATATATATATATATATATATATATATATATATATATATATATATATATATATATATATATATATATATATATATATATATATATATATATATATATATATATATATATATATATATAAAGCCACCAGTCGCAGGCTATATACAAGTAAAAGGTTTTCAGATAATGATATTTGAGATAAATGCACATATGATTCTGACAGTATAATAAGGAAGTGTCCTCAGTGATGACTCATTTGAGTTTTTTCTACATTACACCCACTGATCATACACGACTTCTGAGTGTAGTCACAGTTTAATGCACAGACACTAAAGAGCATTGATGTTTGTGCAGTATTTAGTGTGTTCTACAGTATTTAGTGTGTACTACAGTATTTAGTGTGTACTGGAGTATTTAGTGTGTACTACAGTATTTAGTGTGTACTACAGTATTTAGTGTGTACTGGAGTATTTAGTGTGTACTACAGTATTTAGTGTGTACTGGAGTATTTAGTGTGTGCTACAGTATTTAGTGTGTACTACAGTATTTAGTGTGTGCTACAGTATTTAGTGTGTACTACAGTATTTAGTGTGTACTAGAGTATTTAGTGTGTACTGGAGTATTTAGTGTGTGCTACAGTATTTAGTGTGTGCTACAGTATTTAGTGTGTGCTACAGTATTTAGTGTGTGCTACAGTATTTAGTGTGTGCTACAGTATTTAGTGTGTGCTACAGTATTTAGTGTGTACTGGAGTATTTAGTGTGTGCTACAGTATTTAGTGTGTGCTACAGTATTTAGTGTGTGCTACAGTATTTAGTGTGTACTGGAGTATTTAGTGTGTGCTACAGTATTTAGTGTGTACTGGAGTATTTAGTGTGTGCTACAGTATTTAGTGTGTGCTACAGTATTTAGTGTGTGCTACAGTATTTAGTGTGTACTGGAGTATTTAGTGTGTGCTACAGTATTTAGTGTGTGCTACAGTATTTAGTGTGTGCTACAGTATTTAGTGTGTGCTACAGTATTTAGTGTGTACTGGAGTATTTAGTGTGTGCTACAGTATTTAGTGTGTGCTACAGTATTTAGTGTGTGCTACAGTATTTAGTGTGTGCTACAGTATTTAGTGTGTACTGGAGTATTTAGTGTGTGCTACAGTATTTAGTGTGTGCTACAGTATTTAGTGTGTGCTACAGTATTTAGTGTGTGCTACAGTATTTAGTGTGTGCTACAGTATTTAGTGTGTGCTACAGTATTTAGTGTGTGCTACAGTATTTAGTGTGTGCTACAGTATTTAGTGTGTGCTACAGTATTTAGTGTGTACTACAGTATTTAGTGTGTACTACAGTATTTAGTGTGTGCTACAGTATTTAGTGTGTACTACAGTATTTAGTGTGTACTAGAGTATTTAGTGTGTACTGGAGTATTTAGTGTGTGCTACAGTATTTAGTGTGTGCTACAGTATTTAGTGTGTGCTACAGTATTTAGTGTGTGCTACAGTATTTAGTGTGTGCTACAGTATTTAGTGTGTAGTAGAGTATTTAGTGTGTGCTACAGTATTTAGTGTGTGCTACAGTATTTAGTGTGTGCTACAGTATTTAGTGTGTAGTAGAGTATTTAGTGTGTACTACAGTATTTAGTGTGTACTACAGTATTTAGTGTATGCTAGAGTATTAAGTGTGTACTACAGTATTTAGTGTGTACTACAGTGTACTTTGTGTCCTGCTGACCTTTATAAGGTCTGTATTATTTCCCTGTCATTCACACTTTAGTACAAACGTCAACATAAAGTCTCCTATGAACATATTTTACTAAAGTAAAAGTAAAAAAAAAATACATCTTCTCAATTGTATTAAAGTAAAACTGCTTTTTTTCCCCATAAATGAAATAAGATGTATTTAACCAAGAAAATTCAGAACACTTTCTAAGGTATCCAATAAATAAATAAATAAATATACTGTATTTTCCAGACTATAAGGACCACTTAAGACTTTAATTTTCTCCAAAAACCACAGAGCGCCTCATATATGGATTCATTCTGGTTGTGTTGACTTTTTATCTAATAGTTTTGACTTGTCTTTACTGCCAGGTACCGGTTTCGCAGCGGAAATATTGAAACCAGTGCAGATAAATTCTACAACACCACAGTGGAAGTGCTCCCCAGCAATGTGAGTAACGTGTGTGTGTGTGTGTGTGTGTGTGTGTGTGTGTGTGTGTGTGCGTGTGTGTGCGTGTGTGTGTGTCTGTGTGTGTGTGTGTGTGTGTGCGTGTGTGTGTGTCTGTGTGTGTGTGCGTGTGTGCGTGTGTGTGTGCGTGTGTGTGTGTGTGTGGGAAGAAAAAAAATATTTTAGCTCATCCAGATTAAGTTGCAATGAAAATGAAAACACATCAGTGTTAATATCTCAGGATTCAGACAAGATAGAATCTGGTGTTTTTTTCATTCACATGGTTTGACCTTCAGACATCAGATGGGTCAAAACCTATAACCCTAACCTTTGACCCCTGACCCTAACCTTCAGACATCAGATGGGTCAACACCTATAACCCTAACCTTTGACCCCTGACCCTAACCTTCAGACATCAGATGGGTCAACACCTATAACCCTAACCTTTGACCCCTGACCCTAACCTTCAGACATCAGATGTGTCAACAACCTATAACCCTAACCTTTGACCCCTGACCCTAACCTTCAGACATCAGATGTGTCAACAACCTATAACCCTAACCTTTGACCCCTGACCCTAACCTTCAGACATCAGATGGGTCAACACCTATAACCCTAACCTTTGACCCCTAACCATCAAACATCAGATGGGTCAACACCTATAACCCTAACCTTTGACCCCTGACCCAAACCTTCAGACATCAGATGTGTCAACAACCTATAACCCTAACCTTTGACCCCTGACCCTAACCTTCAGACATCAGATGGGTCAACACCTATAACCCTAACCTTTGACCCCTAACCATCAAACATCAGATGGGTCAACACCTATAACCCTAACCTTTGACCCCTGACGCTAACCTTCAGACATCAGATGGGTCAATACCTATAACCCTAACCTTTGACCCCTGACGCTAACCTTCAGGCATCAGATGGGTCAACACCTATAACCCTAACCTTTGACCTCTGACCCTAACCTTCAGACATCAGATGGGTCAACACCTATAACCCTAACCTTTGACCCCTAACCATCAAACATCAGATGGGTCAACACCTATAACCCTAACCTTTGACCCCTAACCATCAAACATCAGATGGGTCAACACCTATAACCCTAACCTTTGACCCCTAACCATCAAACATCAGATGGGTCAACACCTATAACCCTAACCTTTGACCCCTAACCATCAAACATCAGATGGGTCAACACCTATAACCCTAACCTTTGACCCCTGACCCAAACCTTCAGACATCAGAAGGGTCAACACCTCTGGTTCCATCGCGTCACGTTTTGACGTCACAGACGACATATCAATCCTCGGCAGAGGTCTGCTGTCTCTGACTTGTTTTAAGTATATTATTTATTTTTGTTTTTTATTTTTTCAATTGTGCTTTTTTATTTCTTCATTTTTAGTTAGTGTTTGCCCAATGGCTACTTGATTATAAACTTGGTCCTCATGAGACACATAAACGTGTGTGTGTGTGTGTGCGTGCGTGCGTGCGTGCGTGCGTGCGTGCGTGTGCATTCTTTGGGTTCCATTACGGCCCTGCGGTTGGTCTTAGTTTTCATCTCAGGTGTTGAAGCATCAGGACAGAGCAACACAGAAACAGGAAACACCGTCAGCTGTGCTTGTGTTGCATGGTGGGGACTCTGTTTGTGTGTCAACTGACACTTGTGTCACACTTTAGGGGAAAAGTGGTCATGCCACAGGTGACCTTTGAGTAAAGTTAGACGCACATATGACGTCAGTGTGGAAGGTAAGAGGG
This sequence comes from Siphamia tubifer, assembly GCA_020466265.1. Lineage (NCBI taxonomy): Eukaryota > Metazoa > Chordata > Actinopteri > Kurtiformes > Apogonidae > Siphamia > Siphamia tubifer. Next base: position 3,648,737 of record CM035792.1, on the reverse strand, counting down.
AAACCACAGTAGAAGTAGATGTGTGTGGTGCAACGGCGCTTGTAGATGTCGATAGTGGGCGGATAGAGATTTTAAGAAGTGGTTTTGGTGAAAATATGTCATGTGTGCATCTCTAGTTTCTGCACTAGTGTAGAATATGAGCGTTATCACAACTAGACCAGGAGCATGTGCAGAACGACAGATAATGTTAAAGTGGGACAGGAATAATCCTATTCTGTAAATCTATCTATCTATCTATCTATCTATCTATCTATCTATCTATCTATCTATCTATCTATCTATCTATCTATCTATCTATCTATCTATCTATCTATCTATCTATCTATCTATCTATCTATCTATCTATCTATCTATCTATCTATCTATCTATCTATCTATCTATCTATCTATCTATCTATCTATCTATCTATCTATCTATCTGTCTGTCTGTCTGTCTGTCTGTCTGTCTGTCTGTCTGTCTGTCTGTCTGTCGTCTGTCTGTCTGTCTGTCTGTCTGTCTGTCTGTCTGTCTGTCTGTCTAACCAGTGACTTTATCCAGAATTAAACAGGAATGCTGCCATGCAAGGTTCTGCCAGACCTACTGGGACAATAATTTAGGGTTCAGTGTCTTTGCCCAAGGACACTTTGACATGTGGACAGACAGAACCAGGACGCAAACCCCTGCACCACAGTCGGCCGTCACTGAGGCTTTACCAGCTGACCTCATTAGATGCAAAAGGTTCCGACAGCAGTTTATTTGTCGTGCCACTTTGTTTTCCATCCCTTTGTTCCTTTGTCCCAACTTTGTGGAGACGTTGGTTCCATCCCACTGGAATAACAGACCTGTATGTACAGAACACGTCACCATCATAATAGTTAATGTTAGCTGTTATTTATTAGTTAATGATTGTGTATAGTGGCTGTGATGCCACATGATTGGCTAGTGTTGAAAAGTGTGAAGGTTTATGGTCTTATCTGAACTCACCCTAACGTGATAAGAGTCAAGGTTGAAAAGCAGCTGTAAAAAAAATAAATAAATAAATACTGCTGGGAAAAAGGTTTTTTATTAACAGGACCAATCATGTATATTCTGTACATGCTACATAGAGGACTGTACAGGAAATAATTTCCAGTCCCACTCCTGCAAAGAATTCTGATTGTTAGTGGTTACGGTGGCTAAGCGGTTAGCACTGTTGCCTCACAGCAAGAAGACCTGGGTTCTATTCCCGGACCGTGTGGACCTTTCTGTGTGGAGTTTGCATGTTTCTGTCCCCGTGTTTGGAAGAGTTTCCTCCGGGTTCTCCAGTCCCCCCCCATCACCCATAAACATATGTCAGGGTAAAATCCTCCAGCCAGATGATTCTGACCATTAGCCTGATTCTACAGCTGGAGATGGGTCCCTGGGCGCCCCACATGGCTGCCCACTGCCCCTTACTATAAAGATGGGATAAATGCAGAGGACACATTTGGTTGTTCAGTGTTTAATGATAAATAAAGTTCTTTACCTTCACCTTACTTTACTATTATTTTCAGTTCCACTCCCTCGCAGGATTCAGACGTGAATTGAAATGTGGCGTACGGTACGGAAGGCCGCTTGCCCAGTGTCGCTCGGGGGCATAAGTCCTTCTGATCGAGACTCAGCTCATGGATGATGTAACCGCCTCCATCGCGCTGTCATCTCAGAGTGGGGTTGTTCAGGAATGCAGCAGCGGGTGGTAAACTACGGCTAAATACCAGCAGGACACTGATAGTCAACAAGTAGACTACCTGAAGGGAGTCTGTCACGGTCCGTCCAGGGGATGTAACCTCGCAGGGTCGGCCACTCGGTGCTGGGAGGATCTCCTCGCAGAACCTCCCCCCGTCCCACATATACATGAGGGTCAAAATGAATCATTTATAGCTTTTATGTTAAACATGTTTTTATTTTGCAGGGCTGCAGCTTATCACCGCTCCCTCAATGTGCACTTCCCCCTTCCCACCTGTAGTGATCTTTTAAAAATATTCCCACAATGCACTGCTTTGCGTTGAGTCCCGCAGGAGTGCAGGGGTCTTTGTACATGCATTTTGAAGACAAATAATTTCATAAAATAATCTGTTTCTGTTTCATTCATACCTCCACCAGGAGATGTTCTGTTCGTCTTTTAACAACATAACTCAAAACGGTACCAACAAAATGTTCACAGAACGACAAAAGCAACAACTGATTACATTTTGGGGGTGATGTGGATCCAGGATTTTTTAAGGATCTTTTAGTATTGGCTGATAGGGCCGGTTTGGACAGAAATGGTTCTAACTCAATATATAATACTGGAGGAGGTCTTTTCTAGTTCATTTATTTATTGAGAAGAAGAAGAAACAGGATTAAACCCCGCCCCACCATGACCTTTTCTTCCTTAAAGGTCAACATTCATGACTTTTAAAATATCCATGTTTTTGCCCATTCCTAGTTGAACTTATGATCATTAACAATAAAACACAGTGGATACGTTAATATCTCCTGCAGATTTTTTACAGTTGCCAGACGACAGAAACTCTATTCTTCCTCGTATGTTTTTTTTTTTTAATAACTCAGATGGTGACATATTCACTAAAAGTGTAGCCCCCCGGGCCTCAGACTGTGTTAAAGCGCCCCTGCTTATTGTATTTGTAACTGCATTTTTGTCTTCTTACACCTTTATGTCTTCGTCTTACCAAGGTGATAATAGTTTTTTTTTTCTAATTCTAAAGTCTTAGTTTTAGTTCAGTTTTTGTTTTAATTTAAGTATTTTCATATCTTTTATCTTCCTCAAAAAAAATCACACACTACCAACTTTAGTTACACTGATGAAGATGAAAATGAAGAGTGAAGGGAGTTCCACCCAGAATTTTAATGTTGGTTTATAATTTATAAAAGCACAATGTGTTTTAGCTGTTGACCTTTAATGTGACCATGACCTTTGACCTCCATTGCTCAAAATCTAATGGGTTCTTCCTTGACCCATTATCTATCATTCCTGAAAGTTTCATCAAAATCTGTTGAGAACCATTTGCGTAATCCTGCTGACAGACAGACAGACAGACAGACAGACAAACAGACAGACAAACAAACAGACAGACAGATGGACAGACAAACAAACAGACAGATGGACAGACAAACGGACAGACAGACAGACAAACAGACATACAGATAGACAGACAGACAAACAGACAGACAAACGGACATACAGACAGACAAACACACAGACAGACGGACGGACAGACAGACAAACGGACAAACAAACAGACAGACAGACAGACGAACAGATAGACAGACAAACGGACAGACAAACAGACATACAGACAGACAAACAGACATACAGACAGACAGATAGACGAACAGATAGACAGACAAACGGACAGACAAACAGACATACAGACAGACAAACAGACAGACAGACAAACACACAGACAGACGGACGGACAGACAGACAAACGGACAAACAAACAGACAGACAGATAGACGAACAGATAGACAGACAAACGGACAGACAAACAGACATACAGACAGACAAACGGACAGACAGACAGATAGACGAACAGATAGACAGACAAACGGACAGACAAACAGACATACAGACAGACAAACGGACAGACAAACGGACAGACAGACAGACAGGCCTGAATTCAATAAGTCTTTCATGAAGGTAATAAGAACATTGACTAATGAAAGTGTGGCTCATATTCTACAGCTCTACTATCATGTGGGTCATGTACATGTTATTAAACAACTGTTCTTTGTTCTTTTATTTCCTCAGACGTTGACCAAAGACAAACTAGGATCTACTTCATCTCCTCCTCCTGAAGCGTCCAGCGCTGGCTTCGTCACTGTGTGTACGTGTCCTCATCACAGTATGAATATTAGAACACAGTACAAGTGTTTAGCTCCACTGGGTTTTCTGTCATAGTCCATTTGACTTTTTTTTTTTTTTGAGTAATAAAATGGAATTATGTTATTCAGAATTAACATCAGAATAATTCTGTGACTTTAATCAGAATTAAGTTTAATTCAGAATTAACATTTTCAATAGGAATGAGGTGGTTCATCTTAAAGTGGAATTAAACTGTAATAAAAAGTCCCGTCAAGACACCCTGGAAGAGGTTCATTTTCATTTCATTTCATTTTTTTATTTGCACATGAAAAAAAACAATACAAAAGGTAAAATATAATACATACGAATGAACAGAAAATCAAATAAATAACTTATACAGAAAGAATGTGCTGGAGGGGGAACAAATGCCATAGGGCTTATTCATGTCCCCCTCCATTATGATTAAAAGTCTAATTATTATTATTATTATTATTGTTGTTGTTGTTGTTGTTGTTAATAATAATAATAAAGGTTACCTGTGGAGACTCTGTTTAAAGGAAACTCTTGTGGCTGATGCCTGATGTTTTCTTGTGTCTTTCAGCTGAGTTTGACAGAACTGGTTTAGCAGACGGACAGATTGACGCATCCCTGCAGCCGGTGTCAGCGTTACGGCTGGTGGTTCAATCTGACTCTGACGTCTGGGCTGTTCTGAGCGAGGTGTGACCTGACGACGACTGGTTTTTCATGTTCATGTCTTGACTGGAACTGTACTGTACACACACATGCTTCACACTGGAATAGAATAGAATAGAATAGAATAGAATAGAATAGAATAGAATAGAATAGAATAGAATAGGATAGACTTTGTTATTGTCAGACACAGTGAAGCTACATTAACAGCATCTCTTTCTCTTTCTCTCTTGATCAAGAATAAAAAGATCAACAGTCAATCAAACTTTATTTATCATATGTACTGGACTATAAGGAAAACTTAAAAGACTTTAATCATCTTTAAACACCACAGTGCACCTTGGTACAGATGTGGTACGTTCTCTTTTTCCAGGTTAGGGTTAGAGGAGGTTAGAGGGTTTTATATATATATAGTGGTAACTCTACTTATGAAAGACCCAGTTAATAAATAATCTAAATAACAACAAACCTTTACCTCAAGTTTTCGTCTCTGAACGTGAAAGAAAATGTAATTTATGAAACGAATCCGAATCTGAATCCCCCCCGAGTCATAAATACTCTGTACGTACTTGTACGTATCATCCCATTGGCTATGATGCTTTTGGTGACCTTTGACCCTCATTCATCACAGAGTTCTAACCATACACGGACAGAGCCACCGCTGTCCTGTGAGTCCCTCTGAGCGTGCTCTGTTTAATTAATAATAAATGTTTAATTCTAATTAAACAGTTTTTCCAGTTTTTTTACATTGTGATTTTCAGTTGGGTGTGGGTTTGTTTTAGGGGGTCTGTATCAAGAAGTATCAAAGTATTTTAGTTACATCTTAGTTTAGTGTTGCATCTGCGTCCTAATCCACCCCCCACCCCCCCGTGACAGAAAGTGACAATTAAAACAAACAACGGTCTTAAAATGACCCACATGTCTGGTTCATTTAATGGTTTAAAACAGGGGTTGTCAAACTTTTTTGGCCCAGGTCCCCCTTGGAGGGGTGAAATTTTTCCATGTCCCCCCTCATCCTCGCGATACTGAAAATGATAAAAACCCACTTCAACAATGATTATTATGAAACAATGATAACCTTTTTTAATAGTGCTTTTGTGCAAACCAGCCACATTTTCAGGTATTATAATATAAATGAACACTTCAGAAACAACAATTTTAAATAATTTTAAAATAATAAACGGAACAAAAGACACACAAAACCATGTGTGTGTGTGTGTGTGTGTGTGACAGACAGACAGACAGACAGACAGATAGACAGACAGACAGACAGACAGAGACTTAATGAGAGGGATGATCTTGTCAAACTCAATATAACTATCAATGTACTTTCTCTTTTTAGGGTTAGGGCGTTTGTTTTTGTCATTGTCATTTTCATTGTCATTTCTTTTACCACTTCTTGAGGAACTTGGCGGACACAAAAATCGATCCATGTTCGCTGCAGGGTGGCTAAAAATAGCCTGTGACTCGCTCCGTCTCAATTTAGTCAAGCTGGCGTCAAACAGCGCTGTTACTTCCGCCCGCTCGCTACAAAATAAAACTTCCGCATTTCAAAATAAAACAGCAAAAAAACAAAACAAAACCGTGAATAATTTGGCGTACCCCCTGGACATGCGCCACGTCCCCCTAGGGGTCCGCGGACCCCAGTTTGAGAACCGTGGCTATAAAACATGTAGGACACCGGCCCTCGAGGACTGGAGTTTGACCCCCCTGCTTTAGGGGGTAGTATTTGAGGCCTTGGAACCAATCAGAACTTTTACATGTCAAATGCGACTGTAGTTACGAAAGATTCACGGTACGAAAAACACTGTAATGAATTAATTTCATAAATAGAGGAATCACTGTGTACATTTTTTATTTATTTTATATTGTTTGTATGTTTGAGATAAATAAATGAAATAAAATATTCACCGTGTTACTGTTTGTCAGATACTCATCCAAGTCTGATGACGGACAGAAGAGGAGGACAGTGTTCAGGACATGTGTCCCAGCGTCTCTGCTACAGAACCAGGACCTTTATCTGGGATTTGTTGGTTCTGGTCCAGGCTGAGCTCCAGCTGATAAACAAAGACTTTACTACTAAATAATTTATTAAAGTTTTAATATTTTGTTGTAAATAAAGAAAAACACTTCAGTACATAATGATGTCGTTAGTATTTACTTTCAACACTAAATACAGTCATATACACAGGTGGTCAAAGTACTCCCATTCTGTACTACAGTAGAAGTACAGCTACTGGTAGTGGAAAAATACTCTGATAAATGTACAAGTACTGTTTCCATTCATTTGCTGAAGTAGAAGTAAAACTTCTCAATAGTAACACAGTAGAAAGTAATGGATGAAATAATACCATATGTTCCACACTATAAGGTGCATTAAGTGGAGTCAAAATTATAAGATAAAAGTGAAAATTGTGACATAAAAAGGCAAAATTATCAGATAAAAACTCAAATTGTGAGATAAAGACTCAATTTCAAGTCACTAAGCACAACCAGCATTAACCCATATATAAGAGGAAGTAAATATGGTGTTTATTTAAGCAGGAAAAATCATAAAGGTTTCAAATTAATAAAAAAAATATTTTTTGAGAATGTAAAGAGTATAAAGTACAAATATTTATATAAATGTAAAGAGTATAAAGTACAAATATTTATATAAATGTAAAGAGTATAAAGTACAAATATTTATATAAATGTACAGAGTATAAAGTACATATATTTATAGAAATGTAAAGAGTATAAACTACAAATATTTATCTAAATATAAAGAGTATAAAGTACAAAAATGTATATAAATGTACAGAGTATAAAGTATATTTATATAAATGTAAAGAGTATAAAGTATATTTCTATAAATGTAACCAGTATCATGTGTCCAGATAACAGAATGACGTTACTAAAGTGATTACAGAAGTGACAGATAATCAGTACAGAGTAAAAACAAACAAGTATGAACATAATAAACCCAAAGACAGATACAGTTATAACATATAAAGTGTTTAAGTGTTAGTGTTTAATCCTTTAACATATACTAGTCACTACTTTAGCTGTATCATATCATTTCTGTAACTGGTCTGTTCTTAAAACCTGGTCTGACATGTTTACCTGGAAATCAATTACTTGTTATTAGACTGTTAATTAACCATAATTAACAGTAATTAACAGTAATTAACAGCCTCTTCAACAAAAACTGCATTGAAAATGTTTTATTTCATAGTGTTGTGATATTGTGGTTTACATTTATTTACACATATTTTTATAACCCCATAAAAAATAGGTGTATTATAAAGGTTAACGTCACATTGTTGTTGTTTTTTTTCAGCCTAAAGAAAAATAAGAAAAATATCTTGACTAAGATTTTGATAATTCATGCATATAAAGGGTTTATCACATTAACATAGTTTTCCCTTAGAGGATGTGTTCAGAGATATCCACACGTTCAAGGATATAATAATAATAATAATAATAATAATAATAATAATAGCACCAACATTTTTATGGTTTTTTTTTGTTTGTAGTTGAACTCATTAACTCAGGTCTGACTGAAGTTTGAAACAATTATTTAACAAACTATTTTTATTTCACTACTTATAACAAATAAAAAACTGAAAAGTGGGCGTACAAACTTTTTCGGGCCCTCAGAGTTAATGGAGCCACTTTTTGCTGCCATTACGGCTGCAGGTGTTTGTTGTTTGTCAGTTTTACACATGACTGGAAAGTTTGTCTTTTTATTTTTACAAAACTGCTCAAACTCAGTCAGTCGTTCAAGTCTGGACTTTGACCCGGGTTAAATCCAGGGTTAGGGTCATAGTCAGACTAGGCGGTCGCCTAGGGCATCAGATATTCTTGGGGGCACCAAGTCCCACAGAATTAGAATATTAAGGTACTGTATTTTGTGGACTATAAAACACACTTAAAAAGCTTTAATTTTCTCACAGAGCTCCTTATATATGGATTCATTCTGGTTGTGTTTAGTGACTTGGAATTTTGGATTTTTATCTCATAGTTTTTAGATTTTATCTCATAATTTTGACTTTTTATGTCATAATTTTGGATTTTTATGTCAGAATTTTGACTTTTTATGTCAGAATTTTGACTTTTTATCTAATAATTTTAGATTTTTATGCCATAATTTTGACTTTTTATGTCATAATTTTGACTTTTTATGTCATAATTGTGACTTTTTATCTAATAATTTTAGATTTTTATGCCATAATTTTGACTTCATAGAGCAGATTGAAATGTTTTATATTCTTCTAACTCTTTATGACAGACATAACTTTACTTTAAGGTTTTTTTCCCCTTTGAAAATGTTGCACTGAAGGAGACGCTCAAATCTCCTTTTACATTTGTTTATATGATGATAATGTTAATGTTAATGTTTAATCTAATCTATTTGGCTAATCTTGTCTTTCATATCCCACAGAGGTTACTAAAGGTCATTTAAAGTGCAATCAGATAGATGAGGTGGAAGTAACTAAGTAGAAGTACTTCCTTTACTGTACTTAAGTAGATTTTTTTAAGTATATGTATTTATTGATTAATTGATTTTTCTGGAAACTTTTACTTTCACTCCCTACATTTTTGTATAAATATATATAATTTATACTCTTTATATTTATATAAATATATGTACTTTATACTCTTTATATTTATATAAATATCTGTACTTTATAAATTTCCTGCCCATACCCATAAAACTGAGTACAGTACAGTGACCCTATCAAACACATTATCTACACATTAAACTCACTTTTAAAGGCTTTATTTTAGATACTTTTGAAACTTTTCAGATTTTTCCAGGTTAAATAATATTATTGTGTTCATAGCAGAAAAAAAATGCAGTTTTACATTTTACTTTTGGAATTGTATACAATTGTGAAATCTACCTTTTACTTAAGTAAAGGAGTTGAATCAGTACTTCTACTTTTACCAGAGTATTTTTTTCACACCAGTAGCTGTACTTGTACTTAAGTACAGAATAGAGTACTTTGAACACCTCTACTTTAAAAGTCATTTTTGAAGGTGAAAACCCCTTGAAACTTATTCAGTTTCATAACATTGTATGAACGTTAGACAATATTCCTGCCTAAGGTCTGACCAATGACACTGGGTGTTTTTGTGTATAAATATTTGTTTCTTTTTTCTTTCATTTTTGGCCCCTGTGGCTCGTGGTGTCACTGTAGACACTAGTTTCGAGCCCTGAAAACTTTACAAGTTAGGGTTTGAAAGAAGCTACAACATGATACATGAGTTTTGACACGTCATTTCAGTCTACTACTGCATTCACTGTAGAAAAACACATCCTCTTATTACTCTGACATAATCCACAACTTTAAGAAATCCAAACACAGGACATATTTTAAATGTATGGCTTTTTTATGTTAAGATTTTAAGAAAACACATTTTCAGTTGTCATTTGCTGTTGCTGTTGTGCATCTGTGATTATATATATATATATATATATATATATATATATATATATATATATATATATATATATAACCTCTCACCCCACGTGGGCGGTGTCTCCTTCAGACTCGGGTCCTCTACCAGAGGTCTGGGAGCCTGAGGGTTCTGTGCAGGATCTTAGCTGTTCCTAACAATGTTCTCTTTTGGACACAGATCTCTGATGTTGTTCCTGGTATCTGCTGGAGACATTCTCCCAGCTTGGGGGTCACTGCCCCTAGTGCCCCCATCACTACTGGTACCACTGTTGCCTTCACACTCCACATTTTCTCTAACTCCTCTTTCAGCCCTTGGTATTTCTCTTCTCTTCTCATGTTCTTTCTTTCTCATGTTGCTATCACTGGGGACTGATACATCTATCACCACCACTGTCTTCTCATGTTTATCCACCACCACTATGTCAGGCTGATTGACCATCACCATCTTGTCAGTCTGGATCTGGAAGTCCCACAGGATCTTGGCCTGTTCATATATATATATATATATATATATATATATATATATATATATATATATATATCGTATTTTCTGCACTATATGGCGCACTGTCAATGAATGTTGTTTTTTTTAAGTTATTTCATATATAAGTTGCATTAAGTGGAGCTAAACAGTCACAATAACTCCCAACCTTGTTGAGTTGTAACATGGAACAAAATACAATCTTATTCTGATGAATCAAACTTTAAGAGTCCAAATTCTGGGCTGTATAATTTTGACTTTTTATCTCACAATTTTGACCTTTTATTTGATCATTTTTACTTTTATCTAAAAAATGTTTTACTTTATCTCATGATTTTGACTTTTTATCTGATAATTTTGACTTTTATCTAAAAACTGTGACTTTTTAACTCATGATTTTGACTTCACTTAATGCACCTTATAAAATACAGTACTTATCTAGTAGTGTAGGACCAAGTGATGTTACTCAAACAGAGAACAATAGTCAGTAAATTTAGATTTGGCAAAAATTGACCCATTTAATATAAACCATGTACAGACATACATTTTAACCGTCAACATAATATCTACAATATTCTAAAATTTTATTAAATTTAAAGAAAATGTGAAGAGGCTGAAAAATAACTGAAATAAATCCCATAAAAACAAATTCTACTTTTAAAGTGCAAATAATTCAAGTTGTTTTTTTTTTTTACTGTCATTATATATACATTTAAAATAAAATGTAATACTGTCCACTGTCCAACTGCTCAAAGGTCAGAGGTCACAGCTCCAGTTTTTACTGAAAACAATGTGATCATTTCTCATAGTGTTCACAAAAAAAATTAAATACTGTTAACAAAATAAACATATCACTCTAATAACGAGCACAAAACAAACTAGAAGAGCACAGACCTCCACCAAGGTTTGGAGAAAACAACAGGTCACTCTTCCCCTCGGTGGTTTACTTCTTTTTACATTTCTTCGTAGAATTAGAAAGTCTGGACCCTATTATTACCTACATAGATATCAAGATTATCTAACTGTGATTATCCAATCCAGCTCAAAAACCAATTATAATGGCTTTCAATGGCGGCCATCTTGGATTTTTTTGCATGGCTAATGTACTTTTTGGATAAAGTGGGTCCCAAACAATATTTGACCCAAGTTAGATGTTTGTAGCACAAAGTGAACGATAGTTTCACTAATCTGCTGCACTAGTAATGAACTGAAATGAAAAGACCTAAACTTATGGACTCTTCTCAGATATTTTTAACTGTGTGTTTTTTTGTTGTTTTTTTTTAAAAGAGATAAATTAGATCAATTAATTACAGGTAATAATTAAATAAAATCTCTTGACAGCACTAGTAAAACACGTTTGTTTTAAGTTTCATGCTTGCGATTCAAATGCATTATTCAACTGCATCTGAGCTGTCCACTTAGGATCAAATCACCAAAATGCACTAAGGTAAATTGAAACGGGCCTGGAATTATCCCTCCCAATAACCAGCCAATAATGTAGGCTAATAATGTAAGCTAACAAAAAAATAGTAATGTAAGCTAATAGTGTAGGTCAACCCTGTTTTTAAGAAGCAATATTTAGGCATTTTCTACCGTGAATGTAAAAATAAAAAAGTAAAACACAATGTTACATTATTGGCAGTTACGACGTCATCAATAATATAATAACCTGCCAATAATGTAACACCTTATTATGTTATTGGTACAGAAATGTGATTACATTATTGGCAGTTATTACGTTTTGGGCTGTAATGGGGGGTGGGGGGCAAGCCCACCTCTGTTTAATAAAATGTATCCTCGGGGGGGGGGGGTACTCCTGGTACTAATGTTCACCTGAACAGGAACAGTTGGCAGTGTCAGAACTGGTGAACATTTCATGTAACATCTGCTGTGTAGTAGAAGAACCTGGGAGTTGGATGATGAACGTATGTTAATTTTCAGTCTAACATTAGTTTACCCCCCACCCCTCATATACACAGGTGTATAAAGGGCAGAGCAGCATGTTTCGGGTGTCATGTCTTGAGATGATGATGATGATGATGAAGGTGCAGTCTTGCAGGATGGACCAGGTTCAGGGTGACCATCAGGTTTTGTTTTGGGTTTTTTTTGGGGGGGGGGGGGGGGGTCCTGGGTCCAAAGCTTATCTCCCAAGATTCTCCTTACTTCCGTTTACTCTTCGTCTCTGTGGTCTGGAAGACACTGGAGGCAGACATGAGGTTCTCAATGTACTGACCCAGGACCTGGTTCTCAGACTTGAGTTTGAGGTTCTCCTCTTTGACAGCGTCCACCCGAGCAGACAGATCTGAAAACACAACATGAGCAGAGTCAACAACAGACAACTGTTTGTTCATGACCTTTAACAGACAAGTTTCACCTTTGCCCCAAAATTATATTTGAATTTCATTTGGAAATTAAAGGGATAGTTCACTATTTTTCACATGGACGTGTATGTCATCAGCATCTTTACTCTGATACACTTAAAAAAAACCTCAAAAATCATCCCAATATATCAGCCAGCAGATGTATCAGTCGACCCTTATTGTTAAGTGTAAAAATGTTGCAAAGGTTAAGAATCGAGCATAGTTCAACTTCTTAGAGCGTGTTGAAACACTTAAAAAATGATGTTCATACAAAGCCATGATTTGAATTACTGAGTTTGATTGAACCAACCCTTGGTGTTCTCTCACCCTCTAGAGTGTGTTGAAGCTCCAAAACCTGGGTGATGAGCCTCGTCTTCTCCTCCAACTCAACCTGGTTCTCCAGGTCACCTGCAGATCAATAACAAACACTACTGACCGACTCACTCACTACTAACAGGTTGTTGTTTTCAAAAAAGAATGGAACGAAATAGTGAATTTCCAGAGCGTCTAACTCTGCAATCAACTATTTTTCGGGGTTCCTCCTAAGACAAGGGTGAGGACTCCTGGACCTCGAGGGACAGATGATCCTGCATGTTTTAGATATGTGACCCACCACCACGAAACCAGGCATAAGTCGCGCTGAGCCGTTCAGAGCTACAGCCAAATTTAGGCTGGAAGGCGATTTGTTATTAGTGTTTACACCTTATCAAAAAACGGTACCTTAACACCTCTATGTTCACTTCCTGTGGTCATTATATTGAAATCCAATCAATAAAGGTGTTTATTGAGTCAATTATTTAAGCGGTGACAAAAGTTCAGGTATTGCTGAGCAAAGACAAAGACGACTTCCACCTCTTTTCGCCGAACAAAACGATCTCCGTTCCGTGGGTAAACACCCAAGTGTTTGGTACGAGGTAAAAGCTTATATTGAATGTTCTGTCCAATGGTGTAAGCCAAATGATTATAATACGTCACACTTCTGTCCTATTATTATAATATATAAAACTTCTGTGACATGTCCATCAGAGTGTCCTTTAACATCTGTCAACAATTTGTGTCAATCGGATACAAATTATTATGCGTTGCTAAGGACTTCCTACCCCAAAACAGTCCAAAACTTTAACGGACAATATCTAAAAATATGCAAATTGCAAAATATGTCCAAATGTGGATATTAAAATGACCATAACTTTGGTTCTACTTGTGATAGAAACATAATTTTTTCACCATCTTAAACCTTAGTTTCCACTCTACCAAGATACACACATAACTCTGTTTGGATTTACACACACTTATGCCTGGTTTACTGGTGGTGGGTCACATATTTCTTTCTTCCATCACACCTGATTCAACGGATCATTCGCTCATCATCCAGCTCTGCAGATGCCTGATAATGATTCAATGGCCTCCAGGTGTGATGGAAAAGGGAAAAACCTAAAACATGGAGAACACTGGCCCTCAAGGACCAGGATTCCCCACCCCCGCCCTAAGACGTCTTCTGCATCCAGAGAGGTACATGGCTTGAGATAAGAAACTCTGGACACCATATCTGAGGACATGAAGACCTCAGGACACTTGAGTTTGTCTTTAGGGACCCTCTACTTCCTACCACGTAACTGTGACGTTGTTTAGAACTTTAGAAGAGTTTGTCTAAAAACACGTCCTCATCACTTCCATATTAACACAGTTTGGCTCAAAACAGCACAATCTAAATTTCTCACTGTTCATCCAAATGGTGTGATTTTAATGTTAACTATATGTATGTACTAACACAGGGGTTCTCAAACTTTTTTGGCCCAGGTCCCCCTTGAAGGGGTGAAATTTTTCCATGTCCCCCCTCATACTCGCGATACTGAAAATGATTAAAAAAAAAAAAACACTTCAACAATTATTATTATGAAACAATGATAACCTTTTTTAATAGTGCTTTTGTGCAAACCAGCCACATTTTCAGGTATTATAATATAAATGAACACTTCAGAAACAACAATTTTAAATAATTTTAAAATAATATTGTCATTGTCATTTCTTTTACCATTTCTTGAGGAACTTGGCGGACACAAAAATCGATCCATGTTCGCTGCAGGGTGGCTAAAAATAGCCTGTGACTCGCTCCGTCTCAATTTAGTCAAGCTGGCGTCAAACAGCGCTGTTACTTCCGCCCGCTCGCTACAAAATAAAACTTCCGCATTTCAAAATAAAACAGCAAAAACAAAACAAAACAAAACCGTGAATAATTTCGCGTACCCCCTGGACATGCGCCACGTCCCCCTAGGGGTCCGCGGACCCCAGTTTGAGAACCGTGGTACTAACAATCATCTTAAAAATGAGCTAAACTGATTTTTACACGGGATAATCCCTTTATGTACATTTCGAAGCAGGTGAAAGAAATGTTCTTTTTACCCCATCCCTGAAAGAGAGAGGGGGATTTTTACTTGACTAAATCTCATCAATCTGTAGCACGTGTTTATTTGTACATTTGTTTGTTCATTTACACTCTAGCATCGCCAATTCTTGAAGCATCGTTCTGGAATTTGGTGTGTACAAGGAGACTGGTACAAGGATGAAATGGATCGATTTACAGTCGATTTGGTCAAGTAACATGCTATGCAAGACATTTAATTTGTTTGTCAGCATCTGTACACAAAAACAACCAGACCAATTTCCATTAAATGTTCAGGAAAGGTGCAAGGTGGTCCAGAGTAGATCCTATTATTTTTTAGTGAATGTAGGTCAAAAGGTCAAGGTCACAGTCCGTTTTCACAATAAAAGATATGGCAAATCTAGTAAAAATGTGTACAAGGGGGTGGGGTTTGTTGTGTCTGGCACTACTTGTTTTTACTGTATGTTCTTTTTCCACCAATGTTTTGACACCCCCTCATACAATAACATAATACAATAGAATATACGAGGGTCCTCTCACCATCATCTGAGCTCATGGTGAAGTACTCGTCTTCCTTTTTGGAATGCAGGGCTGCGACTCTCAGGGCCACTGAAACAACAGAAAAAGTTGTATTGTTCATCAGTCCTGTGTCTATATTTACAATTTAAAGGACACCTGGTCATATTTTCTTTAATGACCAACAACTTAATTTCATGAACTAGTGCAGCACCCGTAGAAAATGTGAGATTGTTTACTACTAATGTGTTGTGGAAGTGGGTGAAATGAGTTGAAAAGAGCAGAAAGAAAGACTATAATACTTAGTTGGGGCTGTTTTGGAAGTGTCTATCTGTGAGTATGATAAAGCTAATGGTGTCAGTTGTTACTGCTGATGAAAATATCCTTTATTAATTTCACAAAAAAGATTTGGTTCTTGTGACCGTATGAGTTTAGAGCCACCTGGTGGTGTATTCTTGCAGCTGCAGTAGGTGAAGTCTTTGCACACGATGCCTTACGGTTCATTGAAACATATTTTAATGATATTGGGGTTGCGGTTGGTCAGGTCGTTTGAGATAAACATTAAAATAATCTGGTAAATACGCTTTATTACTGAATTTCCATGAAGGTGACGCACAACATGGTCAGTATAGGGAGCAAGAGAGAAAATAAAGTTGGGGGAGTAGAAGCTCCAGAAATATATAAACAAAAAATAAGGTTTGGGACACATTGTCTGGGATATTTAAAGATGGTGAGCGGCTCCCAGTGTTTTCGTTTCCATGGAAACTGAGTTCAAATGTCTCTGTGGGTGTTACAACGTGTCGAGGCCTGGTTTAGGTGCTGTGCGTTTATAATTTTTGAATGATGAAGCAGGACAACAATATTTTAGTTTTAAGAATGGGAGTAGCTCATTCAAGACGAGTGAAGGGTGACCTCAACTACGGGGGATTCAATAACAAATCCCAAACTGGGCCTGAAGCTAAGCAAGCTAACACCCAACATGATGCTAACGGGCACAAACAACTGTCACCACGAAGCCGAAACTTGTCAAACACAGGACACGTACCTTCCAAAGCGAAAAACTGAACAGGTAATTGTCCAGGAAGACGGTCGAGTAAAGATTAAAAGCGTTTAAATCCCCCCTCTATAGCTTGTGTTAGATACTGTTTTCAGGATGTTCACTTACAGGCACCAGAGGGTGACGTAGTAGTGGGCGTGTCTTCTTTTTCTGTCATTTAATTGGCGGCTTAGAACCAATATTAAATGGTGTATATCGCCCCCTAGTGTACCGGGTGTGGAAAAGCAGGGTTTATTACTTCAGGCTGCCAAAGTCATGTTAGTTCAGTTCCACAGGGACAACAAAAGGACCAGACCAGTCAAATAATACAAGTGAAAAGAGTCAAATGACATTCTGATAATGTTTACATCTATAATGTTTCCCTCAAAATGTGAAGAACATCAACAACTGGGCACGTGCTCAGAAAAACAAGTGACATTTTTCATTATTTTCTGCCTCAGTCTCTCAGTTTGTCATTTGAACATGTGGAGAACAACTGACAGTTCCATTACAAATACACTAAACATTTAGTAACAGGCAGAATATTTGGACAATGACACTTCTCTTCACATATTTCAGCTGCTTCATATTTGTTAAGGTATTTATTCAAATTTTTTTGTTTGATTTTGATACTTTTTTGTTATTTTACTTAATTTTTAGTTTGAATTTGTTCATTATTTTACGACATATTTACACGGGATAAATTAAATTATTGTATATTGAATATATATAATATCTCCGTCTTCCATCACACCTGGAAGCCATTACATTATTATCAGGCTTCTGAAGAGCTGATCAATAATGGAACTGGATGTGACAGAAGAGGGAAATATCTAAAACACGCAGGGTTAAGTACAGAATGTGAGTACCGGTACTTTGACCACCTCTGCTGGTGACTGGAGAACAGTCCCACAGCTACTGTGCTCTGCTAGTGTTCTGTTCTGCTAGTCTACTATGGTCTTCCAGTCTCAACATGGACAGTGACGATGACACCACAGACGAGGAAGTTGAAGGTAAATTCACACTCTCTATACCCGCCTAGGCTGTTTTTTTATCGGGCTTAAGTTAAACTCTGAGCCGAAACGGAGTGGTTTTGTCAGTTGAGGGTAAACGTGCACTAGTCCTGGGCCGAGGCCTAACCAGCTTGGGTCCCAGGAGGCCGCCGCGGACTCGATTTAATAAATAAGCCGCTCTTCGTGCTTCGACGGGCGATCTGGATCTGAGGCGGAGTCCTGCCGTCCACGCGCACACAGGAAGTGGAAACTTGGCCGTTTTCGCCTCCAGTGACTTTTTAGGCTATTATGTGATATTTCCACTGAAACACCGAGATGATTTACACGCGTGTGGATTTGTGTAACATGTGGTGTCCGGTTAGCCTGCGTGTGTGGCGTGTTTTGGATGGAAAATGAAGACTTAAAATATAAACTTATTCAAACCCTGCTGTAAAACTACAGCCTCTTTAACCCTCCAGTATCAGGGTGTGTTTTTTACACACCCTGAGAATTTTAATGAGGTCAGAATTAATTTTTTATTTATTTTTTGCACCAATCAAAATGTTCACATTGTTAAAAAACACAATGACCAGACTGTACGTGGTGTGTACATACACTTTACTATAATAAAAAAAATATTACACTTTATTTGTATAGCACCTTTAATACAGAAATTGTAACCCGAAGTGCTTCACATTGATTGAAAATTAAAATACGTTAGATTTGATTACACACAAAATTGATAAAAGTACAAGACGTAAAATTAAATAAAGAACTATTATTATACATTATACATAAATTAAACGATTTTCTTCATTTTCCACATTCAGTCTGATTTAATCTCCAATGGGTCGGACCAGTAAAATAAAAGCAATAATCTATAAATAATTACAACTACAAATTGTTATTGTTTTAGTACCCCCTCCCCATAAATTTTATAAATTATCCAAGTGCAAAAAAGCTACATTTCATGAGGAAAATAAGGTCAATTTTAATAATATTCAGCCTCAGTTTATCATTAGTCCATGTGTTTTATCATGGATCACTTCTACAAAGACACTAAACTCATAGTAACAGAAGCAGAAAATGGTTCAAATTGTGTCTTCATTTTCTTTAGACATTTCAGGTTGTTGACATTTGTTCTGTTTTTTCACATTTTGTTACAGGATATTTTGTAAATGTAAAAATTTTCATAGTTTAATATTTTTTGCAGTAAAACAATGATCATTTATAGGCAAAACAACTGAGAAGAAAATATGGAGTTATTTAATTTAAGAGGTTATTGTGCTGTTCACCCCACAGGGTGCATGTTTGACACCCCTGGTCTAAATTAACTAATGAACTTTTTTTTTAACCTGTGACATCACAATGACTATATTTGGAATTTTTTTGGAGACCTTATTCTACATATGTACAATTGAAGCACACTTCGTAGCTACTGAGGACTTTTCTGGAGCCAGGGTTCAGTTCAATTCAATTCAGTTTTATTTATAAAACCCCAAATCAAAACAAAGTCATCTCACAGGGCTTTACAGAAACACAATAGACTACAGCAATGGCCTCATGTTTATGTCTTTAGGTCCTCTGGATGACGATGGCCAGCCACACGGCTTCTGTACAGTGACATATTCCTCCAGTGATCGCTTTGAAGGACACTTCACTCATGGAGAGAAGAATGGCAAGGGCAAGTTCTTCTTCTTTGATGGAAGGTAACTATTGTCAGAAAAATATTATTCAACTCCCTAATCTGCAGGTCTGGAAATATAAATGTGATTTGGAGGGGAAAAAAACACTATTTTACCAATCATTTCATAAGCAGTTAATTTTTTGTGATGTGAATAGTCTTAGTATTTTTGTAACATATATATATATATATATATATATATATATATATATATTTAAAGATGGGAATGATTCATTGGTGTTGTGTTTACATGCTCACTAGGTGGGTTTACGTGGGAGTTTTTATTCCTGTTTAATTCTGAATAAAAGTTAAATCGGCTTTAAGATGAACCATGTAAATTCCTAACTCCTGTTGAATAAGTTAATTCTGAATAAAGTCACTGTTTTTTTCCGATGTTAATTCTGAATAATATCCTTCCTGTTCATATGTAAACCGTTAAGACCAGGAGCATGTGCAGAACGACAGGAATAATGTTAAAGCAGATTTGTCTAGGCCTGTGTTCGAAGAATCGAATTGAAATTTTAATCGATACCCAGCTCTAGTCTTGTCGTGATTACGTTAGTTGTTAATGCTGGCATGCAAATTCACAACTTCATTGCATTCTTTTTTTAAAAACAACAACCTGTTAGTATGCTAAGCTTTGCTGTTGCATACAGCTTCATTTCTATTTCTAATGAAATACTGGACTATGTTTTTTTAAAAAGAATGCAACGAAATCGTGAATTTCCTGAGCATCTAACTCTCCACTAAGTAATCGACTATTTCAGACTTCGTTTTAAGAAGTCCTAAGAATACAGAGGTACATGGCTGGGACACTGGGTTTGTCTTTAGGGACCCTCTACTTCCACATAAGTGTGATGTTGTTCAAAACTTTAGAAGAGTGAGTCTAAAAATAGCATTTCGTGTCACCAAGAACACATGTCCTAATCACTTCCATGTTAACACAGTTTGGCTCAAAACGACAAAAGCGAAATTTCTCAACATTCATCTAAATCAGAGGTGTCAAACATGCGGCCCGGGGGCCAAATCTGGCCCTCCAAAGGGTCCAGTCTGGCCCCTGGGATGAATTTATGAAATGCAAAAATGACATATAAATCATTTTAGTTCAGATTCCACATATAGACCAAGTGGGTCAGATCAGTAAAATACTAGCATAATATTCTATAAACCCTCACAACCCCAAGTATTTTTCCTTGTAAATAAATGTAAACATTTTCATATAATTTTATTGTAACTACACTAAAATTATTATTTCACAAAAATACAAGTAACCTGAACAAATGAACATTTTTGAAATTATTAAATATTTTATGCATATTTTGTTGATCTACTGTGATCTGTAAATACTAATTTACATGTGTAAATGATAAAACCGAGACATAATATTGTTAAAACTGCACATGCTTTTCTTAAGAAATGTCAGTTTATCCATGTTATTCACATTGTTTTAAAAGATGTAAACACATAACTTTACTTTTTTTGCTCTGAAACAGAGGAAAGTGTGGAATTGACATTATTATTATTTTTTTACATTTTACATTATTATTTCATTGGTCCGGCCCTCTGCAGATCAAAATTGGCTTAATGTGACCCCTGAACTGAAATGAGTTTGACACCCCTGATCTAAATGGTGTGATTTTAATGTCAACTATATGTATGTACTCCCAATAATTACATTGCGACACTGGCTACAGTTATCACAACTTAAAAATGGTTAATCATGGCAAAAATACTACATTTGTGTACTTCTTTCATAGATGCCCTTATTTTTAAAAGGATTTGCATTGCATTCTGGGAAATTTCTCGTACCCCTGTTTGGAGTCTACCTCTGGAAAATCTCAGTTTGAAGGGGTATAAAGCCCTTCCCCATCCCCCTACCCCTCTGCCTTAAATTGAATTGAGACACCTCTACATGTGGACGTGCCAAACGGAGGGGAAGGGCTTGGTATGGTTGCTACGGTGACCAGGTGTCCCTTTCATAAGAGATTTCTGGTCTCAATGAGATTTCTTAGTTGAATAAATAAAATAACTGCAGCTCTGCTCTCTGCCCCCCCCCCCCACAGTACCCTGGAGGGTTTTTATGTAGACGACGCTCTGCAAGGTCAGGGGGTCTATACCTATGAAGATGGAGGCGTCCTCCATGGGACATACGTGGAAGGTGAACTCACCGGGCCTGCCCAGGAGTTTGATGGAGAGGGCCGACTGATGTTCAAGGGGCAGTATAAGGACAACAACCGCTGTGGAGAATGCTGGATTTACTACCCTGTGAGTCACACTGCCTGTGTTTCTGACAAGATTTTAAATACTCGGGTGTAAGTTTAGACTCTAGTCTTTCTTTTAAGAATCATATAAAAATGAGTAAAACAAAAATCAAAGTTATACTTTATAATTTTAATCACATTAGAGGTCAGCAAACTTTAACAACCAAGGAGCCATTAGAACCCAGTTTCCATGGAAATGAAAAGGCTGGGAGCCGCAAATACTTTTTGACATCTAAAAAAAAAAAAAAAGCGTTTATTAAAAAAGGAATGAATATATGAAGAGTTCATTTGCAAAAACAGATAACTATTTTTCTTTTTTTTCAGAAAATGTCATTTTTTACTCTACATTCCACAGATAATACTGATTTATTTGATATATTATTTATTTCATTTGGTAAGATCCACTAAATTGAATAAATAATATATGAAATCAATGAATATTACCTGGAATGTAGAGTAAAAAATGCAATTTTCTGAAAAAAAAAACGAAAAATGGAGTTATCTGTTTTTGCAAATGAACTCTTCATATATAATCTCAACAGCAGTTATTACAAATACAGAACTAAAAGAACCATGTATGTCCTCACTTTGGTTCAAACCCTCTGACTTCTGCTGTCGAAGCCTTTTCTGAAATTGATGACCAGCTTTTACACTGATTGGATTCAGGAACATATGACGCTGCTTGTGATCTGTAAACTTGGCAGGATGGTAGAGACATGGCATACATGTGTAAAAATGGTTAACTGAACAAAACCAGGGCCAGTTGGCAGCACTGCAAAAAAAGTTAGATCATCCCAAAAATTGTATCGTCTGAAATCACAATTTTCAGTCCAAAATGATAAACGGTTCAGCTCTAGTAAGAGGGGAAATGTAATGAAGTTAAATCTTGAATGGTCACAGTCTTTTTTGTGCATGTTGGTGTGTACTGTGCTGAATCCAGGACGGAGGCTGTGTGTTTGGGGAGGTCAACGAGGAGGGCGAGATGACGGGTCAGTCTGTGGCGTACATCTATCCTGACGGGCACACGGCGCTCTACGGAACCTTTGTGGATGGAGAGCTCATCGACGCTCGTCTTGTCAAAGTGGTCTCCAACGTGAGTGGAAGACCACGTTTTGAAACCACCCCCAACAGTAAGTGGTGAGGGCAAAATAAAGGATATGTTTAAAATGTCTTTGGTACGTACTGTAAATGGTTCTGTCATTTGGTCACCTTCATTGGGTTATTTTATTTTATATTTATTAATCAATGTGCGTCAAGCTCTTCTGTATCAAAGTGTACATCTGTGAAACATTTTTCAACCTACCACCGTGCCTGCATTGTCATCTCACCAGCCGATGGGTCATAAGCTATAAGGCATGTTTCCACTATCAGAACTTTTGGGTCATTTTACAGGAACTTTACGGCATGAGTGTGTTTCCACTAACTGGGCTTTCCGACAGGACCACCTTCCAGAACTTTTACAGGAACCAATAGTTCCTGCTCGAGGGTCGGTACTCAAGAGCAGCTCAGTAGAGTGACTGGGCAGAAGCTGCACAGATTGGTTGTCATAAATTACATTATCAGATTGTGATAAATCAACTCTAGAGTAGTTGCTGGGGGAAGTTTACCACACGACGAAGCAGAACTGCGGAAAAAAGAAGATGGAATGGACAAGAAGAGTGTCCATGTCTAGTCTGGTTGTCATTTCCTTCTCTGCTGCTGCTTTTTGTTGCTTTTTATTAGTGATGTTACCATAGCAACTAATGCAATATGATGACTGGATCACAAAGTTCTTACAGAGCCATTCTGTATGGAGCCCAAGAGGACCGGGCTAACTCACGGCCCAGTCAAAGTACATGACCCAAAAAAGTCCTGGAAGTTCCTATAGTGGAAAAACGCCTAATGAAGATAGATGGTTACTGACTTGGGTGTAGATTTCCTTTTATCAAAGATGAGTGAAGAATGTGAGAAAACGCCAGCAATTTTTGTATATTAATTTTTTTACAGAAGCGACAACAGTCGTTCAGCTCCATAATCCACCATTTTGTTTAGTCATTCCTAACTTTCTCCAGACTCCTCCATCAACTTTCCGGCGCTCTAACTACGTCATCCTAAAGATTACACTGATTGGTTGTAGTACCGTCCTATTGCATACAGAGGATTTGAAAGACAACCTTTTAGCCCCGCCTCCTCTGACTATGAAGCACCACTAGACCCATATGTGGAATGAATAGGGATAGCACTGCTAGGGTACGGTTTGTGTTTTTAGGGAGTGACGAACTAATGGAAGCAATAACGGAGCATTCTTTGTTTTTTAGGTGCCACGTACACGTATGATAAGTCCACATCCAGCTGCATCGCCACCCACACTCTTCTCCCTGATCCCTATGAGAGTCAAATGTAAGTGCCAGTCACATTTTATACAGTACATTTGTCATGTATGCCACCCTTTCTGCACTGTCTTTGGGTACGGAGGGTGGGGTCTCATTTCTAATCGTGGTGAAGTTGCACGTATTACCTGGAGTAAAAATCAGTTTAGCTAATTTTTTTTAGATGTTTGGGAGGACATACACATAGTTGACATTAAAATCACAAAATTGGAATGTACATTGAGAAATTAAAATTTTGCAGTTTGGTGCCAAAGTGTATTAGCATGGAAGTGACATTGACACAAAATGCTATTTTTAGACCTCTTCTTTCATTGCATTCTTTTTTAAAAACATAGTCCAGTATTTTATTAGAAATTGAAATGAAGCTGTATGCAACAGCAAAGTTTAGCGTACTAATAGGCTGTTGTTTGAAGATAAAAAAAATGCTTTTGAGTTCTTGTAGGGGAGGCTAACTATTCCACACTTTAAAAAACACTAGTCTCGGACATTTCTCAGTTTTTTTTTCTTCATGGTCGTCAGGGTGTTGGTGGGCGACTCTCTGATCAAAGATGCGGGACAAGGGCTCTTCGCCAAGGCAGATGCCAATGCAAACACTGTGATGGCCTTCTACAATGGAGTTCGCATCACCCATTCAGAGGTACAGCAGCGCCTACAGCTCTTTATTTTTATGTCTAATCCCTGGCTTGGTTTCAAACCTCTTTGCTGACATTTCAGGTGGACGACAGAGACTGGACACTGAACGGAAACACCATTTCACTGGATGATGATACAGTGATCGATGTGCCTCAGCCCTTTGACCAGATGGAGAAATACTGTGCTTCTCTGGGTCACAAGGCCAACCACTCATTCACACCCAACTGCAAATATGACCCGTAAGTAAAGGGGAGGAAACGCAGTGTGTGTGAAAATACAATGTAATTCAAGCGGACAAGCAAACGCGTTTCACTCCGACGACCTTCATTAGGGCTTAGTTAATTAAAACGAAGATGACAGACGGGTGTATTTAACTAGAAACATTCAGTCATGTGATATGGTCACATGATCGGCACATAGGTTATATCAATAAGCACAAACCTTTTTAAACGTGTAGATTTTAAAATGTCCAGCCGATACCTGGGCTGGACATTATATCTATCAGAGTCCTGCACGGTTCTGATTTTGACATACTGCAACCGCCCGTACCCGTCATCTGCATCTGAACCGACCCGCTATAAATGAACCCGATATCCGACCCGAACCCGAAAGAAAATGTCAGATAGCCAAACTTAAATCCAAACATTTATTGCCACGAATATACTGAACAGTGACATAGCCAAGGCAGAGCCAAATAAAAATGTTGTTAACCTTTTAGCGTATGAACCGCAAATTAGACCCGCGATCACCCACGTCCGACCCGAACCGAACCCGTATCCGACACAGCACAACATTTTTCACCCGTTTCGTGAAAATCTGCGGTTCACCCACGGGTACCCGAACCCGTGCAGGACTCATCATGACCAGCGGGTGCAGGTCATTAAAGGGATTATCAGGACCAAAAATAAGTTTAGATAATTTTTTTCTAACATGAAACACAACAAACTCTTATTTTGCTAAATCAAACATTAAAAAGTCAAAATTTATGAAATGAAGTCACGTCACTAAGCACAACCAGAATTAATCCATATATATGGTTCTCTGATTTTACAAAGCGCACTGTAATTTTTGGAGAAAATTTAAGTATTTTAAGTGCACCTTATAGTCTGGAAAATATGATACATGTGAACTTAAATAATATGGGACAAAGCAGTGATTATTTGTTTGCATTTACCTTTCCTTTCTTGTTTGTAACTGTGTTCAGGTTTGTTCATCCACGCTTTGGGCCAATCAAGTGCATCCGAACCTTGAGGCCCGTGCAGAAAAATGAGGAGTTGACGGTTGCCTATGGTTACGATCATGGGCCTTCTGGGAATAACAGTCCAGAGGCCCCTGAGTGGTACAAACAGGAGCTGGAGCTGTTCCTCCAGAGACAGTCGGCTCCCACCACTCAATGAGGGCAAATCCTTCTGGACTACCAAACAGCCAATCCCCCAACCTGCACTAGTACCCCCTCAAGACTTCATTAGGCATGTTTCCACTATCAGATATTTCGGGACTTTTTGGGGGACGTACTTTGACCGGGCCATGAGTTGCCCCGGCCCTCTCAAGCCTTGTGTCTCCATACAGAATGGCCCTGTAAGAACCTTTTAGGTGACATTGCGTCAGTTGCCATGGTAACATCGCAAACAAAAAGTGCCAAAATAAAGCAGCAGCAGAGGAGGTAATTGCGAGACTAGATGTGTCATGGACACGGACGAAGTTGGGATGTTTGTGCTGTTGCTTTCCACAGTAAGTGGTATCACAGATTGAAAGAGTTGCTCTCTTAGAAGATTTCCACAGATAGAATGAAACAGAGAACTGAAAAACCCAGAAATTCTGCTGCGTCATGTGGTAAACTTCTTCCAGCAACTACTCTGGTTGTCCAAAATTACATTATCAGATCATGACAAAACTCCAATCTGCACAACTTCTGCCCAGTGACTCTACCAGAGTGTTCTCCAGTACCGACCCCTCGAGCAGGAACTCCGTTGGTTCCTGTAAAAGTTACGGAAGGCAGCCCTGTCGGAATGGCTCAGTCAGTGGAAACGCACAGACCGTGAAGTTCCTGAATAAAGGCTCGAAGTTCTGATAGTGGAAGCACGCCTAATATGGAACCCGATACCCCATCCCACCACCCAATTCCTCCTTCCACTCCCTGCAGCTGCCAACACTGGGGGACGTTCTTAAGCTTCATGCATTGCATCCATGGAACAATGATGGAGCACCACAGCTAAAATGGAGACTCTGGACAACACTATGCAAGAAACCAAATCGTATTCTAGGACAATAAAAATAATCAGGAGCTCAGATGTCTCAAACAGACGGTTCCAACGGTTCCAATGTGGTGCAGTGGGATGAAGAGCATAATAACCTATTAAATTAAATGACTCCATATTTTCTTCTCAGTTTTTTCTTTGCCTGTAAGTGATGACAACTTTGAACAACTTTGTCATTGTTTTACTGCAAAAAAATATTAAATTATGAGAATATTTACTGTATATTCTGCACTATAAGGTGCATTTAGTGAAGTCAAAATGATGAGATAAAAAGTCAAAACTCTTTTTTTTTTTGCGTTTGGAGGATTTCTAAAAGGATTTTCTTTTCTTTTTTTTTTTTTTACTAAAATGGTGACAAAAGTTTGTAGTTGTCACTATTTATAGATACATTTAATTTGACTGGTTTGACCCATTGGAGATAAAACCAGGCTGAAGAAAATGAGTATTGAGACCCCTGCAGTAGCTAGAAGTACAGATGAATCTAAAGTATTTTGTACCCTCCTAATTTAAAAACTGAATTTCACACTCATGTTTGGTGCGTTTACATAGCGCTATAAAATCTAGTAATGGAAACACCTAAATTTCGATGAAAAACA
This sequence comes from Siphamia tubifer, assembly GCA_020466265.1. Lineage (NCBI taxonomy): Eukaryota > Metazoa > Chordata > Actinopteri > Kurtiformes > Apogonidae > Siphamia > Siphamia tubifer. Next base: position 3,621,225 of record CM035792.1, on the reverse strand, counting down.
AAAACACTATCAATAGTTTTTATGCTTTCATGAGGTGTTTTTTCAGATGTTTTTTTTTTAATATCCTAATATATTGCAAAAGCGCAATGCAAACACTTTTTCCACAATTATGTCACAGCACATGACGTACATGGTCACATGATCACATTCGAGTGAAAATGTCAAAATAATTCACGAGAAAAATGCAACTGCCACTTTTAGACGGCAAACGACAGAGAAGCGCGGTGTCGTATCAAGGTTCCGTCTCCTGTTTAAAACGGCAACTGCAGTCGCTGTAACCATGACAACACCTAGATGCAACAGGTTTTGGGTGGCCATCTTCTAGCAATGAAATCATGTTAAAAACGCAAACTTTGTCAATTTTAGGGACATCACTATTGTTTTGCAAAAAACTGCAATGAATGCAGCCATTGTATTTTCAAGTACTAATACATGCTGTGATTTATCTAGCATACACAAAATATATATTAAAGTGATTTATTTATTCTGTCTATTGGTAAAGCACTATAATGACTGAGTTTTCTTACATAAATTTGTAATGGAGTTTGGTAGAAAAAAAACTAATGGCTGGACAACAGCCTGTCTGTTTTCTAACCTGATCACCTGTTCATGTTAAAATAAAGAACATAGTTACCAAAATCTGTCTAATCTGGTTGATTATCTCATTTCAACACTGTTTTTTTTTTGGTCATTTTTTTGCTGGTCTTTTTCCATCAGTCTGCCTGTCAGCCTACTGCCTACCTATTGCCTGCCTGTATTTCGCCAAACTACATGCTAGGCTCACACAACCATCTGAGTATAGTGAGCTTCAGTCCTTCTGAAAAACGAAGGAGCCAGTTGGTGTCACTGGGTGGGACTTCCCATGACTGGGCAGCGTCATGGCTGTCTGTGTCGTCTGTTGGGCACTGGGTTCCTTTTCAGATTTTTGCCATTCCCTTATAGTGTCCAGAGTGCTCTGGTGTCTCCCTAATAAGGCATTTCAGACATGCCAGAGGATTTTTCTGGAACATCTGACATGTTAAAACCCAAGTTCTGCAAACTGTGATCTACCTTGAAAATACCTTAAGTCATGGACTTTTCTTAACAAATTTCGGCAATATCAGAATATTGATTACAAATCGCAATTTTCTATTTTTTTATTATCTCTTAACGGCACTAAATAAAATATGGATGCAGTAGAAATAAGGTGTTTGTGTTGGTATTTAACAGATACAGGAAATGTCTGCCATACATGCACACATACTAAATTCAGGTGCAATTGTAGTGGTCTCTTATTTTTTTTCCAGAGCTGGATTTGTTAAAACTCTACATTTGTCTGTGTGATGATCTCCTCTCACTGGTCCCAAACCTTGGAGGATGGGCTCTAAGAGCCTGCGAGTCCAAACTGAGGGCTAACGCTCCACCACCTTGAATTTCCACCTGCCGCTGCTGGTGACCAGGTTAATGAATAAACCTACTTTAGAAACTCACACCGAAACTAACTCTAGACTTGAACACCACATTAGATAAACAATGACCGGAGCTTTCTAGAATGAATACAGCACTTAAGTTTTTTTTAACAATTCGCAACAAAACATCAACCATTAACAAAAGCCGACACCAGTATTAAGCTAAGCTGAACTTTGGAAAGGTTTGTGTGTCCGTGAACACACCGGACTGAATGCAAGATTTCCGTGTCTGTGAACACACCGGGCTGACTAAAACCTTTGGGTGTCCGTGAACACACCGGGCTGACTAAAAGCTTTCTGTGTCCGTGAACACAACCTTGGACCTGCTGGACATGGACCGGTACAGGTATTTCATGTTCAACCAGAGGAGTGTGCTGATTCTGGGGGTCCTCCAGGTGGCCTGTGCGGGACTGTGCGTGGTCTGCGGGTTCATGGATGCTGTTTTCCGGAAGAATACTCCTCTGAGCAGCAGCAGGACCCCAGTGTGGGGTGGACTGGTAAGAAAACACCTTCAAATAACACCTACCAGGAACATATAGACGTTATTTCTTATTTTGACCACTACTTAGGTCAGTGTTTTCTCCTCTTTATCACAGGTGTCAAACATAAAGGCTGGGGGCCAAATTCTGTCCCCCAAAGGGTCCGATGTGGCCCATAGGATGAATAAAAATGAAGATATTAACGGTGTAAAAATTATTTTAATTCAGGTTCTACATACAGAATAATTAGATCTACATTGAGTCAAAGCAGTAAAATATGATCAGAAATAATTAAAATTGTAGATTTTAATGGAAAAATTAGATTAAAAAGTTGAAATTCCAAGTCACTCAGTACAACCACAATTAATCCATATATAAAGTGCTCTGGATTATAAAGTGCACTGTGGTTTTTGCAGAAAATGTAAGTATTTTAAGTGCACCTTATAGTCGCATGAAATAAAGTAACAGGCCAAGAACTAATAAATGAGGTCAACTACAAAGTTTTGTCTGTTTTGGGTGTAAAAAAAATAAAATAAAATTCCATAATGAAAATGTTTTCATCCATGAACTGTACTTGAACATGAATAAATATGAATAACCTGCAATTTAACAATATTACACCTTATTTTTTTTTTTTTATTGTTTTTACATGTGTATCAGAACTTACAGATCATAAGGGGGGGGGGGGGGGTTGAGGGGTATTAACCATTTTAGATGAGTGGATGCTTTTGATCTCCAGTCCCTGTTTGGGGTTAATCTCAGTTCTGTTCTCTTGTTTTCAGATCATGGCTGTTCCAGGTGCTTTGGCACTATTTGCTTCACAAAGAAAAAACTCCATAATGGTGAGTGTCCTCTGTCCTGTCCTGTCCTGTCCTGTCCTGTCCTGTCCTGTCCTGTCCTGTCCTGTCCTGTCCTGTCCTGTCCTGTCGTCTAACAGGACAGGACTGGGGCAGCGGTGGCTCAGTTGGTAGAGCGGGTCGTCCAATGACTGAGGGGTTGATGGTTTGCTGTCCACATGTTGAAGTGTCCTTGGGCAAGACACTGAACCCTAAGTTGCTCCCATAACAACCATCTACTGGTGTGTGTGTGTGTGTGTGTGAATGGTTGAACACTACTACGACATCACCATCAAACTTTTAAACGATGTCGTCTCACCTTAAAGGTTGATCCCTGAAGTGCTTGGTGTACATAAGACCTGCACTTATTGAGAGGGTGGAGCTGGCGTTAATAATGCTGAGGTGGGGAGGCGTTCAAGTGTAGTAATAATGAAATTGCTAAACCACGCCGATAAGTCATGATGGCAGCCAGGACCATGGGAAAGATGACAACCAGAGAGTCATGTTTTTCTCCAACGTTTCTGCTGACTTTTATCAGACAGAGGAAAGTGTTCGACTCAGTGAAGAAAGAACAGACTTCCTTCTCTGTCCTGAACTATGGGATAATTCATCCTGAAAAAAATGTTCACGTGTCGTGCTATCGCCCACTTTGACGACGTATGCCTTGTGCATTTTCGTAAGATTATGAAAAGTGGTCAAAGGTAATTATCTTTGGATCAATATTTCACCAAATGTCCGTCAACAAACATTGTTGAAGGTTAAAGTGACAATTAAAAAAAAAACGCAATAGGATGAAAATGACCCACATGTCTGGTTCATTTTACTGGTTTAATGTTTAGTCAGTGAAGACACATTTACCCACTGAGACCAATAAATATGTGCAATGTGTATACTTTTATCATTTTTAAAGGGTTTAGGGGGTAGTATTGAGGGCCTTAGAACAAATCAGGCCTTTTACATGTAAAATTGGACTCTATTTACGAAAAATTCATGGTATGAAACTGCTTATGGAACAAATTTATTTGGTAAGTTGAGGTACCACTGTACTAGTATTGGCAACTTTGGTCATTTTGCAACCATACACAGAACATTTTCCTTGATTATTAATTATATGCAGTGTAATTTTTTCATTTCACACATTCATCCCAGGGGCCAGATTGGACCCTTCAGTGGGCGACATTTGGTCCCCGGGCCTTATGTTTGACACCTGTGCTCTAATATAAGAGGTTTTGTCAGAATGTATTTGTTGTCAGGTGTGTGTGCAGTTTGTCACAGTGGTGTGTGTTGGTCCTCAGGTCAGTGTGATGATGGTGGCAGCAGGACTGGCCTGTGCAGCCTCTGTGTTTGTCTCTGCTTATTCCTGTCTGACGCTCACCTACGGGGAGGACGACAAAGACGTCTTCCACCACCATGACAGTCCTCGTGTGGTATGTCTACATGTTCAAAGAGTCATGTTAATTCAGTTCCACATTTAGTCTGAAAAGGACCAGAACAGACAAATAACCATGAAAAGACCAGGACCGGTTCGGTCAATGTGGAGCCCTAGGCGAACACTAGGCGAACACTAGGCAAATACCCCTCGTTCCTTTTTGTAGAATTATAAATAATCATCTGTAAACATAGTGTCCTACATCTGATCGAGTACATACTGAGCGTCCATGAATAATCAACGTAAATGTCAAGTTTAGTGATTTATTTACCGTATTTTCCACACTATAGGGCACATTAAGTGAAGTTAAACATTCACAATAACTCGCAACCTTGTTGAGTTGTAACATGGAACAACACACACTCTTATTCTGTGAAATCAAACTATAAAAGCGTCCAAATTATTCAATAAAAAGTAAAACTTATTCAATAAAAAGTCCAAATTATTCAATAAAAAGTCAAAATTATTCAATAAAAAGTCCAAATTATACTACAAAAAGTCAAAATAATGTTATAAAAAGTCAAAATTATCCAACATATAGTCAAAATTAGGAGATAAAAAGTCAAATTGCAAGTTACTAATCCATATATAAAGCACACTGATTTTTGGAAAAAATGTAAGTGTTTTAAGCGCACCTTATATTCTGGAAAGTACGGTAGGACTGTGGGACTCAGCGCTCCAAAGACATCTGGTGTCGTAGGCCTAGTGTAACACCACTAGACCTATACATGGAATTAATAGTTGTACTGATAGCGTGGCTAAGCTAGCATAGACCATGAGAATGTGACAACTACAGCAGCAGACATGTTTGTTTAGTTCTGTTTAAAGCTGTGGTTTTTGGTTACGTAACAACTGGACGAGTGAACTGATGCCGTAGGTGAGTGTTGAAGGGGTGTCCCCATTTATAGGGGTTGATTTTCAAGCCCTACCCCTGATAGAGCTGTTTGAACGGGTAAGGGGTGAAATGGATTCAGCCATAATCTTGCCACATTGGGTTTTGGTCTTCCCTTAGACGTTTGTGCTGCATCGTATGGTGAAGGCGGCCAATGCCACCCTCCTGATGACCAGCATGGTCAGCATGTGTCTGTCCTCTATCATCATGTTCATGGGCTGCAGGAGCCTGCCCTGCTGTGGCTGCTACGACTCAAGAACAGGACTGGTAAGGAAGAACACCGCCGCCTTTAAAGTAGGGCTGGGCTCATCCAGCCATACATCCATCCTGTACATCCATCCATTCATCCATCCATACATACATCCATCTATCCATTCATCCATCCATCCATCCATCCGTCCATCCATCCATCCATCCATCCATCCATCCATCCATTCATCCATCCATCCATCCATCCATCCATCCATCCATCCATCCATCCATCCATCCATCCATCCATCCATCCATCCATCCATCCATCCATCCATCCATCCATCCATCCATCCTGTACATCCATCCATACAGACATACATAGCTAGCCTACTAACAGGTTGTCGTTTTTAAAATTATGACATGAAAAATCTAAATAGTGAGATTTAAAAATGAAAATTGTGAGATAAAAAGTCAAAATTCCAGATAATAAAAAACAACCAGAATTAATCCATATATAAGGCGCACTGTGGTTTTTGGAGAAAATTAAAGTCTTTTTAGGTGCCCCTTATAGTCCAGAAAATACAGTACTTTGTTTCCACAGTTGTATTTCAGAATCTCTATCGCCCAGCCATCATCAGAAAACGACTGTGGTTCAGTTGGTAAATATCGACCTTTATGGGGAAATGCTGTTTGTTGCAGGAGACTCTTGTTCCTCAGTGTGACCCCCAGGACACAGAGATGGTGTGCACATGGACAGGTACCTGTACTCAACGCTTCCACCTGCAATGACATTTTATCACTTGACCAAATCAAATTTGGTAAAGTATGTTTGTGCTCGTTTCTGGAGAAAATTGTTTTTTGTCTACATCACCAGTATGGGATCTATTTTTGTGGATCCAGGTCAAAGGTCAATAAAGATATAAAAAAATTGGTCACTGTCCAGTACTTGAACAGTTTAAATGTGATTGATTACAAACTTCTTGAGTATATATAGATTTGATATTGGGTTCATCACACTTAATATTAGACTGAAAAAGACTTGACCTTCATGGTCAGCGCCCAAGGTCAATGTTGACCAAAAATTATCGATAATTCAAATCCTATTATGATTGAACATTTAATTGAGTAGGACAATGGAACTGGACATATTTGACCCAAAGTTTTTGGTCAAGGTCAAAGTATCCAGAAAGGTGAAAAAAATATTCTTGTTATGAAGATTTCAACTTAAAAATATTTGTTCCTTCCATGATGAAAGTCCTTCTCTATACATGATGTCTGTTTGTCTAATTGTGATGACACCATTGAAAGTACGACAAAATAACATAAGAATGATACGTTATTTATCCAGCTTCGAAATGTGCATTACCCACTTATATCTTGATATCATCAACATATAACTCGATGTCCTTGACATTTATGTCATTTGAATATGATTTGATTTGGTCAAGTATTGTGCTATGTACAACTTTTCATTTTATTTATTTGTGTCTTTCTGTAGGCGGGACAATGCACATTAATGAACACATTTATAACTTTAATTTCAGTATAAACATGTAAATATGCCAGAGTTAGCGTCAGTGCTAATTTGTTAATTTTCATCTTGCAGTCCCCACTTTGTGAATAAATAAATAAATAAATAACGGAGATCAGTACACTGTACTGTAAGGATGTCAAAATTAACACAAAGCAGATGAATGCATCCTAATTAATCTGTCTAATTTCAATGCAATTTAATGGAACAGTTGTTTTTTTGAAAGTCTTTCATAAACATGTTAACTGTACACACACACACACACACACACACACACACACATCTGTGTGTGTCCTAAATGTTCTGTCCATATCCACTAAACTCAGTTCCATGGCCCAATAAAACATCATCTACACACTAACTCACTTTTACAGGCTTTATTTTTTTATTTTTTTTACATTTTTCCTGCTTAAGTAAATATTATTTCATCCATAGAAAAAAAAGCTGTTTTACTTTTTACTTTATTACAGCTGAGAAGTTGTAGTTTTTTTTGTTCCTTTTCTTTCAGTAAAGCAGTTGAATCAGTACTTTTAGTATATTTTTTTTAGTATATTTTTTCACACCAGTAGCTGAACTTTTTCTATTAAAAATACAGAATATTCAGTATACTTTGACCACCTGTGATTATTGTCTATTTTTCTATCAGCAGGAGGAGGTGATGACAAACTCTTCAACTCTCCCATCTATCAGAAGACCAGTGAAAAAGAGGAGGTGTCGTCCAGGCTCCCCCCATACAGCAGACTGACCTCAGAACAGCCCTGACACTGCACAGGTGAATGGATCACATGACTGAGTTTCTACTGATACTGACTGTGCAAAAATCTGAAGGAAGGAGGAAGCTGGGAAGAATATTGACTGAGTTGGAAGTAGCACTTTGGATTCTGGACCTCAGTAAAAAAGTATGACGTAAAACCACAGGTGTCAAACACGAGGCCCAGGGGCCAAATCTGGCCGTTGGGATGAATTTTTTAAAATTCAAAAATACACATTAAGATATTAATAATAATTTGATTTCAGGTTCGACATTCAGATCAATTCAATCTGAAGTGGGTCACACCAGTAAAATGCTATTATAATAATCTATAAATATATCTATAATGTGCACTGTCAATGAATGTTTTTTTTAAGGTTTTTTCACATTTTTTACATTAAGTGAAGCTAAACAGTCACAATAACTGCCAACCATGAGTTATAACACACTCTTATTCTGCTAAATCAAACTGTAAATGCTTTTCTCCATAGCAACAGTCTCTATGGTTACTTCCTGCCCTTCAGCTGAAATGGTGACATCATCATAGTCATGTGACTGAAACTGACCTATTGACAAAAACCACACCAACATCTATCTGAACAAAAACAATACAAAAAAAAAAAAACATTCAGAAAATTTTCGTGTGCAGTGTTATTTTATTGAAACTTGTTACAGATCACAGATCTACTTTTGAAAATGTTCAGGTTACACATGACACATCTGGTTCTGGCATTTATTTCCCTTCTGTCGTGTGAAGACAAGTGAAGCATTTTAATAATTTTACATTTTCTGACAGATACAGATGCATTATTGTTCACGGCTGCAGATAACAATAGTGAGGTGGAGGAGGAAGGTCGGTGGGTGGATGAGGAGGGGGTGTTTTCTGTTCATTTATCAAAAACAAAGAACACTTGAACAGAACAAAACAGCAGCCAAATGTGGAATAAAATACCCACGAAACATGTTCCCTGTCACTGTGCTTGTGTTGTTCCTGTCCTGAGAGAAGTCTGCATCACAGGATCAGGGGAGGGGCTACAGAGCCAGGGGAGGGGCCACAGGACCAGCTGTAGCCATATCAAGTTGTTATATAACGGTGACATGCTCAATTTTGCATCACAAATGCATACAGAAGTTAGTGTAGTGATAGAAAACAACTTATTTTTGTAATAATAAATATGGCAAATCAGGTAAAGTGTGCTCAAAGGGGGGTGGGGTTTGTTGTGCTGGAACCACTTGTTTTCTTCCATCTAAATAATAATAATGGATTGGATTTGTTTTGCACTTTTTTGTCCACCCAAAGTGATTTACATTATTGATCGATTATTCATTCACTCTCACATGCTCCCTCTGGTGGTGGTAAACTACATATGTATCCAGTTGTCCTGGGACAGACTGACAGGGACAGATTTTGGGTTTTTGTTAGGAGACGCTTCAATAAACCAACAGATTCTGAAAATAATCAGAAATAAATCTTAATAATTACAACCCACAATCCATGTACAGTCATTTATAAAGCTAATAATAATTACATTTCTATAGCACTTTTCAAGGCACCCAAAGCGCTTTTCCATTATTGATCCATTATTCATTTACTCTCACATGCTCCCTCTGGTGGTGGTAAACTACATATGTTTCTGGCAGCCATTTTGCGCCTAGGGTCCCTCCGACCACCACCAAACATTCACACACACTCATACACCAGTGTGAGTGACACTGGAGGCAAGGAGGGTTAAGTGTCTTGCCCAAGGACACAACGGACGGACTGACGAGAATAGAGTGGGAATCAAACACGATGACCCGCTCTACTAACTGAGCCATGGCCGCCCTTAGCACAAGTCATGGAAAAGCGACCTTTCTTCATATCGGTTTACGTGTTTGATTGTGAGACTGTTTAGTACAGGGGTCTCAAACGTGCGGCACGGGGACCAAATGTGGCCCACCACAGGTTCCAATGAGGCCCCTGGGCTGAAGAGCATAATAACCTTTAAAAAACAAATGATATTTTCTTCTCCGTTCACAGTTTTATTTTTGTCTTAGTGGAAAAACTAATGTTAACTTATGTATCGATTCAATGTAGCCTGTGTATAAACAAAATACAACTACATTTTAAATAAATTTTTGACTTTAGTTTTTACTCTTGCAATAGGTATTGTATTTATTGTTTTAAAGGTGTTATGTAACTTTCTATGTTTGCAAATGTTGTTGAACCACTGAAACTTGATTTGAAGAAAATCACAAATGAAATTGAAATCACAATATCTGTCAGGAAAATTGCAATTAAGTTTTTTTTTCTTAAAATCGTTCAGCCCTAGGCAGAACATTATTAAAATTGCCCTTATTCTCCTTATGAAATGTCACTTTTTTTCCCAGGTTATTCACATCTTTTTCATTTGGATACCTTATCGAAAACTTAGGCTGAATGTCATGGCACCCCTTCCCCTCTGTTTTACACATCCACATGTAGGGGTAGGGGTGTCTCATTTCAGGTTAAGGCAGAGGGGAAGGGCTTTATACCCCTTCAAAATGAGATTTTCCAGAGGTACACTCCAAAACAGAGGGGTATGAGAAATTTCCCAGAATACAATGGGAATCCTTTTAAACATCTACAAAAGTAGTACACAAATGTAGTATTTTCGTTGTGGTAACTGCTGTATTGTATAAAGTTTGACATTGTCGTAATGGTAATTTCTCCATAAAATGCACATGGAAAAAAAAACTATTTACATAAACTGAGTAATCGGTAGATTCGACACAGATATTAGTAAAAATATCCACTGTCATTTTTGGTTACATAACTACTGGAGGAACGAACTGCTGACATAGGCGACCGTTGAAGGGGTGTCCCAATTCAGAGCCCTACCCCTTGTAGCTCCGTTTGAAGGGGTAAGGAGTAGGGGTAGGACTAAGGGGTGAAATGGGATTTTCATAATTTATGAGGGCTTTTTTTGCACTAAAACAGAAAAAATTTGGAATTTGTTATTACCTCCACCAGGTATTAAATTCGAGGCCATTTGTTTGTCAGTAGGATTATGCAAAAGGTTCTGAACCGAGTTTGGTTTTAAAAAATTTCAGCATGCGTTGGGAGTGTCACAAGGAACAAATGACTAAATTGTGGTGGTGATCTGGAGAGATCACTTTGACATTTATTTACCACAATGTAAAACTCTTTATAGGTTATCATGCTGTTAGCCTAGCCATGCTCTCCCTATTACATATACAAGTCTAGGAACACTTCATAGTCAGGGGAGGCGGAGCTAAAAGGTTGTCTTTCAAATCTTCTGTATGCAATAGGACGGTACTATAACCAATCAGTGTAATCTTTAGGATGACGTGGTTAGATGTCGGAAAGTTCATGGAGGAGTCCAGAGAAAGTTAGGAATGACTAAACAAAATGGTGGATTATGGAGCTGAACGACTGTTGTCGCTTCTGTAAAAATAATTTAAAGTTGGCTGACATTTTCCCACATTCTTCACTCATCTTTGATAAAAGGAAATCTACACCTGTTGTTGTACTTCTATGGTTGTTTCTCTCTGAATCGTCACAGCATCACATTGTTACGTCCGCCCTCTGACTCTATACTTCACTGTGATTGGTCGACCAGTTTCAAAGAAATCTAGCCAAAAGTGACATTGAGCGAAACTAGACTACTACAGTAGCACATTAGATTTGCTGCTGCTAGGAGGGTCTAGCGCGGCTAAGCTACTGGTCTGGTCCACTGTAGATCAAACTGGACTGAATGTGACCCCTGAAACAAAATGAGTTTGACACCCTGTGTTTAATTGAATCCAAACGTCTCCATCTTGGCTTTAGTTTGAGCTCAGGATCTCGTCCCTCAGCAGCTACTGCAGCCCCAGCTCCTGGCCCCGCTGGCCCCGCTATCCCTGGCCCTGCTCAGGTTGACCATGTCTCCTGATCCACCCGGCGGCTGGCTCAACGCTAAAGGCTTCTGGGATTTCAGCTTGTGAGCCACCGTCATAAAAATAGCCTCAACATGGTCACTGTTTTTGCAGCCTCCGTCATCGTTGCCGTTCGGATTCTTTGCCGACGTTTCAAACAATGGCATGGAGTGGGCGTCTGCAAACTGCTGCGCCACATCCGTACCCACTTGAACGGAGTCTTGAAGGTCACACTTGTTCCCCACTAGGATCCGAGGCACTTCCGTGCCCAAAGCATGCTGCTTACACTCCTCTATCCAGGCAGGAAGGCTGCGGAAGCTCACTGCGTTGGTAACGTCGTAGACAAAAACGACGGCGTGGACGTTGCGGTAGTAATGCTGCACCATGGACTTCCTGAAGCGCTCTTGACCCGCGGTGTCCCACAACTGGATCTGTGGGACACAAGGGGGGGCACATTAGTCAGGGACAAAAACAACTGCAGTTATTTAGAATGTTAGGTCTACATGTTTAATTTACACATTTAAAATGTTCAACCTAAATGTTTAAAATGTCAAATCTACATGTTTAAAATTTATAATCTTTTTTTTCTTAAAAAGATCAAACAAAAAGATTTTTTTTTGTCATCCTAGTCCACATCTAGTCTTATCCTCTGCTGCTGCTGCTTTGTTTTGGCGGTTTGTGGTAGTGACATTACTATAGCAATTTACGATATGATGATGTCATCGAAAGGCCATTCTGTCTGGAAACACACGCCTGAGAGGACCGGGATAAATCACAGCCCGGTCAAAAGTAGTTTCCCCCAAAACCCAAAGATTCAGATAATGGAAACACACCTAATGATCTTCAGGCCCGGTGGCCATGTTTCTTTCGGTTAAGATAAATTTTCCGTCATTATCTGTGTATCATTCCTTCTTTTGTTTTTCAACTGCCATTCAAAAACAAAAAAATAAAAAGGAGATATAGGAGGAGATATATATATATATATATATATATATATATATATATATATATATATATATGCCTGGTTTTTCATATTTCGATTTTAGGCTCAGCTCATTATATACGAAAAAGAAAAACGGGCTACTTGATTAAATTTAATTTTTATATTTAATATTATTAACGTGACCCGGAAGTACTGCTCACAGGAGTTCGGGTGGCGAGTTAGAACTCCCGGCTCACATAAATACAACCAGTTTTTCTATTCCATATTTTTGATCTGAGCTTAAAATTTTTTTCATTGGCAGTTGAAAAACGAAAGAACAAATGATACACTGATTAATCAGTATTAATTTTTTTTATTTGGAAACAAAGAAACGAGTTGGGTTTTTTTGTTTTATTTTAAAACACGAATTAACAAATGATACGCGGATTTTTTTTTACGAAATTAAGTTACGAGTTGAAAGTGGCCAAACAGTAATTTACTACGTCATCACGTCACAGAAGGACGTATTTTGACCACTTTCTTCCATCTGAGAAAGTGTATTGAAGACAGTGTTCCTAACTTCTCATTTCGTAGATGTAATTTTTAATGTAACTTTTCCATTCGTGTTCTTACACATTATAAAGTACAAATACACTCATTTTACAGTTTGACAATATTTAGCCTATTTTATGCTCAACTACAACCAAATATTTACGCGTTACTTTTCTGTGAAGACGATTAATTTTGTCCAAAATGACAGAATACTTGTCACCATCAGTTTAATGTAATGTCCGAACCTTGATTTTCTCGCCGTCAATCTCCACCAGCCTCTCCCTGAAGTCCACCCCGATCGTGGCCTCGGTCTTCTCCGGGAACTTTCCGGCACAGAACCGGTAGGTGAGGCACGTCTTCCCGACCCCCGAATCTCCAATCACGATTATTTTAAAGATGCGAGTCCTCGGCGGCGGAAGAGTGGAGCTCGTGAGAGAGCCGGAGAATTCCACCGAAGAGCCCAAATCCGCCATCTCATCCGGCGGAGGGTGGATGTTGAACAGGGGGAGCCGTGTGGAGGAGCCGCTCCTCTGCGGTGGTTCCGCCTGGACCGGGACCGGAGCGTCAGTCACGGTGAACACGACAACAGCTGCTGTCCTCTGTCATCATTTAAAAACAAACACTAGACTCTGGTGTGTCCACCAGTCAACAGCAGATTTCTAATGACATTAGTAAAACACTGCATCCCAGTAAACACCCCAGTTCTCAGCTGTGAAGCCACGTGTAGTCTCGTCGCTTCTCGCGAGATAACACGTGGCGTGCAGTTGTTGTGCCCATAGAGGTATATACATAGAAGCCTCATTGACTGCAGTCACATACTGGGGCAGTGGGCCTGCAGGACGGCCATCTGGGATCGGGTCTACTCGCTCCTACTTCCATAGAGGAATTAACTTTAATTGTAATAAAGTTTGACATAAACCGCTGAATTCTCAAGCAATATTGACGGGGTTTGTAACAAACCCCTGACATGCTAGATAGATAGATATACATTTTAAAAACAAAATGTTAAAGTGTGCTCAGGTTTTTATTGACTTTGCATTTACAGCATTACATTCGTTTTCATTGATGGTACTAAAATGTAAGAAACAAACATTTAAGGACGTTTTTCGCTTCAGAAAGTGTACTGTACTAAACATTAAGACAGAAAAGAAAAGTGACATTAGCTTTCATTTGCTTATGAAGACGTGAATGATAGAAATGTATTAATTATTTATCCAGGTCACACATACAGTATACCTTTTGTAAATTAGTTGACTCCCTCTTTCAGATGGACAGTTTGGTTACCGATAAACAGCTGTAATACACAGGATGATGGAGAGGTGGTTAGATCATAGGTAGACACTGATGTGGTTCTATCAGTCTTGTCGGCGTTTATTTCATTCTTACTATGACAACATGCGTTCAATATATTATTCCTTACATACATCTTACCTGTTAAAAGTAATCATATGGGCTCTTGTGTCCTGACAGAGCTCATTAGCTCATCCATAAACTGAATAAAGTCCAGCATCTTTGGTGAAGCTTCTGCTGTTTAAATAACTATACTGGAGTCAGAGGGAGAGAGTGTGTGTCTTTAGTGTTGAATGGCAAAACCAGCACTGTAAAATATATTAGAGAACCTTGAATAGTAGCTACACGCGTGACGTTTCTAAAAAAATCAAACAGTTTAGCAATCAGTTTAAGATTCAGCTTTAGCTCTTTCCTTTGTACATGTCTATGCACAGCTGCCTCCCCTGGCCCCGATGCAAGATGGCGGCGGCGCGGGACACCTCTGACAACCTATGTCAGAGTATGTATCACCTGCTCAGTTCGTTTCACCTGTGACCGTGGAACATTATTTCAACGTTTTATCTCATTTTAGGACGTTTATATCGTAATTGAGACTTTTTAAAAATATATCTGAATTGTGACTATTTATCTCATAATTTTGACATTTTATCTCACAATTTAAATTTTTAATCTGACTTTCTGTCTCATAATTGTAACTGTGACTTTTTATCTCATAATTATACATTTCTTATCTTCATATTCTTGTTATAACGTTTTATATCAATACATTTCTTATCTCACTATTATGACTTTTTATATCATATTTATGATTTTTTTTTAAATCTAATAATTTGGACTTTGTTTTTTTTACGCCCTCCAGAGGACAAACATGCATTAGTGGGTTTCAGGAAACAGATGAAGGGCGGAGCCACATTCTACAGACCCAGGATAATTTCCCCAGAAACGAAAATACATGTTCTTCCCTTTTTGTCGGTGATCAGAGAACCACACATGGATTTACAGAACCAGAACACTTCTATACGACACCTGTGACAACCCAACACTTTCATATCAAACAGGAAATAGATCAGAAGGCGGAGCCATATTCCACAGCCCCAGGTTCAAAGTTCATTCCAGTGTGATGAGATCTGTAGATGTGTGTGTGGAACCGTGGAATAAACCTTAAAACCATTTCTTCACATCTGTTTCCAGTCTTAGAAGAGTCTCTGACAAACAGTGGTGAGTCCAAATGAGCTGAACCACAGCTCCAACTACAAACACACAATGTACAACTATGTTCATTTCACAACAACTGAAATGGTTCCTGTCACTGACCCACATGGATAAACCAACACTGTATACGATATTTTCCGCACTATAAGGCATACTGCCATTGAATGGTTTAATGTTGATTTAATTTAGTGTTGTTTTTCATATACAAGGTGCACCGGACTACAAGACGCATTAAGTTAAGTCAAAATCATGAGATAAAAAGCCAAGATCTTCAGATAAAAAGTCAAAATCATGAGATAAAAAGTCAATTATGGGATAAAAAAAGTCAAAATTATGAGACCAAAAAATCTAAATCATGTGATTAAAAAGTCAAATTTATCAAATAAAAAGTCAATTATCAAATAAAAAGTCAAAATTATTTAATAACTCAAAATTCCAAGTCACTAAGCACAAACAGAATTAATCCATATATAAGACGCACTGTCATTTTTTGACAAAATTAAAGTCTATTAAGTGTGCCTTATAGTCAATTCAATTCAATTCTTTATTTCGGACACAGCAGCGGTCCATAAAAAAAAAAAAAAAACAGGATACATGGACACACATACACATATACACAGAACAAATACATTTTCCAATATCATATAATTACATACAGGCTAAAACGCCAATGCCTCCAGAGCCTTGAGGTGAACCTAACTGTACTCAGGGCAGGATATATTCAATATTATATATAATATAATATTAATCAATATTTCAGACTTGTATCTGTTGTTTTCGTCCACAGATATGGCTGCTGCTGCTCCTGCTGCTGCTGCTGCTGCCGCTGCCGCTGCCGGTCCAGTCCGATCTAAAGCTCAGTTCTTGTGTTCCATCTGTGAGGAGGTCTTCACTGATCCAGTTAGCACACCATGTGGACACAACTTCTGCAACTCCTGCATCTGTGAACACTGGAGGGTTAATGTCCCGTGTCAGTGTCCCACATGTAAAGAGGATTTTGACACTAAACCAAAGCTGAAGATAAACACCTTCATCTCAGAGATGGTGGGTCAGTTCAGACGCGAAGAACAGAAGAAGACAGAGGCTGAAATCGAACAGATGATCCTGGAGAGACGAGTGAAGATCCTGGAGATCCAGTGCTCGGTGGAAGTGGGTAAGAACGTCGCAGACCGAGAGGCAGCAGAAGGTGTTCAAGTCTTCACTGCTCTGATGGAGTCTGTTCAGAAAGGTCTGAACCAGCTGATTGAAGACATCCAAGACAAGCAGAGGACCAATGAGAAGCAGGCTGCAGGCTTCATCAAAGAGCTGGAACAGGAAATCTGTGAGCTGGAAAAAAGAAGCACTGGCTCTGGCCGTGAAGACCACCTCCAGTTTGTCCAGAAGATCACATCTGCAAAAACTGCTCCATCCACGAAGACAAAGGTCGGCGTCGGTCCACCGTCCTACGAGGGGACTGTGGTGAGAGCTTTGTCTGAGCTGGAGAAGAAACTCACAGAGGAGAAGAAGAAAGCGGTTGAAGCTGAGCTGAGGAGAGTCCAACAGTACGAGGTGGATCTGGTTCTGGATCCAGATACGGCGCATCCTAAACTCGTCCTGTCTGATGATGGAAAACAGGTTCATCATGGTGATGGATGGAAGAACCTTCCAGACAAACCGCAGAGGTTCTCTAGTCCGTGCATCTTAGTGAAGCAGAGTTTCTCCTCAGGCAGGTTCTACTACCAGGTTCAGGTCAAAGGAAAGACTGACTGGACTTTAGGAGTGGTCAGAGAGTCCATCACCAGGAAAGGAAAGATCAATGTGAGTCCTCTGGATGGATTCTGGACCATCGGTTTAAAAAACGTAAACCAGTATTATGCTTGGGCTGATTCTTCTGTTCGTCTGTCTGTGAAGTCTGGTCTTCAGAAGGTGGGGGTGTATGTGGACTATGAGGAAGGTCTGGTCTCCTTTTACGATGTAGACTCTTCAGTTCTCATCTACTCCTTCATTGGCTGCTGCTTCAAGAATAAACTCCTCCCATTCTTCTGTCCACGTTTTAATGACAGTGGTACAAACTCTGCTCCTCTGATCATCACTCCTGTCAAACACTGACGAACAAACTCATCAAATGTTCAGATTTTCTCTAATTTACTGGATTTATTAAATATGTTTAGTGTTAAAATACCGTTTTAATGTGTAGCAATTTCTATCAACATGCACTTAAAGGGATCGTCTGGAGTAAAAATCAGTTTAGGTCATTTTTTAGATGACTGGGTGTACATACATATATTTGACATCAAAGTCACACCATTTGGATGAACATTTAGATTTTGTTGTTTTGAGCCAAACTGTGTTAACATGAAAGTGATTAGGACATGTCTTTTTTGCTGACATGAACCGTTATTTTCAGACTAACTTTTCTAAAGTTCTAAACAACATCACACTTCAGTGGTAGTAAGTAGAGGGTCCCTAAAGACAAACCCAAGTGTCCTGAGGTCTTCATGTCCTCAGATAGTGTGTCCACAGTCACTGATCTACACACATAGACCTGTGGATTCATAAGACATTTTAGGAGGAAGTCTGAAATAGTCGATTGCCAAGTGCAGTTAGGCGCTCTGGAAATTCACAATTTTGTTACTTTTTTTTAAAAACAACAACCTGTTAGTCAGCTAAGCTTTGCTGTTGCATACAGCTTAATTTCAATTTGTAATGAAATACTGGACTAGGTTTTTTAAAGTGAGCTAAGGTGGGTGGATGACACAATATCACAGGGATCATAAGACCCTTTTTCAGAAAAAAGGGTCCTATGATTCCCAGTCACATGGGAAATGTATAACCCCATAGGACCTTTTTAAAAATAATAAGGGTCCTATGTTCCCCGACCCAACCAGGGAACATAGAACATAGGATTTAAGTTAAAATATAGTATAAGTTATTTTTTGTGCTTACTTTACTGCTTGTTTTTCTGTTTCCTATGAATTGGTAACACTATGCGGTTGCAGGACCAGCTTTGGTCATGGAGAGACGAAGCAAACCTGATTTTTTTGCTTTGATATGTCCTTGTGATATTACAATAAAGCTATTGTGACAAAAGCCTCAATATCAGTCATTGAGCTGTGAGTTGAGGAAAACTGCTGGTCATCTGCCTGTTATCTATCTATCTATCTATCTATCTATCTATCTATCTATCTATCTATCTATCTATCTATCTATCTATCTATCTATCTATCTATCTATCTATCTATCTATCTATCTATCTATCTATCTATCTATCTATCTATCTATCTATCTATCTATCTATCTATCTATCTATCTATCTATCTATCTATCTATCTATCTCTATCTATCTGTCTGTCTGAAAATGCTTTTACTTTACTTTTTGCATTTTGACTTAATATTTTGTTTTTATAATTTTCTTTATTTTAGAACTAAAATTAAATGCTCGTTTTCTTTCTTTTAATACTCACATCTGAACGGAAAATGAAATGTCAAAAGCATACGCTGACGAGTGACTCATCTAACTGATATTAACGATCTTGGGTTTTGAAGGTAGTGACTATAATTATTGAGGAGCCCGTGCAGGTAGTTGAACCAATATCATACTGTTAGAAAATCTTTAATTTCACTTTAACAGTTAAAAGAAAAACGTTTTTATTCGTTTTTATTTTTTTCTTCATTTTAGAATGAAAATTAAACGCTCGTTTTCTTTCCTTTAATGCTCCTCTGAACGGAAAATTAAATGTCCCAAGCATACGCTGACGAGTGACCTATCACGCTAACATTAAAGATCTTGGGTTTTGAAGGCGGTGACTGTAAACAGAGTGGTGCTCGTGCCGACAGACTCCTCTATTCAAACATGGCAGACGTTCCTTCTAAACGTCAAATTGGCGGAGATGAAATAAATGAAACATCTCAGAAAGTCAAACGGGTCAAAGCTGATAACGAGTCTGACAATGGTCCAGGAGCACATACTGGGGAGAGCGAAGAAAATGTTTTGTGTGGCTTCGAAACATCTGCCGTTTTGAGTGATTCTGCGCGCGAGAAAAATATCTTTGTCCATGGAAAGGTCAGTCACACTCGGACTAAGCGAACCGTTCTATTCTGGGATATTTAAATGCAACGGCGCAGTTAAAAGGAACATGCAAAGTCACAGAAAAGTGGTGTTTTATATCAATACAATGCAGTCAAAGTGTCACCGTAGAACGTAACCTTAACTTCCGCCGGTTTATTTCAAAATAAAAGTCCCTTAATAGTCGGCAATAGGGAGCCTAAGTGACGCGGTTCTATTTCCGGTCGATAATACTTGTTTAAAACACTTTTTTCAGCAGTTGTTGTTGATGATGAAGAGACAATGAACATTTATCAGCACCGACGTATGCCCAACAATCTGACATTTGTCACGTAATTGTTTTTCTTTTACTCTCACACCATAATAACAAAAGTACCCGCCCAAAATGTTTTGATTACACTTCATCCAGGGATAGTTAGTATAAAGAGTCACATGTAAACATCTACCATGAGAAACACCGAAATATGAACGTCCACACACGCGGACGTGAAGAAAATATGAACGGGTTTGTAAAAATATGAAAACGAGGTTGAACATGGGGATTTCCCTTCCATCATAGGTGGGATTCCTACAAACGTCACGGAATCCTCTACCCAGCGCCCCTTTTCCTGGACCATCGATTGAACAAGCCAAATCAGCGCTAGCATGCTTGTGTGCAGAAATTAATACCTGCCGATTGTACAGATTGTAACATTCCTATTAGCACAGCTGCTCCACACACACACACACACACACACACCAAAACCTAATAATTTGTTGATGTCCCTCGACCATTGAATTTAGACTCAGATTGTTTACATGAAACTGTCTAACATGTCCTCACCAGCTTGCAGGCCAGGAGGCTGTCATGATCTTGGAGAAGACCCCCATCAGAGAGGACAGTCTTGCTGAGCTCCTGAGAGGTTCCAGGTTGAATCTGGAGATGAGAAATGACATCTACAGCACATATCGACTGCAGCCCCCTCCTCACCTCAATGGTACGGTCATTTAAAAAAAAAATTTCCGGCTGCTGCTGTGAACTGTTTTTAATGTTGGAGATCTTGTTTGTTTGTCCTTTGCAGAGATCAAGACTACAGTAGTGTGTCCTGCTACAGAGAAACATGTGAAGAAATACCAACGTCAGGAGAGTTTCCTAGTGGAGGAAAGAGGGGACGATTATCAGTCCATCACTCTGCCCTACATCCAGCAGCAGAGTTTCAGTGTCCAAGTCAGTGTTATGTGGTTTCACTATAAATGTCCGTGTTTGCATCATACCACAGTAAATGACATGAAGGGTTGTTGACATCATTATCACCTTCCAGTGGGTTTACAATATCTTGGAAAAAAAAGCAGAGGCTGATCGGATCGTGTATGAAGATCCAGACCAGACGGTTGGATTTGTCCTTCTGCCAGATTTCAAATGGGATCAGAAACAGGTGAGACACGACAGAAGAACCAGGAAAGATTTCAAACACTTTACACGAGGGCTGTCAAACGCATTTTAGTTCAGCCGCCACATTTAGTCTAATATGGTATAAAATGGGCCAGACCAGTCAAATAAGAGAAATGTTAGGATAAAACCGTATAAATGACATCAACTCCAAATGTTGGAGTTGAAAAAAAAACATAGGAAAAGGAGGAGTCATCAACTCCTATGTTTTTGAGCAAAGTAACAACATTCCATAATGAAAATGTTTACATCTATGAACTGTACTTGAACATAACATGAACAAATATTAACAGCCTGAAAAATCACTGCAATATTAACAATATTGTGCTTTAGTTTATCACCAGTTAGCAAAACATAGAAGTTCTGAGTCCGCTTTGATGAAGTGCTGTTGAAGTGTGGATGCTTTTGATTCAGGTGTTGTTGCAAATAAGGCAGTGCTAGGCTAATGCTAATCTATTTTTCTGTAGGCACACTGTTGTCTGCCTTACGCACTGTAAAATGGTCCCAAACTTCTACTATTGACTAACTAACTATATTTTAAAGAGTACAGAAACAGTCCAGACCAGATGCACCTGTTCCGTAGCGTGTTTGAAAATGGTCACCAAAAATGTACGTCTTGGATCAGCATATTTTTTTGATTGGCGATCAGGCTATTTTTAGGTTGGCAGCTGATCGATCGGCGTGACTCTACCTGATATCATTAAAATGTGTATGAAGTTGCTTCTATTCAGTTTCCAGATTCAAAGGTTTTAATAGACTTTTCTACTTCTGCCACTGCTTGTCTTTCTTCTAGGTGGATGACTTATACCTGATCGCCATTTCACATCAGCAGGGAATTAAAAGCCTCCGAGATCTGACTTCAGAGCACATACCACTGCTTCAAAATATCTTACAGAAAGGAAAGGTGAGGACACAACCATGGTTTTGGACGAATTAGGCTGAATCCCATTTCACCCCTTACCCCTTCAAACAGAACTATAAGGGGTAGGGCTTGAAAACCAACCCCTATAAATAGGGACACCCCTTCAACACTCACCTACATCATCAGTTCACTTCACCAGTTGTTACGTAACCAAAAACCACAGCTTTAACCAGAAGTAAACAAACATGTCTGCTGCTGTAGTTGTGATTCTCCTGAGATATGAACATATTTTTACTAATATCTGCGTCCAATCAGAGAAGTGCTATGCATCGACTGATTACATATCCTTTTGTTTATTTAGTGTCACAGAGACAATAGAGCTGGAATTACTGAACATAAATTCACACAACATAAACTGAAGTCTTTACAATATACCTATAGATTACTGATATTAATGATAATATACCTGTAGATAACTGATATTAATGATAATATACCTGTAGATAACTGATATTAATGATAATATACCAGTAGATAACTGATATTAATGATAATATACCTGTAGATAACTGATATTAATGATAATATACCTGTAGATAACTGATATTAATGATAATATACCTGTAGATAACTGATATTAATGATAATATACCTGTAGATAACTGATATTAATGATAATATACCTGTAGATAACTGATATTAATGATAATATACCAGTAGATAACTGATATTAATGATAATATACCTATAGATAACTGATATTAATGATAATATACGTGTAGATAACTGATATTAATGATAATATACCTGTAGATAACTGATATTAATGATAATATACCTGTAGATAACTGATATTAATGATAATATACCTATAGATAACTGATATTAATGATAATATACCTGTAGATAACTGATATTAATGATAATATACCTATAGATAACTGATATTAATGATAATATACGTGTAGATAACTGATATTAATAATAATATACCTGTAGATAACTGATATTAATGATAATATACCTGTAGATAACTAATATTAATAATAATATACCTGTAGATAACTGATATTAATGATAATATACCTATAGATAACTGATATTAATGATAATATATGTGTAGATAACTGATATTAATGATAATATACCTGTAAATAACTGATATTAATGACAATATACCTGTAGATAACTAATATTAATGATAATATACCTGTAGATAACTGATATTAATGATAATATACATGGAAATAACTGATATTAATGAAATGTAAAACTGATCATCTAGTTTTACTAATTTAACAGGTTTGAAAAACTGCTCATATTTAAAATACAAAACTTAGTTTCCCTCAAGAAAGACAAAATAAAAGATAAAAAATGTCATAAAGTTTAATTATTCCTACAAATGTGACATACACTGAACATAACACTGAGGTTAGATAGAAAATACAGTTTTTTATCCTGTTGGAGAAAAATCAACTGATCTGAACTGGTTTACAGAGGTGTTTTTAAAGACAGCAGGAGATCAATGAGAATCCAGTACCGGTGGACTGACTGAGTCTCGCAGGGGTCCACTTTACAAACCTGTACCCGTGTACATTAGACCCATAACTAAACCCATGACTAAACATTCTCTTACACAGGAGCTCAGTGTTTTTATTTTCAGTTTAAACTCACACCACATCTTGCTAATATGTGTTAGCACTAAGCTTGCTAAGTGTTGCCGTGTGTTTTGGAAATCTGTGGGTGGATATAAAGCTCCCTTCAAAATAAAACTATTCTGCTGTGTGGATCAACCATGGATCTGTGGTTTCATCTATAAATATGCTTTTATTTTGTCGCTTCCTGTCCGCTGCCCGCATTTCCTTTCTAGCCGTACCTAAAAAAAAATCATCAGATAAACCTCTGGTTGGAAGTTTTAACATGTATACATGTCTGAATATAAATACTATGTCATTCTGAAGCTACTTGGTCACAGATATAAAGAACATAATTACAGTTCAGTGGTTGGACCTTAGGAACCATTCACTCTGTAGATCCGGTCCATCAGATCATTTATAGCCAGTTTTACAGATTCAGGGCTCAGTGGACAGATTCACTGGGATCTCATACGATACAGACCGATAACAGATTCAAATCGGTTTATCTTTATCTTTCTTTTTTTTCCCCAAAGTGTTTGTTTTTTTTTAAACAGTTTTTTTTGTGTGTGTTATCAGGAGGCCATCCTGCAGCGCTACAGTCTACCCTCCAGTAAACTGCGGGTGTACCTTCACTACCAGCCGTCCTACTACCACCTACACGTCCACTTCACTAAACTGGGCTATGAGGCTCCAGGCTGTGGTGTGGAGCGAGCCCACCTCCTCACAGACGTCATCCAGAACCTGCAGGCGGACCCACAGTACTACAAAGTCCGCACCCTGCACTTCCCCCTCAGAGCCGATGATGGATTGCTCGTTAAGTTCAAGGAGGCGGGAAGACTCTAATGTGTAGACGGCAACAATAACAAAAAAAACTAACTTTAATTGTCAGTCTGTTTATTTGAAAATAATGATGTTTTATTTGGATTTTATATGTTTGGACAACGACTGATTCCTCCTGTTTCCACTCCAACAGAATGTGACAGTAACTTTCTAGTCATGTTTTTCATATTTGGTGAATTAATTAAAGAGCCCTTTTTTAATGATTGACTCAAACTGGGAAAAAAATAATTCAGATTTACATAAAAAATCATGTAATTCAATTTGTTGCACATCAATTTATGTTAATTAAAAAGGATTCCATTTTGTTGGAAAAACATGAGTTTTTTTCATATAAATCAGTTTGTTTTATGCTTAGTATCTATAATTGCATCATGATAAACCAACATTGTTTTTATTAATTGTATCACTAATGTACATCAGCAGGATAATTTACTACTTCATAAACCATTACCTAAGATTAATATTTGAAAGGTGTCATTCCACTGAAAACCACTTTTGTCCTTTTGGAATCTGATGGCTCACCCAGTGTTACCATGGTGATGGCTCACCCAGTGTTACCATGGTGATGGCTCACCCAGCGTTACCATGGTGATGGCTCACCCAGTGTTTCCATGGTGATGGCTCACCCAGACTTACCAACACATGCTCCTTTGACAGTGGTTCATCACCTCCATTGGCTGCATACTGCATTCATACTAAACAAGAGGAACCAGGGACCCAGAAAAAGACAGTCCATCTGACGTCAGATGGACTTTAACATCACCCATGTGGGGTTAAACCCGTCCCCTATTGCAGTAAATCTGGAGTAGCATTAGCATCTACAAGAGAAGACAGTGCCACAGTAGCTGCTGCACAAACTGGTTCATGTGCTCTCTGTGGAAATAAAGACTGTTTTTAGTGCATGTTTTCAGAACAAGCAACGGCACGAAACCTAGCTGGATGCTACTCTGGTAAAGGTAAACACACACACATAGAGCCAGAGGGGAGGGGTGAATGTTCCTTCACACATTCTGAGTCAATTACAGACGGCTCATCACTGCGTCATAGACATGTATGAGGAAGTAGAAGTAAACTTGTTCCACCTTAAGTCATTTTTCTACCTGACACAAAGCAATCCAGATTTTTTAAGAATAGAACCAACACACAATGTATTCAATAAAAACGGAGAACACAACAATATTAATGAAATAATGATGGAAGAACACATTTAAACAATACAGGGGCTTTTGCTATAATTGTCATTTCAAAATGCAAACATTTGCTAAAATACAGCTGAGCAACAGTGTATGTTATTTAAGTTGGAAGCAGATGACAACTTCTAGATCAGGGGTGTCAAACTGCGGTCCTTGAGGGCCGGTGTCCTGCATGTTTTAGATGTTTCCGTCTTCCATTACACCTGGAGGCCATTGCATCATTATCAGTGTGATGAGGAGCTGATTATTAACTCTTTAAGTGTCAGCGCTGATGTGTACTGAATGGATGATTTAGTTTAAAAATTCAGAAAAATTAAACCATTTTCCTTTTAGTTTTGTGCATGGACAAGGTGCCAAAAAGCGAGTTTATTTAAACATTTTTTTAAAGGAAAAATTAAAATTGCTGGGACCAAATTTCAATAGTAGTTTTCTTCTTTAGTAATATTTTTTTTTCAAAAGTTTCCACATTATTTGTCATTTTGTAAATATTTATTAGTTTTTGTTGCTCATTTTGTTGATTTTTCTACTTTTTTTATTGTAATATTTTTCTTTGATTTTCTAACCATTTGTGTTTTACTTTGCTCATGTTACCAATTATTTTGTTAGTTTTCAGGAGTTAAAGGGTTAAACTGAATCACATGGAAGAGGGGAACATCTAAAACCTGCAGGACAGCGGCCCTCGAGGACCACAGTTTGACACCTGTGTTCTAGAACTTCTAACCCAGTGGGCGTGTCCATGGAAGGTGCTTTTACCTGATGGAATCTGAATCATCACCAGTGGACTAGTACCTGAGAGTACACGGAGTTTAAAGATGCGCCTCTTCGGCTACAACTTTATTTTTATTTTTTACATTTTTCTGCTCTTTTTTCTAGTGGACCCTGTAGAGTCCCCAGTTCTTCCAAAAGGTGAGTGTTCTGGTTCAGGTTAGATTCTGTCTTTTATTTACAGGTGTAGTTCTGTCAGTACCACAGGCACAGTGCTGCTCCAGATGGTCTGAAGCCGGTACCGGTGCCTCCGAACAACTCTAAGTTTCTGTTCGAACCCAGGCCGACCCATCGGGTCCAGTTGGTCTGGGTTGAGGTTGGATCAGTGATCTAATCTGAATGTGATCAATGATCACATTAGATCACTGATCTAAAGGATCTTATTTTTATCCTTAGGAGCAAATTTTATTTTTGCTTTAAAGTTCAGTGTGTTTTAGTGAATGGACCCAGGTGTGACTGTGTCCTGTCCAGTACCGGGTCATATCAGGACCGTGTTCTATCACCCCTGCTCTACATCATGTTCACAGAAACCTGTAGAACCAGTCAGGAGCATCATTCGTTCATTCGTTTTTAAAAATGAAATCAAAAATAAGATAACGAAAAAAACTGATAACGATCTGTTTTTCATTTTTCGTTGTTGTGTTTAAATGAATGATGGGAAAAAACGGATAAAAACTTGACCTGAAGTAAGTTGAGTAAACCAGAAATATTTCTTTACAACCGAAAGAAACATGGTCAATGGAACTGGAAACTATTATCCTGTCATAAAGGTACACACTGTACACATACACATTCACACATATGCACATATACATATATACACATATACACAAATACACAAATACACATATACACAAATACACATATACATAAATACACAAATACACATATGCACATATGCACATATACACATATACATATATACACAAATACACAAATACACATATACACATATGCACATATACACAAATACACATATGCACATATACACAAATACACATATACACAAATACACAAATACACATATACACATATGCACATATGCACATATACATATATACACAAATACACAAATACACATATACACATATGCACATATACACATATGCACATATACACAAATACACATATACATATATACACATATGCACATATGCACATATACACATATGCACATATACACAAATACACATATACATATATACACATATGCACATATACATATATACACATATACACAAATACACAAATACACATATGCACATATGCACATATACACATATGCACATATACACAAATACACATATACATATATACACATATGCACATATACATATATACACATATACACAAATACACAAATACACATATACCCATATACAC
This sequence comes from Siphamia tubifer, assembly GCA_020466265.1. Lineage (NCBI taxonomy): Eukaryota > Metazoa > Chordata > Actinopteri > Kurtiformes > Apogonidae > Siphamia > Siphamia tubifer. Next base: position 3,593,640 of record CM035792.1, on the reverse strand, counting down.
AAATACACATATACATAAATACACAAATACACATATGCACATATACACAAATACACATATACACATATACATATATACACATATACACAAATACACATATACATAAATACACAAATACACATATGCACATATGCACATATACACATATACATATATACACAAATACACAAATACACATATACACATATGCACATATACACAAATACACATATGCACATATACACAAATACACATATACACAAATACACATATGCACATATACACATATACACATATACATAAATACACAAATACACATATACACATATGCACATATGCACATATACACATATACACATATACATAAATACACAAATACACATATACACATATGCACATATACACAAATACACGTATACACATATACACATATACACATATACACATATACACATATACACATATACACATATACACATATACACATATACACATATACACATATACACACACATATACACACACATATACACAAATACACATATACACATATATATTTTGGTATTTGGATTTTGCCTTTATGAATGAGAATTAAAAAACAAAAAACGTCTGGTTTATTTGATTTTCGTTTTGAAGCACAAAACCAACAATTTAATTATGCCATATTTTAACTTAATTTTGTTTTTTTTATTTCACTTTCTCACCTTTCTCACCCAGCACTAGGTAAACACATAGATCTGTTCAGCTGGCCTGACTAACAACACTTCTCCATTGTTGGTGGTTTATTTCACTTTAAATCTGTGTGATTAAAAGTCCGTAATGAGACAAGAACGACTTGGTTTCGTGATTTCGACTTGAGAGGGGATTACATATTTATTTGCTGCAGAAACTGAACTCTTTTAATGTATTTAAACCTATTGTATGTGTCTTTTATGGAGAGTCTTTTAACCTTTTCTTTTGTATCATGGTTTTATGGGCTGTTGGTCACCATGATCACAAAAAATACAAGGTCTAAACATGTCACAATTTGAGAATCAGTATCTCATTATTGCTATTATAGAATCAAAAGAGGTCTGTTTCATCAACTTCCAAAAGAAGTTAAATACACTGAAATACTATTCTAAGTCATACATTTACAAGACGCCTATTGCTAATTTCATGAAGACTTGATTGTCTCTCTCTGATTCCAACACTGGTGTTGGATTTTGGCTAATCTCAAAGAATCTGGTTCGTTTGAAAGCTCTGAGCTTGGTCCTGCTTCAGGAATAAATTGAGGCGAGCCAATGATGAAGGTCCAGATCATCACAGTCTCAGGTTTTTGAGGTGTGTTGACTATGTAAAATACACAATTGATCAGTGCTGATCACCAGCCATAACGCTAATGTTCCTTTGTTTACACTAAATCAGTAATATGTTGTCCCACCATCCATCTCCCCACCCACAGGTGGAGCTCAAGGTGGTCCTGTTTATGGTCAGTTCAAATTGATTCCTGATCTAAATACATGTGCCCTGGTTTGTGTCTGCCCCTTATTTCTGCTGTTTACATATTTTAACCCAGTGGTCTATCGTGGTCTATTATGGTCTATCGTGGTCTATTGTGGTCTATCATGGTCTATCATGGCTTATTATGGTCTATTATGGTCTATCGTGGTCTATCGTGGTCTATTGTGGTCTATCATGGTCTATCATGGCTTATTATGGTCTATTATGGTCTATCGTGGTCTATCGTGGTCTATTGTGGTCTATCGTGGTCTATTGTGGTCTGGCTCCTGGACTGTGTCTTTGTCTCATGGCTACAGATCAATTTGTTCCCAAACAATTGTGTTTTCTGGTAATAGTTTCTGCCCCCCCCCCTCAAAAAAAGTCCATAGCCTGGCTCTTGGCTCAGGTGAACTGACCAGCTGACATATCTTACACTGATATGAGACTGTAGTTTAGATTGGAGTTTGTTGAGCTGTAAATCATGAACAGTTTCTCTATAGTTGCTGAAAACTGATCTAATAGTTAAAGCTGAGTATAATGGGTGGACTTTAACACCAACTGTCTTCTGTTTCTAACCTGTGTGTTTTCCTCTCAGGTCTTCTCAGTATCTCAGCTCAGTTTATTCTGCTGCTCTTGTGTTGACACATGTTCACAGTCATTCTGCTGCAGATAATGACTTAAATAACTTCACATTTTAACCACATTAATCATATATGATGGTGGATTAATCTGTGTTAATTGTGACAGAGTTAAAACTTTTCTATCTGTACTGTCTGGGTCTGACCACTTCTCCCACAATGCATCAGTACCTCTGACCTTTGACTTCTGTGTTTTCCTCCCTCAGGTTCTGACCCTATCTCAGTTAATGTTGGAGCAGATGCTACACTACCATGTCAGGTTCCAGATGTTGTGGGCCTTAATGTTGTTCTTCTAAAGTGGACCAAACAAGATTCGAAGTGTGACATCTTCTACTACAGAGATGGTACACATGAAATAGACGACCAGTGTCCAGACGTTAAGAACCGGGTTTATCTGGTCCACAGTCACCTGGAGAATCGAGACCTGTCTGTGGTTCTGAAGAATGTGACGACAAAAGATTCTGGAACGTTTCAGTGTTCTGTCATCTTCAACACTAGCTCTGACACTGTACCCATTGGAACCCTTGTCCTGGAGGTCTCAGATTCAGGTGAGTTCACTCTGATCAAACATCAGCTGATACAGTGACCTTTTGACCTCTAATACAACACCTGGATGTTCTGCAGATACCTCTGAAAACAGGAAGGAGCCAAGAGACGTTCATGGAGCTGAGAACAGAGGACGTTCTGAACTGATGGCTGTTGGCATTGTGGTTTTAGTTTTAGTTTTAGTTGGCATTCTGTTTTTAGTTTTAGTTCTGTTCTGTTACTCTTGTCTTCACCGTTGATTGAAATGTTGCCCTGTGTCCGATACACCTGACTAACTGTACTGAGGTTCTGATGATCCATATTCCCAGACCAGAACCTGTTCAAAGTTTACAAATATGCACTTGAAATATATATATATATATATATATATATATATATATATATATATATATATATATATATATATATATATATATATATATATATATATATATATACATATACATATACATATACATATACACACACACCATGGCTGTCATGTCTTTGGTAACCATGGAATATCTCGTCATCTGAACCCGCTTTATCCTCACTAGGGTCACAGGGGTCACTGGGGGTCTAATCCAGCTACAGTGGGTGAAGGCGGGGTCAGAGGTCACCTTGTACGAGTCTCCAGTTCATGTCAGCTTAACATATGTAGACAAACAATCACCGTCACATTCACACCTATGGACAATTTTAGATTAACCAGTTAACCAGTTAACCTATCAGTGCATGTGTTTGGATGGTGGGAGGAAACTGGAGAAAATCCACACAGACATGACAACACAGAAAGGTCTGGTGTGGGAATAGAACCAACAACCTTCTGTCTGTGAGGCACCAGTGTTAACTACTGCACCACTTTGCCGTCCCAAGATAAAAAGTCTAATTTATGAAATAAAAAGTCAAAAAATATTAGGTGAAAAGTTAAAATAAGATAACTCAATAGTATGACATTAAAAGTCCAAAATATAAGATAAATAGTAAAAAAAATATGAGACAAAAAGTTAAAATTATGAGATATAAAGTCACAATTATGAGATAAAAAGTGATAATTGTGACTGATGCCTCACAGACCTTCTGTCTGTGAGGCATCAGTGTTAACCACTGCACCACCATGCTACCAGAAATAATAACAAAAAAACCCTAAATGTTCTTATTATTATTATTTCCTTATTATTAAGCAAATATCGGAATGCTGTGACACATGAGCAGAAAGCCCTGATTCTTAGCTATCTATTGAGACCACATTTGTTATGATATATTCTGTATTCCTGAAGTTATTAACTAAATACCAAGAAAAATTGGATGTAGCCTAAAGTTTACATTTTTATGCAGGGTCACTACATTCAATAACTGATAACTATGACTAAGCTACTGCTCTGGATCAGTTATCATACCAAAATATAATCTATAGGGATAGACCTTTAAAAAAAACATGCTTAAGTTTTGCCACCCTGGATGGTACCAATATCTGCTCTGGCCCATGGACTATAAGGGTTCAAGTATAAGACCAGTGGATGTCCTTATCATGATCAGAAAGTACCTGTGGCTGATCAATATTGAGTATGGCAGGCAACAGGTGTATTCTATTCTTCTAACAGATTGGTCAGGTAGGTGTGCCAGGGTTAGGGTAGTACAGGAATTAATAGTTTTTGCGGCAAATGATCAGATACACAATAGTAGCATTGTTAATAGAGTTAAGAGAGGTTATGTTCCTGATCCTAAAGTGTACATTAATGCAATTGGCCAACCAAGAGGTATTCCTAATGAGTATAAAGCTAGGAATGAGATTTCAGCTGGGTTTGAGTCTATTCTTCCTCAGATATCTATTAATAAAAATACTGAGTGGATTAATTATATTTACTACAATCAGCAGCGATATATGAATTACACTGATGTTGCTTTTCTAACGTTAGGTGAGCAGGTGGATGCCACAAGTGCAGTGACTTGGCAGAACACATTAGCTCTGGATTGGCTCTTAGCTGAGAAAGGTGGAGTGTGTAAACTTATTGGCCCAGAGTATTGTTGTATATATTTGTCCAGACATACAACACCTGTATGCTATGGAGAAGCTAAGAAGTCTGAGGTTACTGCTGGGGGCTTTTTCTCCTCTTCACTCTTCTCTCTCATCTGTGATACAGGCAATTGTCTGAAGTTACTTTTTGAAGATGTGGAAGGTTTGTTTGCTCAATTATTGATTACTCAATTGTTTGAATTCATGTGTCTATATTTTTATAATAAATTGTTAACCTTTATTATTTGGTCCTGGTATTTTTGAGTCGTCTCAGCGGGAAAATTCAAAGACAAACGATGACACTAACAGCGTATGTTATTTAAGTTGGAGGCAGATGCCCACTTCTGCACAAACAGAGGGATGGCGGTGTGAGCAGACGTGAATTGCAGGGTCTGACCCAACAACTGATTTAAAGTCCATAAAGTTGAAGAAGGAAGTTGCAGGGTTCCCAAACTGGTAGATAAAGTTCGGTGCAATCATTGGATCCTTTTTTTTTGTTTTAAAAAATAAAGATCAGGAAGAGCGGTTATTTGGATCCTGAAGAAATGGCTAACTCAAAGCAAATGGCTAACATCCTGGATCATGCTTACTGCTCGGAGCTTGGGGAAGAGAAAGACACAATGCAGTCAGAGATGGAGACAACTGGAGGGGAAAGCGAGAGAGAGAGAGAGAGAGAAGACTCCGGTAAATAGTCCCCCAAGAAAAGCAGTGTCAAAGAATACTGGTAATGATTGTGTGCTCGAAGCTATTGAAGCGCTATCAAAACGAATGGATATGCTTGTGTCAAAATTTGAACATTTTGAAAAACGATTGACAACTTATGAAAAAGTGACAAAGGAAAACAAGAAGGAAATGGATCAACTGAAAGCAGAGGTTCAGTCATTGAAAAAAGAGAATGCCGAATTGAAAGAGATGACTTTGGAGAGTGCAAGGTACCGAAGACGTTGGAATCTCAGAATGATTGGATTGTCAGAATCAGAGAATGAAAATACGAGGGATCAAGTCATTGGCATTCTCACAAGAGTGATTCCTGTGTCAGTGGAAAAGCTTAAGGATACTGTGGATACTGTACATCGACTAGGAATGAAAAGTCATGCTGTTACAAACAAGATGCCACCACCAATAATCATCCAGTTCGGAATGAGGACGATGAGGGGCGAGATCTGGAGACGCTCCAAAGAGGCCAGAGTGTGTAAAGAGATGCATATAGGGGCGACACATGGGGGCGACTGTGGTTCAGTTGGTAGAGTGGGTCGCCCAATGACTGAGAGGTTGGCGGTTCGCGTCCCAGCTCTGGCTGTCCACACGTCGAAGTGTCCTTGGGCAAGACACTGAATCCTGACTTAGGAGGACTGACCTTTGACCTTAGAAACCTACTGGTGTATGAGTGTGTGTGTGAATGGGTGAATGTGAGGCTAATGTAAAGCGCTTTGAGCACCATGAAGGTGGAAAAGCGCTATATAAGCGCAGTCCACATAGAGTTTAAAGAGGACTTCTCCAAACAGGACAGGGAAGCTCTGGCAAAGCTCTGGCCAAAGGTGGAAGAGGCCAGAAGAAAAGGAAAAAGGCCTTTTTAAAGGAGGGCTATGCCATCATCCATGGGAAACGTATTGGATAAGGAAGGTGCAAAAATATAGATCATGAGTGCCCAAGGTGGGGCCTGGGGACTAATTGGGACCCTTCAGGTAATTTGGGGGTCTTTGGACTTCTTTGGAATGTTGTTAGGAAAGGGAAAGAGAGAGACTTAAGTATTGCACATGTTCTTTAAATACAAAATGAAGGTTTCAAATTAAGGGAAGTCATAACAGATCATAAAATAATTTGGAAATAACAGTTAAGAATACTTAATGAAATTTAAATATTAATGATAATAGATACGAATAATAAAATAATTATGGCCCTTCAGGTATTTTAATCCTTATAATTGGGTCTTTGAGTGTAAAGAAATTGTGATTGGGGTAAATAAACTAGTTTAGTAGCCAAAGAGAATATTTGTGTCTTAGTATATCTGGGGAATTGTAGGGCTCTGTAACTGAGAACTGTCTGTAACTGTAACTGTCCATCATTTGTATTCATGGACAGATGGCTCATTCCTGCTATTTTTTTCATATTTAATCTTTGATTGTTAAAAGCGGTTTTGTTTGGAATTAATGTCTATTTTGTTAAGTTCATTGAATGCTCGAGGTTTGAAAAATAGTGTGAAGCGTAAGGCATTGTTTTTGTTCTGCAAGGAGACTAAAGGTAACATCATTTTTTTTGCAAGAAACACATACAAATAAGGAGGATGAAAAATTTTGGAAACAACAGTGGGGCGACAGTATTTTGTATTCACATGGTACGTCTCACTCAGCAGGAGTAATGATCTTATTTCATAAATTTAATGGTAAAATTATTGATTATAAATCTGACATGGAAGGGCACTGGTTAATGGTCAGTGTAGAAATACATAACAGCAAAATTATACTTGTAAATATATATGGATATAACAACAAATCGTTAAACAGGAATCTATTAATTAAATGAAGTCGATGCTTGAGAGAATGGATGATAACATATGATACGGATAAATTATTAATAGGAGGGGACTTCAACTTAGCTCCTGACTCATGGTTAGACAGAAAACCTCCAAAGGTAAAACATGTTTATGATCAAACAATTCATACTTTTTGTACGGACAACAATTTAATCGATTATTGTAGAGTTAAGAACCCTGGCATTAGTACATTTACATGGATAAGTCCAGCTGAGCCTAACTTATGCTCCAGACTGGACTACTGGCAAAAATCTCAAAACCTAATGAACTCACTGACTAATTGTGTTATTCAACTTTCTCCCCTCACTGACCACTGTAAGATACAAGTATGTTTAACACTGGGGGAAAAACCAACGTAAGTTTAATAATACTTGGAAATTAAATAACTCATTGTTATTGAACAAAGAATTTTGCGATCGAGTTATGAGGTTAGAAGAAGAAATTGCTGCGATGGAAATGTCAAATGTCAGTAAATGGGAATGGTTCAAATTCCAAATAAAACAAGAAGCAATTGAAATAAGTAAAAAAGTTGCTGAGAATAAAAAAAAGTACAAAAAGAAATGATAGAAAAAATGAATATATTATGTGAAAAGTCAGATCTTATGTCTGAAGAAAAAGAAATAAGGCAAAATCTTCAAGATCAATTGGATGACATGTATGAAATAAAAGCAAAAGGGGCGTATGTAAGATCTAAAGCTAAATGGATTGAGGAAGGGGAAAAAAATTCAACATACTTTCACAGCCTTGAAAAAAGAAGACAAACAAAAAAGATAATAAATAAAGTAAAAATTGATGATAATATGATGGAAGACCCTGTTAGAATAATGGAAGAGGTAACAACATTTTATAGTGAATTGTACAAAAGTACATTTCAGAAAAATAAATGTGATCAATTCTTAAATTAACTTCAAAGTAAGAGTAAAATAAAGCCAATATCAGATGTAGACAGACAGAGGCTTGATGAAGTGATTAGAATATCAGAAGTGGAAATAGCTTTAAAACAAATAAAAGATGGGAAATGACCTGGGATAGATGAGTTAACCATTAAATTCTACAAAACGTTTTGGTCGAATATTAAAAATCTTCTTTTTTATGCTTATTTAGATGTAATAAAAAATGGGCAACTATCACCAACAATGAAAACTGGTCTAATAACTCTCTTACCCAAGACGAACAAAGACAGTGAAAAAGTAGATAATTGGAGACCTATAACATTACTGTGTAATGATTAGAAATTAATTGTCTTGGTATTTAGAATAGAATAAAAAGTCTACTAAATTCCTTGGTAGGGGAATATCAATCTGCTTTTATTAAAGGTACACAGTAAATTTTGCAGTGTTAAATCAACACTTAGAGAGTTTATTTAACTTCTTCTAGAGTGTATTTGGTCCCATTGTCTCCAAATTAACACTGCAAAATCCACAGTGTAGATACATACAGAATAATGTTAGACTAATTATAGATATGTTAGATTACAAATCGCCTCTGAATTCTGAACATCTCGTATTATTTATGGATTTTTTTTAAGGCCTTTGATTCAATCGAGCATGAATTTCTGCTGCAGTTATTACAATTAATGGGTTTTGGAGAAAAGTTCTGTCAAATATGTCATGACCTCCGTTCCAGTGACCTTTCCCCCAATTTTCCACACTCACCTGGTCCTGCACTGCGCAGCTGCAAGCCGTTCCTAATCGGTGACTATTTAAGCGGTGAGGCTTGTAGCTGCCAGTGCAGGACCATTCATCTATGTCACCTCCATAACCCGGTCGATGTCTTCCATCTCCCCAATCACCATAACCCGGACACTCATCATCACCACGGACTCTGGCCGTTTACTCCCAGGTTGTGTCTGTCTTGTCTTTATGTTGTACTTTTGTTATTAAATTATTTTGCCCTTCAGTACTGTGCAATGGAGTCCTCCTTCACCTCACCCCGATCCGTGACAGAATGGTCCTGCCACCATCTGGACTCCGCCAGTGCTGAAGGGACCCTTTTTGTTTTAGTTTTCCCCTGTCTGTTCCGTCTAAAGTCTGTCCAGTCTTGCGTTCTGTCCCGTTCAGTGTTTCTGGCTTAAGCGTTCAGTGTTTCTGGCTTAAGCGTTCAGTGTTTCTGGCTTAAGCGTTCAGTGTTTCTGGCTTAAGCGTTTCTGAGTTTCTGGCTTAAGCGTCTCTGTGTTTCTGGCTTAAGCGTTCTGTGTTTCTGCCTTAAGCGTTCTGTGTTTCTGGCTTAAGCGATCTGTGTTTCTGGCTTAAGCGTTCAGTGTATCTGCCTTAAGCGTTCTGTGTTCCTGGCTTAAGCGTTCTGTGTCTCTGCGTTCTGTGTCTCTGCGTTCTGTGTCGCTTTCTAGCGTTCTGTGTCGCTTTCTAGCGTTGTGTGTCGCTTTCTAGCGTTGTGTGTCGCTTTCTAGCGTTGTGTGTCGCTTTCTAGCGTTGTGTGTCGCTTTCTAGCGTTGTGTGTCGCTTTCTAGCGTTGTGTGTCGCTTTCTAGCGTTGTGTGTCGCTTTCTAGCGTTGTGTGTCGCTTTCTAGCGTTGTGTGTCGCTTTCTAGCGTTGTGTGTCGCTTTCTAGCGTTGTGTGTCGCTTTCTAGCGTTCTGTGTCGCTTTCTAGCGTTCTGTGTCGCTTTCTAGCGTTCTGTGTCGCTTTCTAGCGTTCTGTGTCGCTTTCTAGCGTTCTGTGTCGCTTTCTAGCGTTCTGTGTCGCTTTCTAGCGTTCTGTGTTTCTGGCTTAAGCGGTCTGTGTCTCTGTCCCGTTCTGTGTTTTCTTGCCCAGTGTTCTGTGTATCTGGCTTAAGCGTTCTGTGTATCTGGCTTAAGCGTTCTGTGTATCTGGCTTAAGCGTTCTGTGTATCTGGTTTAAGCGTTCTGTGTATCTGGTTTAAGCGTTCTGTGTATCTGGTTTAAGCGTTCTGTGTATCTGGTTTAAGCGTTCTGTGTATCTGGTTTAAGCGTTCTGTGTATCTGGTTTAAGCGTTCTGTGTATCTGGTTTAAGCGTTCTGTGTATCTGGTTTAAGCGTTCTGTGTATCTGGTTTAAGCGTTCTGTGTATCTGGTTTAAGCGTTCTGTGTATCTGGTTTAAGCGTTCTGTGTATCTGGTTTAAGCGTTCTGTGTATCTGGTTTAAGCGTTCTGTGTATCTGGTTTAAGCGTTCTGTGTATCTGGTTTAAGCGTTCTGTGTATCTGGTTTAAGCGTTCTGTGTATCTGGTTTAAGCGTTCTGTGTATCTGGTTTAAGCGTTCTGTGTTTTTGGCTAGCGTTCTGTGTTTTTGGCTAGCGTTCTGTGTTTTTGGCTAGCGTTCTGTGTTTTTGGCTAGCGTTCTGTGTTTTTGGCTAGCGTTCTGTGTTTTTGGCTAGCGTTCTGTGTTTTTGGCTAGCGTTCTGTGTTTTTGGCTAGCGTTCCGTGTTTTTGGCTAGCGTTCCGTGTTTTTGGCTAGCGTTCCGTGTTTTTGGCTAGCGTTCCGTGTTTTTGGCTAGCGTTCCGTGTTTTTGGCTAGCGTTCCGAGTTTCTGGCTAGCGTTCCGAGTTTCTGGCTAGCGTTCCGAGTTTCTGGCTAGCGTTCCGAGTTTCTGGCTAGCGTTCCGTGTTTCTGGCTAGCGTTCCGTGTTTCTGGCTAGCGTTCCGTGTTTCTGGCTAGCGTTCCGTGTTTCTGGCTAGCGTTCCGTGTTTCTGGCTAGCGTTCCGTGTTTCTGGCTAGCGTTCCGTGTTTCTGGCTAGCGTTCCGTGTTTCTGGCTAGCGTTCCGTGTTTCTGGCTAGCGTTCCGAGTTTCTGGCTAGCGTTCCGAGTTTCTGGCTAGCGTTCCGAGTTTCTGGCTAGCGTTCCGAGTTTCTGGCTAGCGTTCCGAGTTTCTGGCTAGCGTTCCGAGTTTCTGGCTAGCGTTCCGAGTTTCTGGCTAGCGTTCCGAGTTTCTGGCTTTTTGTCTTGTCTTCTGGCTTTTTGTCTTGTCTTCTGGCTTGTTGTCTTGTCTTCTGGCTTGTTGTCTTGTCTTCTGGCTTGTTGTCTTGTCTTCTGGCTTGTTGTCTTGTCTTCTGGCTTGTTGTCTTGTCTTCTGGCTAGTTGTCTTGTCTTCTGGCTAGTTGTGTCTTTTGGTCTGTCGTTGGTCATTTCTGTCTGTTCCTGTCCCTGACTCTTGCCCGTTGCTCGCTTCTGTCCTCTGTCCCTGCCTGTTGCCCGTGGTTGGCTTCTGTTCCCTGTCCCTGCCTGTTGCCCGTGGTTGGCTTCTGTTCCCTGTCCCTGCCTGTTGCCCGTGGTTGGCTTCTGTTCCCTGTCCCTGCCTGTTGCCCGTGGTTGGCTTCTGTTCCCTGTCCCTGCCTGTTGCCCGTGGTTGGTTTCTGTCCCCTGTCCCTGCTTGTTGCCCGTCGCTGGCTTCTGTCCCCTGTCCTTGCTTGTTGTTCGTTTCTGCCTGCCTGTTTCCTGTCCCTGCCTGTTGCCAGTTTCTTCTTTTTGTCTTGTTCCTGTCTAGCCAGAGTCTGTGGTGACCCCACCCAATCAGTCTCCTTGGTCCTCAGTCAGACCAGTCATGTTGCTCCTGCTACCGCTCTGCCCAGAGGGTACTCCGCCCAGGGGGTTTCCACACCGCCCTGCCCAGAAGGATGCCACACCGCTCTGCCCAGAGGGTACTCCGCCAGGGGGTTTCCACACCGCCCTGCCCAGAAGGGATTCCACACCGCTCTGCCCAGAGGGTACTCCGCCCAGGGGGTTTCCACACCGCCCTGCCCAGAAGGATGCCACACCGCTCTGCCCAGAGGGTACTCCGCCAGGGGGTTTCCACACCGCCCTGCCCAGAAGGGATTCCACACCGCTCTGCCCAGAGGGTACTCCGCCCAGGGGGTTTCCACACCGCCCTGCCCAGAAGGATGCCACACCGCTCTGCCCAGAGGGTACTCCGCCAGGGGGTTTCCACACCGCCCTGCCCAGAAGGGATTCCACACCGCTCTGCCCAGAGGGTACTCCGCCCAGGGGGTTTCTACACCGCCCTGCCCAGAAGGATGCCACACCGCTCTGCCCAGAGGGTACTCCACCAGGGGGTTTCCACACCGCCCTGCCCAGAAGGGATTCCACACCGCTCCGCCCAGAGGGTACTCCGCCCAGGGGGTTTCCACACCGCCCTGCCCAGAAGGATGCCACACCGCTCTGCCCAGAGGGTACTCCGACCAGGAGGTTACCATGACGCCCTGCTCGGAGAAGCTCTGGACAACGGGGGGGGGGTTGTGTTTTGTTTTTTTTTGTTTTTTAGGGGCTTCAGGAGCCGCCCCTTAGGGGGGGGGTACTGTCATGACCTCCGTTCCAGTGACCTTTCCCCCAATTTTCCACACTCACCTGGTCCTGCACTGCGCAGCTGCAAGCCGTTCCTAATCGGTGACTATTTAAGCGGTGAGGCTTGTAGCTGCCAGTGCAGGACCATTCATCTATGTCACCTCCATAACCCGGTCGATGTCTTCCATCTCCCCAATCACCATAACCCGGACACTCATCATCACCACGGACTCTGGCCGTTTACTCCCAGGTTGTGTCTGTCTTGTCTTTATGTTGTACTTTTGTTATTAAATTATTTTGCCCTTCAGTACTGTGCAATGGAGTCCTCCTTCACCTCACCCCGATCCGTGACAAAATAATTTGAATATTTTATAATGATATCTATAGTTATATTTCTGTACAAAATGGTCTCACACCAAGAATTAATGTCTCATGTGGAATTGGCCAAGGGTGTCCGATTTCACCGAAATTATTCCTACTTTGTACCCAACTAATGGCTTACTCAATAATAGATAGTAATGTAAAAGGTATAAAAATGAACAAAGTAGAATTTAAATTAAGTCAATTCGCTGATGATACAGTACTTTTCCTAAATGATAAAGCATCTCTCAAGGAATCATTGGATATAATATTTAATTTGTCTCAGGCATCAGGTTTGTGTCTTAATTTAAAAAAGTGTGAACTGTTGCCAATGTATGAATGTTCTGACCTTGAACTGGAAACAATTCCTGTTAAGAAAGAAATCAAATATTTGGGAATGAATTTATCCATGAATGTGAAAACAAGAGAAGCTATAAATGTTGATGTAAAAATAGAGATGGTTACTAAAAGTCTTAATAATTGGTTGACAAGAGACTTGACCATATTTGGGCGAAACCTATTATCAAAATGTGAAGGTGTATCTAAACTGGTCTATCCCAGTTATTCCCTTTATATCAGTCCTAAAAACATTAGAAAAGTAAACACAAGGCTCTATAAATTCATTTGGTGTAAATAAAACACATTATATTATAAAAGAAAACATGATAAAAGGCTATGATAAGGGAGGTTTAAAAACCATAGAATTTGAATCAATGGTTGGAATGTTCAGATTAAATTGGATTAAATCATATCTGAATAACCTTAAATTACTATGATTCCAGATCCACAAATTGATCTTTAATCAAGTAGGTGGACTGGAATTTTTACTAAAATGTGATTTTGAAACCTCAAAACTGCCTCTAAAATGATCAGAATACCATAAACAACTTCTGTATTTACTGGAAAATTGCATTGGGTCCAAATTTTCCTCCACATGGCTCCACCTTGTGGAACAACAGAGTCATTACATCAATAGAAAATCCTTATTTATTCCAAACTGCTATGATAAAGGAATTGTTTTTATAGCTGATATTTTAGATGACCAGGGACATTTGTTATGTTTTGCAGACTTTATTAATAAGTTTAATATTGAAACTTCAGTAAGAGAATACAATAAAAGTGTGCAAAGCAATTCCCGTTGCCCTGCTTAATTTGATTCAAGTATATGTACAGCACTCAAACAGAATGACAATATCTCTACTGAAAATATGTTTAGATCAAGTGACATTAAATGATAAGAAAACTAAATAAATTGTTGAAAAATAAATAATTTCATAGATATGATGTAACAATTAAAAAATATACAAATGAAGGCAAACTAATGGAAATAACTAAGTTAAATAAATATATGAAATGGCCCATTCCACCTAAAATAAAAGAAATGCAATTTAAAATTATAAATAACTATTATCCAGTTGCAGTAACGTTAAATAAAAGATTTGGATTTGAGATGGAGTCATGTGTTTTCTGCTCAGAGGAAGAAGAAACAGTAGAACATTTATTTTTTCAATGCAAAATAACGAAAAATTTTTGGACTGAAGTAGCAAAATGGATTAAAATAGATGAAATGGCTGAATTAAAATTGGAGGAAGTAATATTTGGTATCGAAAATGTGACAAAAGATGTTCTTGAGGTGTGTAATATTATCATTATTATGGGAAAATATAACTTACATAAAGTCAAATGGCAAAATAAAACACCCTCTATTATTATATTTAAAGCTGAACTTCAGTCTTTTTACAATTCCTTGTCAGTATTGAGAAGTAAATATGAAAAAATTGAGAAGATTTGTAATGCAATAAATGTTTATGTACCCTTGTAAACATATATATGAAAATAGGACATATGCCTTGTAAAGACATTTTCTTTTTCTTTTTTCTTTTCTTTTTTGAAGTTTGTATGTTCCTATGTTAAGACTTATGGTAAAAGATGTTATATAATTTTGCCTCCATACGAGTGTATGTATATTGTATGTATATATTTAATAAAAACCCAAACAAACAAACAAAAAAAAAACTTCTGCACAAACACGGCCCCGCCTTCCAGTGGGCGTGTACAGGAAGTGTACCTGAAGGAAGCTGAATCACGTGCATATTCCAGCCATACAACCTGGGATCATGCGGATGTTCAGCTCCACGTTTATTTGTATTGTTCTCTTCTTTATTCAAGTGGCTCCTGGAGGTAAGTTTTTCAAAAAGGTGGGTGTTCTGGTTCAAGTTAGAGTCTGCCGAACAGCTAAGTTTCTATTCGAACCCAGTCCGACCCATCGGGTCCAGTTGGTCTGGGTTGAGGCAGAGTCCTGCACGGGTTCGGGTACCCATGGGTGACCCGTGGGTGAACCGCAGATTTTCACGCAACGGATGAAAAATGTTGTGCTGTGTCGGATACGGGTTCGGTTCGGGTCGGACGTGGGTCTAATTTCCGGTTCATGGGCTAAAAACTGTTCTTTAGTTTGGACTTGTATAGATGCCTCCTGTCTGCTTCATGATGCGTTTTACAAGCGTGGGTGTGGCTGTGTGTGTGTGTGTGTGTGTGTGTGTGCGGCTGTGCGTGGCTGTGTGTGTGCGTGGTTGTGTGTGTGTGTGTGTGCGTGCGTGGTTGTGTGTGGCTGTGTGTGGCTGACATTTTCTTCCTGGTTCGGGTCCATGCAGGACTCTGGGTTGAGGTTGAATCAGTGAATGTTTGGTTCACATTAGATCACTGATTTAAATCATCTTACTTTAATCCTTCGGGGCAGATTTTATTATTTCTTTTAAACTTTTTAACTGAGTGTGTTTTAGTGAATGGTCCCAGGTGTGACTGTGTCTTTTCCAGTACCGGGTCGCCTCAGGACTGTGTTGTGTCATCATATTGACAGAAACCAGCAGAACCAGTTAGGTGGGCAGGCATATTATAACGTTTTCAGATTAATCTGAACATGACAGAACTCTGTCCCATTTTGTCTGTACTGTCTGGGTCTGACCACTTCTCTCACAATGCATCAGTACCTCTGACCTTTGACTTCTGTGTTTTCCTCCCTCAGGTTCTGTCACTGTCCAAGCTAATGGTGGAGCAAATGCTACACTACCATGGCAGGTTCCAGATGGTGTGAAGATTGAAGATGTTGCTGTAGTGTGCACCAAATCAGACCTGCCTACGGATTGCTACATCTTCTGCAACAGAGATGGTAGACCTGATCTAGAGAAACAGTGTCCAGACTTTAAGAACCGGGTTGAGCTGGTCTACAGTCAGGATGGAAACCTATCTGTGGTTCTGATGAAAGTGACGACAAACGATTCTGGAACATATAAGTGTTATGTCATCTCCAGTTCTGACATTGTACCCATCGGAACCGTTGTCCTGAAGGTCTCAGATTCAGGTGAGTTCACTCTGATCAAACATCAGCTGATACAGTGACCTTTTGACCTCTAATACAACACCTGGATGTTCTGCAGATACCTCTGAAAACAGGAAGGAGCCAGAAGACGTTCATGGAGCTGAGAAGAGAGGAAGTTCTAAACTGATGGCTGTTGGCAGTGTGGTTCTAGTTTTAGTTTTAGTTGGCATTCTGTTTTCATTTTTATTTTTAGTTGGCATTTTGCTTTTAGCTTTAGTTCTGTTCTGTTACTGCTGTCTTCAGCATCGATTGAAATGTTGCCCTGTGTCCAATACACCTGATCAACTGTACTGAGGTTCTGATGGGTCAGGTTCTGATGATCCATATTCCCAGACCAGAACCTGCAGGTTTACAGAACCTGTTCAAAGTTTACAAATATGCACTTGAAACAGAACATATACCATGGTTGTCATGTCTTTGGTAACCATGGAATATCTCGTCATCTGAACCCGCTTTATCCTCACTAGGGTCACAGGGGTCACTGGGGGTCTAATCCAGCTACAGTGGGTGAAGGCGGGGTACACCCTGTATGAACATATATAGACAATCACTCTCACATTCACACCTATGGACAATTTAGATTAACCAGTTAACCTATCAGTGCATGTGTTTGGAGGGTGGGAGGAAACCGGAGTGCCCGGCGAAAACCCACGCGGACACGAGGAGAACATGCAAACTCCACACAGAAAGGTCTGGTGTGGGAATAGAACCAACAACCTTCTGTCCGTGAGGCACCAGTGTTAAATACTGCACCACCCTGCCACCAGAAATGACACCCCCCCCTACATATATATATATATATATATATATATATATATATATATATATATATATATATATATATATATATATATATATTAGGGCTGGGCGATTTTCTCTTTTTAAAAAATCTCCGATTTTTTTCCCAAAAAACTCGATTCACGAAACGATTTTTTCCCACGTGGGCTAAATGAAAATGAAAACACTAGAAACGTGGTTTCTTTCGTCTTTTTTTTTTTTTTTTTTTTTTAAATAACATGTAAAACAAAAATATTTCTACAAATAAGTGTAAATAATAAATCAGTTGTGCAAAAGGTGCAACTGTAACCTGAGACTTTACCTACATGAACTGTAGTAAGTCCAGACATATCCACCACTGTTACAGGAAAAACTGTGCAAAAAAAAAAAAAGTGCAAAAGATAAATTTTTTTTGTAAAAAAACGTTTTAGTGCAAAAGTAAGATAAAAATAAAACTAGTAACATTTTTACTTTGTAAGGACAAAATAAAACAAAACCTTATTATCAATCAAACTACTTCAATAAACCTGAACATGTTACCAATATTTTGGATATATGATGTTATTGTGTCTGTTATCGCTCCACATCGTGATCCATGTTTATCATAAGTTGTGCCACGAGAAAACCAGGTAAATATCTTTCCTACCTTACAAAAAACGTGTTGCTAGCCAAACAGTTTCTTCAATTTCGATAGGTGATGGGTTCTGCTCTGATTCTGAGGAAATAAATAAAACATTACTGGATTTCTACTGGATTTTGTACAAATCTGAACAATGTGACAACTCTGTCACTGATGCAAACTTTTTCTCTCAAATTAAATTACTGAACATAACTGATGACAAAAGGAAATATCATAATTAGAAGTACAGAGAGCCATAGCATCTCTTCAAAAGGGGAAGGCACCAGGCCCAGATGGGATTCTAATAGAATTCTATAAAGACATTTTAGACCTGTTTACAAATTACTATTTAGATGTGCTTGTTGCCCCCGCCTTTCGTATATCAGTCTCCCTCAGGGAAGATGATATATCCTTGATTCTCAAAAAATCCAAACCTACAGAAGACTGTGGCTCTTATAGGTCTATTTCATTAATTAACGTGGACTTAAAAAAAACCTGTGACCCTCGTAAGGATAAAGTGGGAATGGAAGTCTGAGGTCATGCCCCTGGGGAAGCAGCCCAACATTCCCAACTCTCCCTTCACATGTTCTCCTTCAGGGTTGGTTTATTTGGGTATATTTGTCCCTCCTCATTTTGATCAGCTATTTAGAAATAATACGACCCCATTACCTGATAAAATTAAATTAGATCTTAATCGTTGGAAGTGTCTACCCATATCCTGGTTAGGCAGAATTTAATTTCTTAAAATAGTTGTTCTTCCATCATGGCTCTATCTGATTAGAATGATTCCTATCATGTTTTCACACAAGTTGATCCAAACAATAAAGAGCTTGTTCACTTCCTTTATCTGAAACAAAAAAAACCCTCATTAAGATGTCAACCTTACAGCTCCCAAGTCATATGGGAGGGCTAGACCCCCCCAGATCCTAAAAAGTACCAGTTTAGTTCTCTTCTGTTTTCTGCCTGAGAGCGAGTTTGTGAAAATTCACCTGCGTCATGGCTGCACGTGGAAGCTTCGACATGTGACTGTCCTCTAAAAAGTTTGCTCTTCCTTAAAAAATGTCAACTGTAAATATATGTTGTCGTAGCAACCCAATCATGGTCGATACTGTAGAGGCGTGGAGAGCGCTATGGTACTTTGAGGGGAGAGCTGGGAACACACCCACATGGTTTTGTTCGCCCCCTGTGTATGAGTGAGAGAGGACTTCCCTGGTTGGTGTACGATGCCAATCAGCTGTTGACGATGGGACTCAAACCAATGACATTTAAGCTGCCAGCCGACATCCAATCAGACCAACTCTATGCTTTAAATTCAGCCTGAGCTCCAGGTTTGACTATGGTGTTTCCATCAAGACAGCAGCACACCACTGGTATGTCCTCTCTTGCTTTAGTTGCTGACTTTAAACTGTGATCTATTGTTTATAAGTTTGGTGCTGGTCACTGTAATATGGTTTGAGCCAAAGTTTGCATTTGTATTTATGTATCAGAGCCAACCAACTGTCTGATGGTAAAACATTAGCTGCTTGTATCATGTGTAGTTCGGCTCACTTCCTGTTTCTGGCACTAACTGCTGCTGGGTAATGTAGTTCAAAACCAAACTTTATTTAAAGTCACTTTAAAACGACTGTGAAGAAAGTATTGATTACTCAGACGTGCATTTATTTATAAGCTTGTAACCTTGCAGTATGTTGTAAATACTTTTAATGTATATTTGTAATCTTTGATATATACATATATATTAAATTTTAACTAAAGCTGTCATTCCATCATTATTTCATTAATATTGTGTCCTCCATTGTTATTGAATACTTTGTGTGTCGGTTCTATTTAAAAACATTTGTTTCAAACTGTTTTTTTCACGGTAGGAAAATGACTGGAGGTTGAACAACAGAGTTTACTTCTACTTCCTCATACATGTCCATGACACGGTCACGAGGTGTCTCTGATTGGCTCAGAATGCATGAAGGAACACCCCCCCCCTCTCCCTGTGTATGTATTTATCTTTACCCAAGTATCATCCAGCTAGGTTTGGTGCCATTACTTGTTCTGAAAACATGCAGGTAAAAAAACAGTCTTTATTTCCACAGAGACACATGAACCAGTTTGATCCAATATTTTTTTTCCAGTTTGTGCAGCAGCTACTGTGGTGCCGTCTTCTCTTGTAGATGCTAATGCTAATGCTACTTCAGATTCGCTGCTGAGGATGAGCTTAACCCCACGTGGGTGATGGACCATCTTTTTCTGGGTCCCTGGTTCCTGTTGTTGTTTAGTGTGAATGCAGTATGCAGCCAGTGGAGGTGATGAACCACTGTCACAGGAGCATGTGTTGGTAACGCTGGGTGAGCCTCACCATGGTAACGCTGGGTGAGCCATCACCATGGTAACGCTGGGTGAGCCTCACCATGGTAACGCTGGGTGAGCCATCACCATGGTAACACTAGGTGAGCCATCACCATGGTAACACTAGGTGAGCCATCACCATGGTAACACTAGGTGAGCCATCACCATGGTAACACTGGGTGAGCCATCACCATGGTAACGCTGGGTGAGCCATCACCATGGTAACGCTAGGTGAGCCATCACCATGGTAACGCTGGGTGAGCCATCACCATGGTAACACTGGGTGAGCCATCACCATGGTAACGCTGGGTGAGCCATCACCATGGTAACGCTGGGTGAGCCATCACCATGGTAACGCTAGGTGAACCGTCAGATTCCAAAAGGACAAAAGTGGTTTTCAGCAGAATGACACCTTTAATATTATCATCTGTAGCATTTCGTATTCTGCAGGTTAATAACCTAAAGAAATTGTGGAACATAAATTAAATTGAAAAGACATAAAAGAACCACAAACGAGTTATTAAGAGTCTGCTGCTTCTTGATGCCCCTTCAGTGTGGTAACCGAACAGGCAGCTGGACGTGGGGTATCGGGGTCGGGCGGCAAAGGGTATTTTCAGAGAGGGGTTCCTCATGTCATTTGGTACAAGTCTTGAAGTTAGAAAAGAAAAACGTTAAGTTCAGAGGTGGAAAGTAACTCAGTAAAAGTACTTCATTACTGTACTTAAGTAGATTTTTTTAAGGTATTTGTACTTTACTTGAGTATTTATTTTTCAGACTAAACAGTTATGACATTATAAAAATAAGTCACTTATTGAATTACTGGGAAAATCAGTGGAGGAGAGAAACTGTGACTTTATATATTATACTTATACCATTATTATACAATATTATCTTATCATTCTGATTTTTTTCATCTCACATTTTCACTTTTAATTTCACAATTTTAAAATGTTATCTTAAAATGATGCCTTTTTTAATCTCATCTTTATAACTTTTTTTTTATCTTAATTATGACTTTTCATTGATCCTACATTTCCTGTCCATATCCACAAAACTGAGTAACTGTGATCTGATCAAACACATTTTCAACACAGTAACCCACTTTTAAAGGGTTTAATTTAGATACTTTTCAGATTCTTCTTGTTTAAATAAGTATTATTGTGTTCATGGCAAAAAAAAAGTTGTAGTTTTTACTTTTGTACTTTATTACTATTGACAAATTGTACTTCTTTACAATT
Source organism: Siphamia tubifer (assembly GCA_020466265.1). Taxonomy (NCBI): domain Eukaryota; kingdom Metazoa; phylum Chordata; class Actinopteri; order Kurtiformes; family Apogonidae; genus Siphamia; species Siphamia tubifer. Next base: position 3,572,505 of record CM035792.1, on the reverse strand, counting down.
ACTTAAGTAAAGGAGTTAAATCAGTACTTCTACTTTTACTATGGTACAAGTATTTTTCACACAAGTAGCTGTACTTCTACTTAAGTACAGAATATGAGTACTTTGAACACCTGGTTAATTAAGTTGTACACTTTTATTGAAGGTTGGTTTCGAGGCAGAGTCTGTCCTTGTCTTCGTCTTTGTCCTCTTGTCCTCTTGTCTTCCAGCTGGTTTTTTCTAGTGACCTCTGCCTTCTGGACTCTATCGGTGACTGCGGCCCCCACCCCCCCCAGCAAGTCCTTGGGGATGAGGCCGACAGACATGGGGTGAACGTGGCCCAGTCACCTGCTGCTGAGGGGGGGCAAACATACTGGGGCTGCCCCAACACACCAAAAAACTTCAGTGTTTGTTATCCTGTCCTGCACCTGATGTTCAACAGACAGTTGAGGCAGTGGAGGTGGAAGTTGTTTAGCTGCTTTTCCTGCCTGGTGTATGTAGTCCACATACACCCTGAGCTTGGTGTTCTCTGTCAGCCACGGAGGGGGCAGCCTTCCACATCCTCATGCTAATCTCTCTGTGTCCATGGAAAGATGGTCGAACCAAGAGGGGTCAAAGAGTCCACTACTTTAACCCTCCCATACCTGATTTGACAAAAAAAAGAAACAAAATGAAGGGGGGTGGGGTGGGGGTGAAAGTCTTTGTTAACCAATTTTTGTTGCTGCAGAAAATAAAACTCTCTCTCTGTCTCTCTGTCTATCTGTCTCTCTCTCTCTCTGTCTCTCTCTCTCTCTGTCTCTCTCTCTCTCTCTCTCTCTCTCTCTCTCTCTCTATATATATATATATATATATATATATATTTTTTTTTAACTCGAGTTATTTGAATATTTAAAAAATGGAAAAGAAAACATCCAATAAAACAACAACAACACAAACATGTTGAAAAGAAGTGGGTGGAAGTTAACACTTCTAAAATCCAACCCCTTCTTACTGTAGCAACTTTTCTAACAAATCTCCTGAAAAACACAAACAAAATTCAATACAAAATGAATGAAAAGCAGCTGGGTTTTTTTAGTTTCCACAGATCGTGTGTATTCTACTAGTTTAACATAGACTCCTTCTGCCAGTGTTTGTTTTCTTTGGCTCTTCATGGACACTCCTCCACAGAGGAGCTGAGGGGAGGCAGTAGTTTGGGTTTTTTTCCACAGTGGAACAGACTGTGTTCAATGATGCAGCTTCTGAGATACAAGTTATTTTTTATTGTTGTGCTGTTGCATGTGGTTCACCTGGTTCCTGTACCGTCCTGGTTTCAAGGTGAGTGTTTTTAAAGGAGTGTTGTTCTGGTTCAGGGTTGCGGGTCGAGTTCGGTCAGAACCAGAGGTAGAGACACTGTGCTGCTTCAGGTCGTGGTTCCAGATGGTCTGAAGCCGGTACCGGTGCCTGAGATATCTGGACCCGTATCTGTGGACCCAAACCTTTTTATTACTGCAGACCGGCTAGGAGTTTGGAGACTGGTGTCAGTAGTCTATTTGTACCTCCGCCAAGGAGGTTATGTTTTTACCGGCATTTGTGTGTGTGTGTGTGTGTGTGTGTGTGTGTGTGTGTGTGTGTGTGTGTGTGTGTGTGCGCGTGTGTATGTGTGTATGCGTGTGTATGTGTGTATGCGTGTGTGTGTGTGTGTGTGTGTGTGTGTGTGTGCGCGTGTGTGTATGTGTGTATGCGTGTGTATGTGTGTATGCGTGTGTGTGTGTGTGTGTGTGTGTGTGTGTGTGTATGCGTGTGTATGTGTGTATGTGTGTATGCGTGTGTGTGTGTGTGTGTGTGTGTGTGTGTGTATGTGTGTATGCGTGTGTGTGTGTGTGTGTGCGCGCGTGTGTGTGTGTGTGTGTGTGTGTTCAAGATAACTCGAAAACCTATGGAGGGATGTTGATGAAACTTTCAGGATATGTTGGAAATGTGAACAAGACCTGATTTCATTTTGGGGGGTGATCGGGGTGGGGGGCAGAGTCCTGCATGGTTCTGATTTTGACATACCGCAACCGCCTGTACCTGTCATGTTCAAACTCGTATCAGACCGTTTTCCGACGAAAAAAAAAAAAAAAATCCGCACCCGAACCGACCCGCTATAAATGAACCCGATATCCGACCCGAACCCGGAAGAAAATCGATAACCAAACTTTAATACAAACATTTATTGCCATGAATATACTGAACAGTGACATAGCCAAGGCAGAGCCAGGAAACATGTGAACATGAGCCAATGAATATAAAGGCACAGACAGTGGAATGTGTAGATAACTATAAATAAACTCATATTGTGAGTTGATATAAACAAACAGACTCTTATACTTTCTAAGGACGTGGTCTTCATTTCACATTCACAGGAAGCTGCTCACAATGTTTCACACATGTTTTGTAGAAACTATAATTTCTTTTATCTTAGCCTCCTGGTTCAATAATGCGCTCCTAAAAATAAAAAGTCACTTAGTCAGATTGTGAGGTGGGTCAGTACTCAGTAAAATACTCAGAGAGAAACAGCTGAGTGTAGAACCCCCTACAAAACCTATTTAGACAAACTAGTGGGTCCATGTTTAATGATGCATCACATCCATTATTCAGTGAATTTCAGTTTCTCTCCTCAGGTCAGAGGTTCAGAATGTCTGCATAAAGAACCAAGAGTCCTGTGCCCCCCCAATAATAAAAGCATTAAATAACATAAGCTAGTGTTCAGGGGCAGGACTTTATGTTAAAGTGTTATTTTTTATATCCAGTCTGGAGCTCTTATCTGTGTGTTTGTGTCTGTCTGTCTGTCTTTTGACCTATATTATTGTTAAGTATTTAATTGTTTTGAGTTTACTTTTATGTCACTTTTTTTACCTGCAACCAAATCTACCTTCAGGTACAAATAAAGTGACTTTAACCTTAGTTATTTTGTCACATGGTGCAGAGACAATTATCTTGACCTCAAAAGACTCTAAAATCTCTAAAACATGAAGTCAGCATCATTAATAAAGAAAAGGTGGAACTTGTCGACACATACAAATATTTGGGCACAATATTTGACATTAAGTTTGGATAAAAACAGGTTATTTTGAGAAAAGACCAACATATTTATTTGCTGCAGAAACTGACCTCTTCTAAACTATTTAAACTCATATTATTGAGTCTTTTAACCTTTTCTTTTGTATCATGGTTTTATGAGCTGATGGTCAAATATAAAAACAGCTTGTCCAGCATCACATGGGTCATGGGTGTGTACCCACAACTGATCAATCGGAACCTTTTCAAAAAATAAAGCCTTTAAAAAAAGAGTTTGGGATGATCAGGTATTGGACCCAAATGCAGACAGCAGTCCAGGAGTAAAGTAAAAAAAACAAACAGGTTTATGACCAATAAGCTTAAACACAGTGCAAAGGCATTTATGCAAAAAGGGAAAACAGTCCAGGGTTCAATAAGACGGGTCGGGGTCCAAAGGGCAGGTCGGGTTCCGGGAAGGACAGACAGACGTGGTCGAACCAAAGGCAGGATCAGATCCGAAGGGTGCAGACAGAAGAGGAAGTCAGGTGGACACAGGTGGAAGTAGGAAGCAAACAGAGATGGGTCAAAACAGAAGAAACGGGTCAAAAACCACCAAAGCAGACATAGAAAACCACTGGAAGGTCTTGTAGGAACAAAAACAATCTGGCAACAGGCAGACTGACAGGCTTATATAGAACCACTTGTGGTTCCACACTTGTGGTTCCACACTTGTGGTTCCACACTTGTGGTTCCACACTTGTGGTTCCACACTTGTGGTTCCCCACAGGTGGTTCCACACTTGTGGTTCCCCACAGGTGGTTCCACACTTGTGGTTCCCCACAGGTGGTTCCACACTTGTGGTTCCCCACAGGTGGTTCCACACTTGTGGTTCCCCACAGGTGGTTCCACACCTGTGGTTCCCCACAGGTGGCTTGCATTGGAAATTAGGTCAGAGGTCACACACAGACAGAGGATGGAGAGAGAGAGAGAAGAAAGAGAAAGAAAAGAGCAGACAGTTAGTGTGTAGATCAGGGGTCTCCAAACGGTTCCACAAAGGGTCAGTGTGGCTGCAGGTTTTTGTTCCAAGCAGCAACACACCAGACTTCAGTCAATTAATCAACTGATCTCAGTCTTCAGAGTCAATTGGTCAAACTGTGAACTCTTGGTTGGAACAAAAACCTGCAGCCACACTGACCCTTTGTAGAATAGTTTGGAGACCCCTGGTGTAGATGATGTTACTCAGTTTAGTGGGTATGGACAAGACATTTAGGAACAAATCAAGTCATAAATAGAAGATTAAAAAAAAGTATAATCATGAGTTTAAAAAAAATCTAAATTGTTAGATAACTCAAAACTATGAGATTAAAAAGTCACAATTATCAGGTTAAAGAAAATAACAAATACTTTTTTTATTTTTTTATTTTTTTATTTTTTTTCCCAAGCCACTCAAAGCTGCAGGATGAAACAGCTGCATGAAGTTCCAGAGCCACAGGTTGAACACCCCTGGTCCAGCCTAACATTATTATCCTATAAACAGTGAAGTTATTATCATGTTTAGGTGCTCGTCCAATCACAACGTGTGTCCCACATAACAATCAAATGACAAACGGTTTCTAAATCCTTATCTAACTGTTCATCTGGAAGAAATCACTATTTGAGTTTGACACAAATAAGTTATCACAGAACAGTGGGATTGACCAGAAGAGGCAGAAATGGGCTTGGATCTGAACACTGGTGTGAGATAACTATGTTTGTTGAACTGGAAATCATGAACAGCTTCTCTATAGTTGCTGAATAGAAAAATAAAATAAAAAAATAAGAACAAAATGCAGACAACTTAGAAAAAGGAAAGAAAAAAGAAAGGGAGAAAGAAGAAGGAAGGGAGGAAAAAAAGAAAACAATAAACAACAAAAAAAACTCTATTTCTTACCTACTTTCCTATCTGCTCATTTGTTTTTTGTATATATGTTTATGTTTAGTACTTCAGTTTTTGATTATTGGTATTGTTATTGTTATTATTATTATTTTATTATTATCATCATTTTTGTACTATGCACTATATTACTATAAGATGAATTTAGGTTATTGGGGAAGTGAAGAAGGGGTAGAATTAAATAAACTTATGCTTCATCCTACTCCTTTTCGGACATGTCATTGTTATTATTATTATTGTTGTATTGATTATTGTTGCACCTTGCACATGTTCGAAATAAATCATTCAAATCAAATCAAATCAAAACTGATCTAATAGTTAAAGCTGAGTATAATGGGTGGACTTTAACACCAACTGTCTTCTGTTTCTAACCTGTGTGTTTTCCTCTCAGGTCTTCTCAGTATCTCAGCTCAGTTTATTCTGCTGCTCTTGTGTTGACACATGTTCACAGTCATTCTGCTGCAGATAATGACTTAAATAACTTCACATTTTAACCACATTAATCATATATGATGGTGGATTAATCTGTGTTAATTGTGACAGAGTTAAAACTTTTCTATCTGTACTGTCTGGGTCTGACCAGTTCTCCCACAATGCATCAGTACCTCTGACCTTTGACTTCTGTGTTTTCCTCCCTCAGGTTCTGTCACTGTCCGAGCTAATGTTGGAGCAGATGCTACACTACCATGTCAGGTTCCAGATGGTGTGGACCTTAAAGATGTTTCTCTACAGTGGATCAAACCAGACCTGTCTACGAAGTGCGACATCTTCTTCTACAGAGATGATAAACCTGACCCAGAGAACCAGTGTCCAGACGTTAAGAACCGGGTTTATCTGGTCCACAGTCACCTGGAGAATGGAGACCTGTCTGTGGTTCTGAAGAATGTGACGACAAACGATTCTGGAACGTATAAGTGTTCTGTCATCTCCAGGTCTGGCACTGAACCCATCAGAACCGTTGTCCTGGAGGTCTCAGATTCAGGTGAGTTCACTCTGATCAAACATCAGCTGATACAGTGACCTTTTGACCTCTAATACAACACCTGGATGTTCTGCAGATACCTCTGAAAAAGAGAAGGAGCCAAGAGACGTTCATGGAGCTGAGAACACAGGAAGATTTGAAGTCATGTTTATTGGTGCAGCTGTGATTTTCTATTTATTTGTTGCTGTTGTTGTCACTGTGAGTCTGTTGAAATATTACCATTGATTAACCTGAGCAACTGCACTGAGTCAGGTTCTGATGATCCGTGTTTACAGACCAGAACCTGCAGGTTTACATAAGTTGTTCAGTTTACAGAAAACAAGGTACATATACTCAGAGATGTATAGTAACAAAGTACATCTACTTAAGTACTGTACTTAAGTAGTGAAATGCAGTATCTGTACTTTTTTGGAGTATAATTTTTTTACTACTACCTACTACCTACTTCCACTTCTACTGCACTACATTTAAAAAAAAAATTAATACTTTTACTCCGATACATTTTTTAATGTGCTGAATCGTTACTCATTACTCTTATTAAAACAGTTCAGAACGATACCAAACATACCAAACATACCAAACCCATATCATATCAATACCACAGTGGTTCTGTCATCTGGTTTGATGATGGTGTGTCATCATTAGATGAGTCAGTAGTAAACATTACATAATAAAACTGCACGCTCTAATCCACCTTTTGGTTCAGAGACAAACCAGAGTAAGTTAACATGTCGATGGAAGAACCCTTTAGCATTGTGAGAAGGATGCTTCTGGAATGTTCTATTGTAAGGTTGAACATTAGGTTTGACTGGTCCAGGTTTGTGTCTTGGTCATATTGTTGGAATACTCTGACCTTTGAAAGTTTTATTTTTTTCGTAAGTGAACTGGTATGTACTTGTACTACTGCTTAGGGTTGTCACGATACTAAAATTTCCAACTCGATACCGATACTAAGGATAATACTCGATACTCGATACTATTTCGATACTGGAGATGTGAGGGATTCCTTTTAAAATGTCCTCCATGGACTGTTAAAAAAAGGTAGTGAGTGCGGGTGCAGAATAAATGCATGTCTATCTCTTGGTAAGTTAAGGTAGGTCTATCTTTTTGCTCAAGCCCTTCTGCAGTGCTAACTGCAAGACTCTTTATGGTCGAGTTATTATGTGCGCGGGCGGCAGCGTATTGCATCATGTGACCACCGCGGACCCCTTGCGGGACTAGCAGCGTGCACGTCAAAAATGATAGGCTGACATGCTCACAGTGGCCTCCGTGGTGGTAACGTGATACTATGCGCTACCGCCTGGCTGCCGCCCGCGCGCATAAACGTTCGACTATATCGAGGCCTTTAAAAGCAAAGTTGCATCGGATGGTCCAATCACAGACCTATAGAAATAGTGTATAGGTCTGTGGTCGCACTGGCGTCATCCCGTGTGCTGTCAGAGGCAGCTGGAGAAAAAAAGAGACTTTAACTTACACGAGTATGAGTATGATGCTTGAAGAATACTTCAACTTTTACTCAAGTCAGTTTTTTGATGTAGTACTTGTACTTGTACTCCACTCCTCTAGTCCAGTACTTTATACATCTCTGCATATAATGCACCATGGAATATTTATAGTATTTTTTTTTACATGTTTAACACAAATATAGTTTCTAATGACAGAGAAGGAATTTTATGTTAAAGATCTGTGTATTAATTATTAGTTATTGGGGGTAAATATGAGTTAGCTGGGCCAAGGATAATAGAAGAAGGGAGACAAGTCAGTACAAGTACACATACAAACAGCAGTATTTGTTCTGCAGCGGGGGCAGGTGCGCCGGGGAGTCATGGTGACGTAAACAAATGACACTTCACTGTAGATTTTATTTCTAGAACTGATTTATTAGACTTTTAACAACCCAAATGTTATTCATTCATTCATTATCTGAACCCGCTTTATCCACACTTGGGTCACGGGGGTCAATGGGGGCCTAATCCAGCTACAATGGGTGAAGGCGGGGTACACCCTGTATGAGACGCCAGTTCATCGCAGGGCTGAACATATATAGACAAACAATCACTCTCACATTCACACCTATGGACAATTTTAGATTAACCAATTAAACTATCAGTGCATGTGTTTGGATGGTGGGAGGAAACCGGAGTGCCCGGCGAAAACCCACGCGGACACGGGGAGGACATGCAAACTCCACACAGAAAGGTCTGGTGTGGGATTCGAACCAGGGTCCTTCTTGCTGTGAGGCACGAGTGCTAACCACTGCACCACCGTGCTAACCACTGCACCACCGTGCTAACCACTGCACCACCGTGCTAACCACTGCACCACCGTGCTAACCACTGCACCACCGTGCTAACCACTGCACCACCGTGCTAACCACTGCACCACCGTGCTAACCACTGCACCACCGTGCTAACCACTGCACCACCGTGCCGCCCCCCAAATGTTATAATGAAAACAAAAAATAATGACATTTTAATAATAATAATAATAATACAAATGTAAGTAAATATCTCGGTGGTAAAGTTAGTTAAAGCACAGGATGATTCTAGGGTTTTTGTAGAAACGTTCTAAGGCTCTTTAGCCAAATGCTGCCAGACCTGACCCATTCATACTGAGCAGCTTCCAGAACATTCCTATAGGGACACAGTAACATTAAATTAATTTTTATTCATGAAACCTGCTGTTTTTTTTATGGTCCCAGCCCACCAGCTGTTTTCCTTTTTCCACCTCTTCTTCATCACCTTCCTCACCTCATGACTAACATATCTAACCCTAACCCTAACTAAGCATGTGATGACATAAACATTAACATTAGATCATTTACACTCACATTTAATTACAATTATTATAATGGAGGCATATTTCCAAAACAGGCGGCTCTGGTTCAGTTGGTAGTGTGGGTGTGTATATTGGCAGCAGCTGTGTGTGTGAATGTGAGGAATTGTGAAACACTTTGAGCACCAACTGGTGTGTGTTTAGGCTCCGCCCATTTACCAAAACAGATATTGTTGATGGTTGTTCTGCAGATGCCTGTGATAGTGACGACGGGTTTGCTGCTGTCACAGAGGAACAGAATGATTATAGTGGATTCCCACCCATGTGACCCCCTCCGTCATAGTGACCCTCTACCCTCCCTCTCCACACATGTAGTCAGCTGTGATTTAGTTGTAAATTATTCTTAGATCAGTTCTGATGTAACTGTGTTTATTCAAATATTAGTTTAGCTTTAGTTTTTTGTTTTATTTTACAAATTCATCCCTCGTTTAGCCTCAATTTTCAAAGCAAAACACTTTAAAGACATCTATGCTAAACTTGTTTTCCATTTCAACATTGACGTAGGTTTTTTAGGTCCAATCCTAATGAGGTCATTGTCCACATGTCAGTATTAGTTTGTCCACTCATTGTGCTGCAGCTTTCACAACAGTTCCAGGGTTACTTTCAATATTGACTAGACTGGATCAGGCTAATGCTAATGTTAGCTAGTGCACATAAACGTGGTGGATCTCTTTTAATAACAGAAAATTCATACATTTTACTCAAATATCAAAGTATATTTGTGGAGAACTCAATTACTTTCAGGAGTATAATTTACCTGATCCAAAATGAAGACTGAAAAGCTGTATGTGGGGGGACTCTTCTGATGTTGGACGACAAATACTGTTAACTACAAACACTTGCTTCTCTGTGCTGTGTCTTTTGGGATACGATATGAAGATATTCCTTTAGCGCGATTAAGTTTTGTTGGTTTTTGCTGTTTCTGGAGGAGTCTAATGTTACTGGAGGTTCAGTAGTTAGCATTAGCATTAGCATTAGCATCGTTAAAATGGAGGCACTCTATGATGTGACGATAAGTGGGAATCCCCTCGAGTTCAGACAATGACATTGCCTTAGTTTCACTTTTTCCACAAATGTTAAATATTTTAATATCTTATGTGCTGAAGTTTTGTGATATTACTTGTACGATGTATGTTAGTTATTCGCAATAAATTGATGTTTGACTTGTCGTGTTTCCAAACAGTTGAGTTTTGGCATATCTTCCTCTGGTAAATGCAACTTGAGTCAATTTTTGAATGATTTTTGTGATTTTAATAATTCTATGTGTAAATCTGGGGTAAACTGTGTTATACTTTATTCACTATATACATATGTTATTGACATCAAATTGAACCTGTTTTAATGTAAAATTATTTGAAATGTTTTCATTCCATGAACTGAGAAAAATCCTACATATTAAACTGAAGATGTGCCTTTGTTTTTAATTTTGATTTGAATGATTTATTTCGAACATGTGCAAAGTGCAACAATAATCAATACAATAATAATAATAACAATGACATGTCCGAAAAGGAGTAGGATGAAGCATAAGTTTATTTAATTCTACCCCTTCTTCACTTCCCCAATAACCTAAATTCATCTTATAGCAATATAGTGCATAGTACAAAAATGATGATAATAATAAAATAATAACAATAAGAATAATAACAATACCAATAATCAAAAACTGAAGTACTAAACATAGACATATATACAAAAAACAAACAAAAAAAACCTAAAAACAAATGAGCAGATAGGAAAGTAGGTAACAAATAGTTTTTTTTTGTTGTTTGTTTTCTTTTTTCCTTCCTTCCTTCTTCTTTTCCCTTTCTTTTTTCTTCCTTTTTTTTCTTTCCTTTTTCTGAGTTGTCTGCATTTTGTTATTATTTTTATTTATTTTATTTTATTTTTCTATTCATTCACTTATTTTATTCACGTATTTATTTATTTATTATATCTTTTAACCCCACAGAGGCGGAGTCTCTTTCATAGTTTTTCATAAAAACATTTCCTGAATAAAATGTGTCTAAGTAGAAGACTTTATGAGGCCATTTCATTGTGTTCTTTCATCCATGTTGGGTTTATATAAAGTAGATATTTTATTATACATATGGGACTCTTTCCCAGAGGTTTGGTCCATGTCTGTAAATAGGTTTTAGGTTTTGTGTCGCTAAAATATGTTGTTTAGAACTAATTAAACAACCAAAAATAAATGTGTTTTCAGATATTTTGGCAGCCATATTGGACTTATGTAAATTTGACATATTTTCCCAGGATAGATTTGGTTCATTTTTAGTCTGTTGTTCTGGGGACTCTTCTGATGTCAGATCTGAAGATAAAACATCTGTTGCAATTTGTGGTGGGTTATGGTTAGGGTGGACTAATGACTAATGACTAGACCAGGGGTGTTAAACTCCAGTCCTGGACGGCCAGTGTCCTGCATGTTTTAGATATTTCCTTCATCCACATGATTCAGTTTTAACCCTTTAACTGAGACTTTAGCAGTTCCACAGGGGAAAAAAAAGCAACAAAATGAACAAAAATGTCCAAAATCATGAATAAAATGAGCAACAATTAATATTAAACCAACAAAATAATTAGTAACATAAACAAATTAAGACACAAATGGAACAAAATTAAGGAAAAAAGAATAAAATTAAAAAATATATATAGAAAAATCAACAAAATGAACAAAGACAAAATTTAAATATGGAAACATTTGCAAAAAAAATTACTTGAAAAGAAAGAAGAGAACTAGTATGGATGGTTTACTCTAAATACTCAGAAAAATTCAAATATTTTCCTTATCCTTTTTTAAAAAAAACTGTTCTTAGTGAGTTTTGTTCATGGAACAGACGTCAAAAGGAAACAAATTTCGAAAAAAAGGCTAAATTAAGACTGCTGCAACCAAATTTCAGCAATAGTTCTGTTTTTTAAGTACATTTTTTTTTTATTTTATTTATAATTTTGTTCATTTATTAATGATTTTGGCCATTTTTGTTCATTTTTGTTTATTCTTTTAAAAAATTTCCTGTGGAACTGCTAAAATGTCAGGAGTGAAAGGGTTAAACTGAGTTATGTGGATATCTAAAATGTGTGTGTGTAGTTATTTTTCTACTCATCATTCAGACTCATGGTCCAGATACAAAACAGACAGACATATGCACCCACATAATACAAAAGAAAGAGGATATGTATAAATAATAAGAACATTAAAAATAAAAAAAACAACATTAAAACACACTTGTACCAGTGTTTCCACATAAACCACTGGTATCACACAGCACTAAGAGCAGGGTTAATCTGCAGCATAATAATTTGGTTATAAGAGCTATTCAATCTGCAGATACATTTATACATTACATTCCTTAACAGGGCATGAAACAGGCTTCTTAAGCAGAATACATAACCCATCATTATTACCCTACCCTTTATATACTTGGCCCACAGAGGGGCAGCATAGAGAGGGGAGCAATATGACTAGAAGAGGCTAATTTGAACACTATCAGTGCACCAGTGAAACTTTCTTACTGTCTTTAGTGCATTTAGGTTGAAAGTGGATGATTGTAACATTAAAGCTATTACAACAGTAGGTGGCAGTATCAACCCAAAATAGATGATTATTATTATTTTAAACCAGGGCTCAAACTCATGTTCTTCTTTCTTCTTAAATGTCAATATTTTCATCATTTAATATTATTTCTTCAAGTAAAACAATGACAAAATTTTAAGTTGTCATCTTTAATAGGCAAAAAGAAAAAAACTGAGTAGAAAATATGGAGTCATTTACCATATTTTACACACTATAAGGCACATTAAGTGCAGTTAAAACGATGAGATAAAACACCAAAAGTGTGAGATAAGTCGAAATTGTGAGATAAAAATTCAAAATTATGAGATATGACGTCAAAATCTTGAGATTAAACTTCAGGATGATGAGATAAAATGTCAAAATCGTAAGATAATGTGAAAATTATGAGATAAAAGTCTAAATTATGAGCTAAAAAGTCAATATTATGAGATAAAAAGTCAAAATTGTGAGATAAAAATGTTAAATTATGAGATAAAAAGTCAAAATCATGAGATAAAACATCAAAATTGTGAGATAATGTGAAAATTATGAGATAAAAAGTCAAAATCTTGAGATTAAACTTCAGGATGATGATATAAAATGTCAAAATTGTGACATAATGTGAAAATTATGAGATAAAAAGCCTAAATTATGAGATAAAAAGCCTAAATTATGAGCTAAAAAGTCAAAATTGTGAGATAAAAATTTTAAATTATGAGATAAAAAGTCAAAATTATGAGATAAAACTTCAAATTGTGAGATAATGTGAAAATTATGAGATAAAAAGTCAAAAGTGTGAGATAAAAATAAAAAATGTATGAGATAAAAAGTCAAAATTGTGAGATAATGTGAAAATGATGACATAAAAATTCAAACATATCAGATAAAAAGTCAAAATTATGACATAAAAATTAAAGGGTGGGGGGACTTGCCTATATTTTGCCTAGGGCCCCAGATTGTTTAGATATGGCCCTGTACCTTCCTGGGGCTCAGTGTTTAGTGTGACACCCACAGACGGCAGGAAATCACAGCTAAACACAGTCAGTAAGTGAAGAACGCAGACCTAATCTCACTCAGCTCTTTTCTTGTTTGTTCCCCTGGTGAGTCTTGATTAAGGAGTCGACATCATTCCAGTGGAGGTTGGGCTTTAGATGGTGGTGGTGCGTTTAGGTGATCCTTGGACAAATGTGCCTCATGGAAAAGAAAAGAAAGAAAAGTTGGTTTCTGTTTCAAAAGTACAAGATAAAAAGTCAAATGATAAAATAAAAAGTCTTGTCACCTGAACCACTTTATCCTCATTAGGGTCACAGGGGGTCTAATCCAGCTACAATGCGGGGTACACCTTGTATGAGTCTCCAGTTCATCTCAGGGCTGAACATATATAGACAAACAATCACTGTCACATTCACACCTATGGACAGTTTAGATTAACCAGTTAACCAGTTAACCAGTTAACCTATCAGTGCATGTGTTTGGATGGTGGGGAGGAAACTGGAGAAAACCACGTAGACACGAGGAGAACATGTAAACTCCACACAGAAAGGTCTGGTTTAGGTATAGAACCAACAACCTTCTGTCTGTGAGGCACGAGTGTTAACCACTGCACTACCAAGATAAAAAAAATTCTAATTTATGACATAAAAAGTCAAAATTATTAGATTAAAAAGTCAAAATTACGAGATAAAAAGTATAAAAAATTAGATGAAAAGTTAAAAATATGAGATAAAAAAAGTCGAAATCACATTTATTCAGGTTATTCAATAATTACATTTATTCAATAAATAAAAAATTATTTAAAAGAAAGAAAGAAAGGAAGATGGTCTTTTTTCCGAGCCTGCCATGAAGGCATCACGGCAGAGTCAGTGAAGCCGTCGCAGACTGAGTCCAATAATCCAGTCATTAGTCGGTGAACAGCAGCACTCATGTCATGTCCTGGTTCCAGTCTGTGAGGGATGAGCTGACACTGAGGCCGTTTGAGGAGCTGCACACACGGTGAGAAGAACACACACACACACACACACACACACACACACACACACACACACACACACACACACACACACACACACACACACACACACACACACACACACACACACACACACACACTCCACGGAAACTTTGGATTGGAGTTTTGCACCACCGTGAGTTCAGGGGCTCGTGCTGCTGGGAGGAGGATGGGGAAGGGGTGGTGGTAGGGGGTGTGATTCCTTTGCTTTTTGTTGGTGAGTTCAGTTCAGAACAGGATGAAGAGGTTTGTTGTGTGTTTGAAGCAGATTTATGTGACTTAAAGGCCGGTGGAGGTGGACTGTTCACCGGCTCTGGGTCACTGAAGCCCCCTGTGCTTTCCTCTGACCACCGGGACATTACCAGGACTTTTTACCTGATTATTAACACTTTTTATTTCATTATTATGATTTTTAAAAATTCATTATTAACACTTTTAATTTCATAATTATGATTTTTTTTAATTTCATTATTAATTTTGTTTTATTATTATGATTTTTTTAAATATCATTAACACTTTTTACTTGATTATTATAACTTTTTATCTCACTATCATAGCGTTTTATCTCTTTTAACTCATTACTATGACGTTTTATCTCATTATTATAGGTGACCATGACATTATATGGGTATGTACATATAGCTAATACATATCAGATGCAGTGATCCACTTGAGTGAAGGTCAAAGGTCAAGGTCACAATTAACTGAAAGGTCAAAATCACGTTATTGGTCATAACTCAAGAACGAAGGGTCACAGAACTTTCACATTGGTGCCAAACAATGTGAAATGAAGATTTATACAATTCTGATACTTGGTGTTATCACCTACGACCAATAGGTGATAACAATAGGTGATCTCTGGAGGTCAAAGGTGACATGTGGCAAAAATTAACTTGTGTACCAGTTTGTGTCAAACATAGACATGTCACGCTATAACTTAATCAATACTGGATATTTTATCATAATATTACACACACTGACACATATATACACATAATGAAATTATCAATATATCGAAAGGTCAAAGGTCAAGGTCACATTTAGCAGAAAGGTCAAAACCACACTATTGGCTCTAATAAAAAAACTGGTTGTCATAGAAACTTGAGATTGGCACAAAATAGGGATGAGATTAGGCCTGGGAACGCCTCGGGATTCCCCTGGAGGAGCTGTCTGAGGTAGCTGGGGTGAGGGAAGTCTGGGCTGCTTTACTGAGGCCGACGCCCCCCACGACCTGGACGGACAAGCCTAAGACGACTAGAAAAGACTTGTTTTGTCGTCTTATTTTCGGTTTTATTTGAAAAATGGGATGAACAAATGATACACAGCCGTTAACGGTCCATGTAGCATGTTGAGCTAAAGCTAACGTGTGTCTTTGTGCAGTAGTGAACTCATGTGAACAGTGTGTGTATGAGCTCAGTGTTTGGTCCAGGCAGGTCAAGGACAGTCCAGATTAAACCTTATCTTTGACTGTGTGGGAACCACTGTAATCCTACACACACACACACACACAAAACACACACACACAAAACACACACACACAAAACACACACACACACTGGCTGACTCACACAGTCATGTTGTGTGATGACTGTTTGATTATCAAAGACCTTATTGATCCAGACTTCAGTGAGATGATGCTCATGAGGACTGTAGAACAATGTTAATCCATTGTGATAGTGGGCGTGTCTTTGTGTTGTCAATGACGACCAACAGTCTGGACCAAAGACCACCAAGCCCTGATAAATGATAGTTAGTATCATCACACTGGAGGAGGATACATGAGTTTAAGGCCATCACTTCTGTAATCTGACTGAGGATCAGGTGTGTGTGTGTGTGTGTGTGCTTGTATTTCAATCATTATGGGGACATTGATGTGTTTACACAGTCATGCCATAAGCAAATTCAGGTCCCCACAAGGCTTAATATAAATAAAGGTACCCACGATTAAAACGAAAAAAAATTTGTTAATTGGTGAAACAGGTCTGTTCTGTCCCCATTAGGTCCATTAGAATTGTTTCCATGTAATTAGGGGTTGAAGTAGCCTGGCCCCGCCCACTCTAGTGTGATGCAACACTGGATGAGGAGAGAGAGAGAGAGAGAGAGAGAGGAGAGAGAGAGAGGAGAGAGAGAGAGAGAGAGAGAGAGAGAGAGAGAGAGAGAGAGAGAGAGAGAGAGAGAGAGAGAGAGAGAGAGAGAGAGAGAGAGGAGAGAGAGAGAGAGAGAGAGAGAGAGAGAGAGATTACAGTACTGAGAGACGGCAGAGAAATACGATGAGAGACAGAAAATATGTCTTCCAGATGTGAGGTGGAATTCTGTGAGCTGCAGTGACTCTTCCTCTTCCTCTTTTCTTCCTCTTCTCAGCATATGTTGTAATGGAGGACAAACCACAAAAATGACAAGGAGAGGGAAACGGAGTGGTACTGGGGAGGGGGGCAGATGAAGTGATGGAGACCAGGAAGAATAAGTACTAAAAAGGAGAGGGATTTATATATATATATATATATATATATATATATATATATATGTGTGTGTGTGTGTGTGTGATGCGCGGGTTGGTGTATAAACAACCCGCTTCTCGACCCGCATTTTAAAAATGTAATTAATGTTCTTTATGAACATCACATGAAGTTACTCACATACCTGCATTTATTTCTGTGATAAAATCCGATGTCATTGGTGTCGACAACCTGTAACAAACACCCAAAGACACATTTGACTCGTGTTTCCACAGAAAAGTAAACACTAGGAGCTGCTCATCATCTTTAAAAATGTCACTGAATATGTTTTTTGTTTGGATGTTTTCCTCCAGCACAAAACACGGGTCAAATGTATTTTATTTAATTTGTAGAAGGCTTTGTTCTGAGGCCTCCCATTGGTTCAAATCTATAATTCTATAGATTTCTATTTAAGGGTTGTCTAGAGGGAATCCCCATCTTTCCAACGGTACCAAACATGAC